>BSBK01005408.1:0-600000 GCA_027943335.1 Chamaecyparis obtusa
ATACCCTATCTATCTCTATCTCTCTCTTTACCTCTCTACCCCTTTCTCTTCCCATATATCTCTATCTTATTGTCTTCCCATTTAATTCTCTCTCCTTATGTATCTCTCTATCTATCTCCCCCTATTTCTCACTCCTTTCCAACCCTATTTTATATGTTGGCATCTCTCTGTCTCTCTCTCTTACACAACAAGGTCATGTTATGTTTGAAATATGAAGAGGGAGGTATAGAAATAGAAAGAGTTGGATATATAAGGCGAAAGAGAGAGAGAAAGAGGTAAGGAGATAGTGATAGAGAGGAAGATAACGATAGAGAAGGAGATGGATGTGGAGGAGAGAGATATGTAGATAATAAATGGATGGAGAGAGAGAGAGAGAGAGAGAGAGAGAGAGAGAGACATAAATATAGAAAGAAGAGATAATGAGAGAGGGAGAGATAAAGATAAAAATAAAGGTAGAAAATGATATATATATGAGAGAGGGGGAGAGGGGGAGATATACAAGGATAGAGAGGGATGGAGAGATAACAATATATAGATAGGTATAGAGGGAGAGATGGGGAAATAAATATGGAGATGCAGAGATTTAAAGGTATAGGAAGGGGGTGATGGAGAGAGATGAATGGAGTAAAGAGAGGGAGATGTGTCTAGATTGTTGTCAATTTAGCTAAGTAGGATATCATGATATTGTCATTATGGAAACATATATTTAGTTTTAAGACTTCATGATCTAAAGAGGAAGTTTTGGATGAGAACTTATGAAAATTGTCTAAGTATAACAATGTTTCTATCTACACATAGACCATTTTGATCAGTGAAGTTCATAGAAGTACTTTCAGTGCATGCACCAACTTGAACACATATTATAAAAGGTATATTGAAACTACATCTAAGAGCACAAGATTGTACGACATGTACAGACATAGATATCAATGTTTTAGAGAAACAATGTTGAGCCGACCAGAACATAGCAGCGATTAGTAATTGATTATATTTGAGTTAAGGGATTATTTTCTTTATCAAAATAATGACTTGACTAATTAGGGATGACATCCTAGATGTTGACCCCAAGGCAACAAGAGTTAATATTATGTTTTGATAATATGGAAGCCGACTGATAAACTATATTTGAGATAGCTAGTATAAAGAGGAATATTATGTTATTCGAAGTTGTAAGCAAATAATGTATGTAAATGAATGATGTAAAAAGCTAATGTGAAGTTGTAAAGAGATTTTGTATTGATGTATTATGCGAAATCTGATATATGATCATATCAGTGCAAGTTGATAACAATTTTTGTGAAGATCCTACAAGCTAGATCAGAATATTGAAGATATTCAGCAGCAGGAAAAAGGTTTTTGCATTCTATCTTTTGTATTGAATATTATCATTGTATATTGCATGTTTGGGCGGTGAGCTAATCTTTCTTACATTTATATTTTTTAATACAACTCGTAACAGGGTTGAGGCTTCTAATAAGGCCTAAAGTCCTCTAACAAGGACAAAGACACTATACAGATGTAATAGACTCCTAACAGGGACAATATCTCTAACCAAATACTTTTGATTAGTGGATCATTTGTGGGTATCATCCCCACTGGGGTTTTCCCTTGAACAGGGTTTCCTCGAGAGAATAAAACATGGTGTTATGAGTTCCTTTATTTTATGGTTGTGTTTATTATTTAGTTTAGTTTCTTATGCAAGTTACAAGTTAATTCCATATATCCATAAGTGGGAAAAAGTAAAAGTTTGTGAATCCTAATTCACCCCCCCCCCTCTCATTATTTCCTATTTCTAACATAGATATGGAGGAGGAGAGGAGGATGGAGATAGAGATGAATATATATATATATATATATATTATATATATAGAGAGAGAGAGAGAGAGATAGAATTGATAGAGAGATAAGGAGATATAGAGCAGGTGAGAAAGAGAGACATAAAAAGGGACAAATACTTAGTTGAGCTTTGAAACCTCTGCGGTGTACCCATTGCACACTAAGGTGTGATTGCTAGTAAATAAACTAGCTCTTCTATATTTACGTTGTAGGTGTTTTCATATGAGAAGGAGCTGAATTTTTAAATCAATGGCTCCAAACCTATCAGAGGCATGGACAACCATACAAATCATCTTGTCTGTCATATTTTTCTATCACTGCTTTAACTTGTTTACATTCATTTTTCGGGTTGTTTATACATTGTCAGAACATTTATTTTCGCGACACTTACGAGAGGAACTACTTTTCATTGGTTTTTATTTATCATTTTTTTCACCGGCATAAATGTTGAAATTCATAAATACTAACATATAAATTAAAAATGAAAAGCCACCCTCTTTAGCAGTGTCATTGTAACCCTACAAATGCATGGTCCTTGTTTTGAAACCACAAATCAAAGTTTTTGGAAAAAATATTTCGAAGGTTTTTTTACATGGCATTTTGTGATTTTCATGGGAAAATTAGAGTTAAGTTAAAAAATAAATGATTGAATGATGATACATAACAAATTTTTATATGGAAAATTTTTTACTTGTTTTTTTTCCTACTTGTGTGGATACTCTTTTTTTTTTGTAGATCAGTTCAAAATATTAAATTAGTCTATATGAGATAAAAAATTTGTGATGAAATTTTTTTATCAATGTAAAAGGTTTTTAGATTAGTGTGTGATGAATGAAATCACCTTCATGAATTAAGATCAAGTAGCAACAATTTAAGCTAAATACAAAGGAAATTTACTCTAAAATGCAACTACAATCTATAACATCTCATGGATCTCTAGAAAGAAGTGGTAAGTGAGCTCTCAGCTGCAAATCCTCACTAGTGACACCTCTAAAATGAGAAGAATGATGCTACAATGCTTCTAAATGCTTAATCTAAGAGAGATTCATGCTTAATCTAGCTCCATTTTGATAACAATGCAATGATAAAATGCTAAAATGATAGACTCTAAATGCTCAAATGCTCAATTTGCCTATAGTAACAATGCTTTTGCAAATGACTTCCAAGATGGAAATGCTCTCCAAAATGCCTCATATTTATAGTAATTTCCCAAGGGTAGGGGGTAGAGTGAATTGATCATGGTTAGCTCATGGTTGAGTCAAAAACTTTGCTTTGTCCACAAATGAGGGAACAATTTACAATTTGTGAGTGATTTATGTCCCTTTTTTAAGTGATCCATGTGCACTTGTTTTCTCAATTTTCATTGGTTGATCACTTTGTTGAGGGAAAATAGAATTTATTAATTCAATTAAGTAATTAAATTTTTAGCCATGGAAGGGTAATAGGTTCAATTTGATTTATGATTTAAACAACTATGCAATTAATTAATTAAAATCAATTATATAATGTTTTTGCCCCCTTTTAAGCTTTGATTTAATCCTTTAACATCATCCTTATTTAATTCTTTTATTTTAACTTATTTTAATCAACTTCATTTAATTATGTCCCCTTTTTAATGCATTTTGATGATTTTGAGCCATTTGATTGATTTTTGCACTTAAAAGCCTTTGTCCAATTTTACGTGTCTACAAATGCCCCTCTTTGAATTGATGTATGAAGAACATTGATTCAAAGATTCATGTTCATCCTAATTGCTGATATGACTGATATGATTGATTGCTACCTCTGATGATGAAACAAAAATTTTGATGCCCCATTGATCCTGTGATGTTTGATTACGACCTCAATTCCAATACCCTTATGCCCCCTCAGAAATTAAAACATATTAATTTCTTGATTTGAAAAAGATTTATGATGATTGATTTCAAATATGTTTTCATTTCTAAAACCCTTGATGATATGCCGTACTGATTTGAAGAAATGTCCCGGTTGAATGAGTTGATATAGCTCCATAGTCATTTTGACCTCTATAATTAGGTTAAAAACCCTTTAAAATAGGATAGTAAACCTTGTTTTACTATTCATTTGCACTTTCTACCTTGGTGATTTTGCTCTGATCCTCTAACTTATTTCAAGATGGTTGTCCCGATTCATGAGCACAAATTCAAGAGATGCCAGAGATATGCGAGGCTACCTAACTTTGGACCTCCGGTGAGTCATGCTAAACCTCATCTTGTCCTTATGATGCATTTAATGAGCATTTATTGCATTTCCAAATTTTAAAAGTACCTCTAAAGAATTAAATGTCACCTAGGATAAATTCAATGTCACTTTGCCCTTTTTACTATCACCTCCGCGTCTTTTATTCCCACTTTCGCTAGGTTTCATTACCGCTTAGTAAATTTCCACTCTTGCCTAGGCATGGAAGGAATCACGCCTAGCGCAAGGCAAATTTCTCAGTTTTCTCAAAAATTGTCACCTCTGCGAACCCTAACAGTTTAACTATCGCTTAGGCCAATATTTACTATCGCCTTGCCTATTTCAGTGTCGCTTAACAAGTAAAATGTTGCCTAACACCATCGAAATATCACCTAGAAAGTTTTGGTTGTCGCCTGTGATGAAATGTCGCTTGGTAAAAGAAAACTCTCGCTTAATGAATTTTGAGAAAAATTCTAGGAAAAAACTGATTACGCTTGATGCCAAATTTGATAATGTGTGATGACTGATCAAAATGATGAGATGAATTTCGTTGCTTTCCAACAAAACACTTAGGTTAGGATATCAAGATACAAATACCATGAAATATGATTGGTCAATCCACTTAGGATAGTTATTAATAGGACAAATCAATCAGTGTGAAAACCGATATGACTTTGATACTACTTAGTTCATTCTCAGGACACAGAGACATGAACAAATGTTACTGGGTGTGATGACTTGATTGTCGATTGACTTGAAATGATTCCTCGATAAGACATACTGATATGCTTCCTTCTTGCTTTGCTGACAGGCACACTACCCTACCTTATACGTCCGATCAGTGGCATCATGGGTGATTGACTTAGGTCAAACACTCATAGCTACTGAGTTCTAAGATCTAGAGCGATGCGGTCTGAGCTTCCTACTTGATCTTCCACGGTTCCAGCTGAACCATGGATTACTTACTGCAGTGGCAGAGTGATGGCACTCCGACCATAATACCTTTCACCTACCATATGGAGAGATGACGATCACACCCGAGGATGTGTATCAGTTGCTGAGGATTTCGTGTAGAGGTGAGTTGGTGTACTATGATTCTGTGTACGATGCCACTGTCTATCGATGAGTGTTTAGAGACAACACCATAGGGGATGGAGATACTATTACTTGGTCATAGTTTGCATTGTTTCCAAGGTTACCAGTTGTTCTAGGTGATTTGATTGGTGGTGTTCTCCTTCCAGACCGACGGGGTTGAGGGTTCTCTATGGGATGGGGCCAGATACTAGATGATTTACTTGGACATCCTCGGTGGTTTGATTGGGGATCCTGTGTGCTGGCATAATTATACCATGATTTACACAAGGTGGTGTATCAGGTGAGCGCTTCGTTGTCTGCTGGTGCTATTGTGCTATAGTTGTGGATATGGGAGCATCTTCCTGTTACTTAGCCCATTTTAGATAGGAGTCATCCTCGTGGACATCCATATGCTTTTCTGTACATAGGCATGGTGATACAACATCATTTGGGTCACCTGGATTACTAGAGATGACAGATTGATGATCTTGATCAGGTGACATGGCATCCTTTCCTCAATTGTGAGGGATGGAGAGAGGATGTGGATGAGCTACCTTTCATGTTTGCACCTTGCTAGATGATTGGGTGCACCACTACTACTATTGAGTGCTTCTGCTTCTACAGAGTTTTGAGACAGTATGACAGGATACAAGTGATGCCTCAGGGCAATGCATTATATGCTTGTGTATAGGTAGAGATATCTATGTGGGGTCCATGCATCGATTATCAATTTTCCTTGGATCAGATTGTAGGGATGACTATGTGCAGATGGGAGATATTGTCAGTGATAGAAAATGCAGGCATGTCTCATGAGTACACTGATTGGTGGGGTCGAAACAAGTTTCCATGATTTATCGATCCATTAGAGCCTATTCCTGGATGGCAAGATGGTGCCAGACCTATCAAAGGATGAGGACGCAAATATCCTCTAGCTGTAGCAAGTAGAGATCGAGCCAGAGACAGACGGGGTGGGTATAGGGATAGGCAGGTTGATGTCGTGCCTCCTAGAGCAGAGGTGAGATAGGATAGAGCTCATAGACATCAGAGAGCTCATAGACATGCTCAAGTGGATGCAGTGAGACAAGTACCAGGTGCATTGGATCCATTGATGCAGTTATAGAGGGTTGCACGAGCCTAGCAGGATGATGGTCAGCAGGGTGATGGTGGTGCTTATCAAGATCAGGCACAACCAGGTGATCGAGTTCCATAGCCATAGGATCATGGGGTTCCATAGATGATCACATTGACAAATTGACCCAGTGGATAGATACCATGGGGACACAGATGTCTACAGTGGTGGGTCGGTTAGATCAAGTTGCCTCATTATTGCAGCAGTTTGTATCTGCCATGGTCGGTCAGAGACAGGATGGAGCGAGCACTTCTCAAGCTCCTCCTCCTCCACCAAATAGCAGAGGTCCAAGGGATATAGGATCATGATCTATTGGTTTGAGAGATGCATCCACCAACGATGTCCTCTGTACTCTTTGATTCACGAGATATGAGCAGACAGTTGATGTAATCCTTTTTAGGAGATTGTATCTGGATACTTTGATGTACTTGATCTCTTTGATGATATATGATATACTCTTGGTTCTCTAAGATGAGTTGTTTATGAGATTATCTGTTTATGCACCTATATGATGGTTTATGCATTTCTCTTTCATTACATGCTATGGATGCAGTTATCTTATGGTAGGATATAGATATGCAATGATGCATGAATTTTTATGAGATAGTTTCTTATTTTTCCCATGTATGGATGCAAATGTTAATGCAATGCATGTTCCTATGTTTTTTATTTTGTTTTAGCTTTTTGAATGTATGCAATACTAACCCTATTTATATGAATGTATGAAGTATGACTATTTTTCCTTCTTTTTCTCTGATATATGTGTAATGAATAATGATTAATGCTATGCATGAATGCAACAGATAATCCCACATGTGTTATTTGAAATCAATGAGTATATCAAATGGTAGATTCAATCCTTCCTTCTCTTGAACATTATGATGACCTCAGATTTAAAATTGATGTGTCCCCCTTCTCCCTTGGAAATTTTTTACCATAAACAAATGAAACTTAATCTAACATGCAGAATGTCATTAATCTAATATGCAAAATGCCATTAATCTAAGCTACAATTAACATGACAATGCAACCTAGGTGTCACCAGCTTATAGAAAATAAATGCCTTGAGGATAAATTTTTATCATTGACCATTTTGGGGACCGAAAAGCTAGTACAACCATCACTGACCACATCATGATGATATGAATAACACTTTTATTATCCCTATTGGTAACCTCATTTTGAACCAGGTACAACCCTCACTAGTTGGATGACCAAACTATGGGAGTCTGAATACCGGTGTCAACGGATTCAATGTTGCAAGTGGATTTTTGGTATTAAGATATGGAAGATTTAAATAGCCAAGGGATCCTTTTGTGTAAACAAACAAAGGTTAATCCTCCGCCTTATGAGATAGTTCTTGATGGTTCTTGAATGACCATGTCGTTAGACGGACTCTCATAAGTTGATGGATTTTCCTCAAAACAATCACTCAAAGGCATGAAAATATCACATCTTCATCATGACCAATCTAGTTGAAACATCATCGATAAGCTAAAAGAAGTGATAAAAAAAACAAGGTCCTAACCAATTGTATCAAAAGAAAGCCTTAAGTATTTTGCAATGTTTCATGATTTTCAAAAAAGAGATTTTCAAGCATTCTGATCGTTAAAGTGTTTGTCAATTTTTAATCCTAAATAAGTAAGTCAATGAAGGCTCAAGGATCAAGTTGTAGGATCAAATACTTGGGTGGTGAACAATGATATCCATCAAAGGTTCACGAAAATCATATGCTCTCTGACAATTCTGATAAAATTTCTTTCTGCCTTGACTGATTGTAGCACTTGTTGAATCCATTTGGTACCATAGTTCCAATCCTTTCCTGCCCCCAAGTGATAAATGCGATCATGAGACACCCTAGGGAACAAGGAAATGCATCAATGCAACTAACAACTTTATTATGACTATGTACAAATGACAGATGCAATGAAGGTATACAACTGAGATGGTGGAAATGCAATATGTACAAATGCAACCTAGGAAAGACCAACTTAAGGGAACCAAAGGCATTTGTTTACCAATTTTTCACCTTTAGGATGGATCAAGCTTCTTTTCTTCTTCTTTTTTTCTATTTTTGCAAGCTTTTTCTCTCTTTTTTTGCTACCAAGGTGCCTATTTACTAGGTTTTCACTAGGGCACTTTCTTCTTTTTCAATTTTTTGTATTTTTGTATTTTTTTATTTTTATTTTTATCATCAAGGTGCCTATTTGCTAGGTTTTCACCAAGACAACATTTTTTTGAATTGTATATGAATGTTTGTTCTTTCTTCCAGCTCAATTTTCCACTATTTTTGTATTTTCAAGATCTCTTTTGAACTATGTACAATAAATAGGATACTCTTTCAGCTGATACTCTTTATACTCTTTATGTGTAGAACCTTTTGAGATGAATACTATTGATAGGTTCTTGAAGTTCTTCTCCTTCACAATCTGATAATTTATAAGTTCCCATGCCAAATGAAGAGATGATGATGAATGGGCCAAGCCAATTAGCTTCCCATTTGCCTTTCTTTTCTCTTTCAACCTGATTCTTTGGATTCTCTCGCAATACTAAGTCTCCTACCTGAAAGACTCTTAGCTTAATATGTTTATTATAGTTCTTTGAGATCTTATTCTGATACACTTTCAGGTGCTCATAAACTTGTGTTTGATGCTCTTCAAGTAACTCCAATTGTTGAAGCCTAGCTACTCTATAATCTTCATCTATGATCAATCCTTGTAATGACACTCATACAGATAAGATTTCAACCTCTAATGGTAGAACTGCTTCAGCCCCATAGACTAGTGAGAATGGCGTGGCTCTGGTGGGTGTTCTTATGTTGGTTCTATAGGCCCATAATGCTGGATTGATTTGCATATGCCAATCCCTTCCTGATTTGTTAACAAATCTCCTCAAGATTTTCAAGATGTTCTTATTTGTGGCTTTAGCTTGCCCATTCCCTTGAGGGTAATAGATTGATGAAGAGTGATGAGTGATATGAAATGTAGCACAAAGTTCATCAACATCCTTGTTTTTAAACTATTTCCCATTATCTGTTATGATGGCATGTGGAATACCATATTGGCAAATGATATGATTCAGGATAAATAGGGAAATTTGTTTACCCATTATCATTACCAATGGAACCGCTTCAACCCACTTTGTGAAATATTTCATTGCAGTTATGATATGTTTGTGTCCATTTGAAGAAGGTGGATGTATGATGCCAATTAGATCAAACCCCCATTGGTAGAAAGGCCATGGTGTAACAAATGGGTGTAACTCTTATGTTGGGGCATGTATCATATTACCATGATATTGACATTTGCTGCATATCTTCACAAAATGACAAGCATCTTTTTCTAATGTCTTCCAAAAGTACCCTAAGCGAAGGATTTTCTTAGCTAGATTTAGACTGCTTGAGTGTGACCCACAAATGCCTTCGTGGACCTCATGTAGAGCTAACTTAGACTCTTCTTCCTCTAAAAACCTAAGTAACATCCCATCACAACCCCTACGATACAATGTTTCTGAAAGGATTAGGTAACAGGCGGCTTGGCATATGGAATTACATTTTTGGGTGCGAGTTTGGTCTAAGGGTAGCACTTGGTCTTTGAGATAAGTGTAGATAGGTCCATACCAAGGAGATTCATGTCCATGTAAAAGGGAAACAATTTGGGTGTCAGGAAGGTTGAATGCCGGTTTTACCAACTCTTCCACCAAGAACTCATACTTCTCATTTTGATCAGGTTTTTGTAACAAGGAAGCCAAAGTAGCCATGGCATTTGCTGCTCTATTTTTCTCTTTGGGAATCTATTCAAAGGTGATAAATGCAAAGTATTTCTTCCATCCATCAATCATAGTCTTATAAGGCATCAATTTTTCATCTTTGGTGTGATATTCATTGTTGACTTGATTGATGATGAGTTGGGAATCTCCATAAATTTGTATCTCCTTGATATTCCATTCTAAAGCCATTTTGATGCCTATGACTAGTGCCTCATACTCCGCTATATTATTAGTGCATGGAAATAAGAGCTTGTAGGACTTGGGAATAGTGTAGCCTTGTGGAGTAACCAATAGTATGCTAGCCCCGGAACCTCCTTGAGTATAAGAGCCATCAAAATATAACTTCCATGTTTTTGCTTCTATGTTAACAATGGCGAAATCCAGAAATTCCACTTGAATAGTTTGTGTGGAAATCATGGGGTTTTCTGCTAAGTGATCTGCTATTATTTTCCCTTTGATTTCTTTTCTATCAAAATACTCAATGTCGAATTCACTTAATATCATAACCCACTTGGCAATCCTACCTGTTAGAGCAGTTTTGCTTAATAAGTACTTAAGAGGGTCAATCTTGGCAATCAACTTGATCTTATGCATCAACATGTAATGTCTTAGCTTTTGAGAGGAAAACACCACTACTAAGCAAGCTCTCTCCATAAATGTGTAATTAAGCTCATATTTAATCAAAGTTCTACTCAAATAGTAAATAGCTCTTTCTTTTCCTTGCTCATCTTCTTGTGCTAGAAGTACTCCTAATGATCTTTCTGTAGCAGATATGTATAGAAGCAATGCTTTTCCTTTGATTGGTGGCATGAGAATAGGTGGATTTATCAAATAAGTCTTCAACAATGTGAAAGCTTGATCACATTCTACATCCCATATGAATATAGTGTCCTTGTGTAATAATCTAGTAAAAGAGTGACATTTTTCAGCTAATTGAGAAATGAACCTTCTTATGGATTGAATTTTGCCTTGTAAGGATCTCATTTGGCTGATGTTCTTAGGTATCTCCATGTCCATTATGGCTTGTACTTTTTCTGGGTCCACTTCAATTCCTTTTGCTGAAACTATATAGCCTAATAGCTTGTCGGATCGGACACCAAAGGCACACTTCTTTGGGTTTAATCTAACTTTGAATTGTTCCAACCTAATGAATATTTTTCTTAGGATTTGTAAATGTTCTTCTCTTGTGTGGGACTTTTCTAGGATGTCATCCACATAATCTTCTAAGAAAGTGTGCATCATGTCATGAAAAATAGTTGTCATGGCCCTTTGATATGTGGCTCCGACATTTTTAAGACCGAAGGGCATGACATTCCAACAAAAAGTACCCCAAGGGCAAGTAAAGGCTGTCTTTTCTTGGTCTTCAGGAGCAATCTTTATCTGATTGTAGCCACTAAACCCATCCATAAATGAGTACATTTCATGACCTACTGTCAAATCCACTATGGTATCTATGCTTGGCAATGGGAAATCATCCTTGGGACATGCAAGATTTAAGTCTCTAAAATCTGTACACACACGGATAGATTTATCATGCTTGGTGACCGACACAATGTTAGAGATCCAATCAGCATATGCTATTGTTCTTATGAATCCAACCTTTAGCAATTTTTCCAATTCTGCCTTCACTAAGAGAGCCACATGTGGGTGCATTTTCCTTAGCCTTTGCTTCATAGGTTTAACTCTAGGTCTAACATTCAAATGATGCATTATGAAATCAGGATCCAATCCGGGCATGTCAACATATGACCATGCAAAGTTTACTTGTTGTTCTTGGAAGAATTTGATGAAGTCTTCTCTTTCTAGAGGTGTAAGTGATGTTGCCAAGTGTATAAACTTTGGATCTAATTCTATCCCAATGTTGACCTTTTCTATTGGTTCTATAAGAATAGGTGACCTTTCTTCCTCATGTTCGGGCAAAGTATCCAATCTCTCTTCCTTTGGTGCCACAGTTGGGTTTTCACCAAAAGAAACGTCTTTTATTTTTATTTTTTTTGGTTCTAATGGTGCCACATTTGGGTTTTCACCAATAGAACTTTTCATTTTTTAATTATTTTTAATTATTTTTTTCTTTTGACTAAGAGATTGGACCCCTGCTGTTGTCATTATGTCCGTATTGAATTCGTTGGTGAAAGAGGGTTCAACCGCATTAAGGTAGTGATTCATTGCTTGGTCATTGGGAAAGTAAAGTAGGTCATTTGGTTCGGTTTGGTCCCAATCAATGAGGTCTAGATTTATCAAAAGTAAGGGTTCATTGGGTAAAATGTCATCAATAGGTGTTATGGACATGACTTCATTTGAGGGTTCGTACATTGTATCATTTAGATCTATGACGTGCACTTCCTCAAGATGATCCATGGAAGAAGGGTCAAAGTCCCCTTCACTCGAGTCCTCGTCAACCTCTACAAGAAACAACATGGGAAAAGCCACAAGCGGGTTAAAACTAACATTTGAATGTCTCTCCTCTGAAGGCATCCAAAATGTTTCTATCCATGCTCCATTGGTAGGTACTTGCTCTATATTAGGCCTTTGAATATGAGGTTCTTCACTAATTTGAGCTTCTTGCCTTGGGATTTTTGCATAAGTATGTATAGAAATCACTTCCTTATCATGACATGATTCATCCAATAAGGTATCCCATTCATAATCCTGAGAATCATCACTATCTCCTTCGGATTCTAAGGCATTTATTTGAGGGTAAAAATCATGCATTGGGCTTGAACTTTCTCCTTTGAATTGAAAACCTACTCCAGATTTTTCATGATTTGCCCTCCAAATAGGTTCAATAGGTTCTAATAACCCCCTATTTCTTTGGCCTAAGGTTCCTCTTCCCTTTTATCCCATCTTTTGCATTATATCGAAGACTTTCCCATATTTCTCGGTTTGTATCTTTACATGCTGAATTCTTTCCATGGGAGTGTTGGAGGTATCTTCCTCATCATGGTAAAGCCATTGAAGGACTTCATCTTCTTCCTTATCCCATGTTGCTTTGTTATCTTCTCTTACAAAATAGGAATTATACTTATGTGGAAGATGTTCTTTTGATGGTTTACCATGTGATTTTGGAGATGTGGGCATGTCAAATAGAGAAACAAAATATTCCCCTATTCCTTTTGAACTAATCTTGCATTGTTTTTCAAAGTTATTCATCATTTCACTCATGTGTTGGTAACGATCTTCCTTGGCTTTTTCCTTTTCTTCTTTGGTAGGTTTATAAATCACCGTCTCCAATTTTGGGTCTAGATATGAACTTTTCATTGCACTTGGACCCTTGTAGCTCACTTTTTCCTTTCCCTTAGTTGATGTTGTTGAGCTAGCTTGAGGAGGGTGTTGGATAACATCCAATGTTAGTTCTTTTATTTTAACATCTTCAATTGTGGTTCTTTGAATAATTCCCTCTTGGTTATGTGGAATGTATAACTCATGAGGAGGTTTGAGTGCATTGCAATATTGGAATGGGTTAGAGTCTCCTCCAACCATGATTTCTTCACCCATGTACGAAAATTTTATGCATTGGTGGTACATGGATGGGACTGCTTGCATCTCGTGGATCCATGGTCTCCCCAACAAAATATTATAAGTTAATTTCATGTCCAGCACTTGGCAATTGGTATCCTTCTTTACCGGTCCCACTTGGATGGGCAATACAATCATGCCTTTAGAAGCTCTTTCAGCTTCATCATAAGCTTTAATGGTGATTTTCTTTGTAGGGTCAATGCAAGACTCAGATAGACCTAAGGATTTGATAAGACTTAATGTGCATATGTTGAGACTAGCCCCTCCATCAATGAGGGCTCTTTTGACTCTATGCCTTTCGATTAAGACCTTTATATGCAATGGTGGATTTTGAGGATGGGTTATAGACATGTCATCTTGATCAGAAAATGAAAGACAATGAGGTGCTACAAGATGACTTACCATATTTTGAAACTTTTCTACCTCTAAGTTAGTAGGAACATGTGTCTCTACTAGAGTTTTTTCCAAAATCTCCTTATGGTTTGGTGACAACTTCAATAACTCTAAGATAGAGATTTGTGCTGGAGTATGTTGCAATTGATCAACAAAACTATAAGACCTTGCTGTTGTAAAAGGTTGTTTGACCACAATGTTGGATTGCAGGATGTTAGTGCTTTGAGGAGCTATCCCTTGTAGGGTCATTCTAGAATTCTGCCCTCTCATAATGACATTTGATGCTTCCTTTTGAGGTTTTTCATTGACTATTATAGCATTAACAATATGATCATAAGGTGGCACAAAGTTGAGATTATTGGCGCTTTGCTTCTTGCTATTTGATGACTCACCCTTATCATGTTTGTAAAAAGGTTGTTTGAATGTTGTATGATCTTCATTGTTTGGAGGTCCGCCAATGGTGATTGTGCCATTATCAATTAAATCTTGCACTACATTCTTTAGTTGCAAACATTAATTTGTTGTGTGTCCTTGAATTCTATGATACTCAGGATGGCTATTGGCACTCCACCAACTAGGCTTATTATTTGGCTCGTAAGGCTGAATTTTGGGTAAAGTAATGACTTTATTAGCCATGAGAGTCTTTAATGCCTTTTCAAGGGGTTCACCCAAGGATGTGAAGTTCTTTGGAGGAGTTGGCCTCAAATATTTATTAAATTTAGTACTCCTTGAATTATCTCCTTGATTTCCATTGTTGGTGTGGTTATTGTTGGATGGTGCATTGGAACTCTGATTGGTATTATTCACTTGATTAGGTGTCCTTGTAAGAGCAAATGGGACCACCTTCAAGTTGCTAGATTCAACTACTCCATCATTCACAATTCCCTTATTGTTGTTCTTATAATGACTATTACTATTGAACCAATTATTCTTCTGATTATTGCCATTGTTGCCATTGTTGCCACTGTTGGAGTTGTTCTTATTATCTTTGTACAGTTTGAGTTCTCCACTTTTGACCAACACTTCCTCTATGGTTACTCCATTTTCAATTAGATCTTGGAAGGTCTTTGGACATTGCATTCGTAAGCAGTAGTTTAACTCATTACTCAAACTGTTTATGAAGATATCCATCTTCTCTTTTTCAAGCACACTTCTAGGATATCTTGCAAAAACTGTCCTCCACCTTTGTAGAAAAGTGAGGAATGCCTCTCTGTCTTTTTGTTTTGTGTTGCATAACGTTATCATCGTGACCTCATGTTTAATTTTATATGATTAATGGGCCACGAATTTTGAAGCTAACTCTTCGAAGGTCTTAATGCCAAAGGGTAACTTAGAAAACCACTCCATAGCCATGCCTCCTAAGCTTCGTGGGAATAATCTCATTAAATATGTTGTATCATGCATGAACTCTAAGCTCAATGCACAAAACTCCTGTAAGTGATCTTGGGGATTTGTTGTTCCTTCATACTTGTCATACTTAGGAAACACAACATTGATTGGAAATGGCATCATAACCAAGCTTTTATCAAATGGGAATGGACACAATGCTTCTATAGAGAAAGGCTTGGGAACCCCTCTTTGCTTGATGTTGTCCAATTGCATTTGAAACATTCTAAATTTCTTGTTCATGATGTCTAAGGTACTCTCCTCAACTTTCGGTGCTTTAAGTTGGTTGACATCATAGTCATGGGGAAGCTTGAGACCTTTTTGTACTAAGTCCATGAAATGTTTTTCTCTATCTTTGTCCATTGCCTTTTCCATGAGCTTTCTGAAATAAGGGCATTGGATAGCCTCGCTAACTTTTTCATCCGTGGCATCTTCTGTCGTTGGTTCGGTGTTAGTTTGAGTGTGAGTTTGGTCAACTCCTTGAGCATTTTGATCTACTCCTCCATTGTTGGTATTGCCTTGGTTATTAATATTGCTCTGGTTATTCGTGTCAATGCCTCCACTATTGGCATTACCTTGGTTGGTGAGGTCAATACCACTATTATCCTTACCACCCAAACTACCATAATACATCATGTTGTCTTCTTTTTCTTATTTGGGTGACTTTTGTGGTACTCTAGGAGTAGTTTCATCTCCAGGATAAGGGAGCTCTTGTCTCAAATAGGTCCTGTCGGCTTGTAAGGTTTGCTTGATATAATATGATCTAGTGAATGCAAGCATGAACCTTGGATACAAGTCAAGACTACTTGGGGTCTAATCCTTTGTAAAACTTTGACAAATATGTGAAACAGGATTTTCGACCAAACTGTAAGTTGAATCAGTGAAAACTCGAAAAAGGGTACTCAAATTGATATTCAAAAATTTATGATTCTTCCTGGAAGTACTTTTTGTTTTCCCTTTTTGTTTTCTAGGCGTGACTAAACCAAGCACAGGTGTGTCTGAAACCTACATAGGCATATACTGGTTTGTTGATAGGTGGCACTCTGTAAATGTACAGGCGGCACTTTGCTTGTTGTTAAGCGGGTTTCCAAAATTTACAAGCATGTTTGAATCTCTGTTAGGTGGGACTTTACTATATCCATGCGTGTTTAAACAAATCATAGGCATGATTGAATCTCTGATAGGCATATTTAAAATGTGCCCAAGCGACACTTCTCTGACCAGGGTATAAAATTTTGAATTTTTAAAAAAAAAAATTTGATCAAGTATTTTTGGAAAATTCTTGTTTTGAAAATTAGGAACAAATGCAACACACACATAAAAGTCTCTAAACAACGATCTAATGTGTATATTCTCAAATGTTCTCATGGGCATAACACAAGAATAGATTCCAAACAACCTACCTAGAGTCAAATTGGCTTGTAAACATGGCTCTACAAGGTGGCCTTTCTAATTTACTTGGGCTTTAATCAGTATTCCGTTCAAATGAATTAAAATCTCTCATCCCCTAAGTATGTAAAGGGGATTCCCACACGCACCAAGGCATGATTTTTCATAATCCGTAAGGACTACTAGAGGAAGTTCGAGAAGATTAAAATCCCTTTGTCATGCACCCCATTAAGGATGCATGCGTTTCATTTTATAGTGGGTCGGATTCTCGTGGCAAAAGCAAGTGTATCCCACTTTGGGTTGTCCCTCTCACTAGCCTTGCTAAGGAAAATTCGGGAGGCGAGCCCACTAAATCTCTAGCATGTTCATTTTGTAAGTAAGGAAAATTGGAATTTAAGTAAATTTTTTGGGAATTTGTTTCACCAAGAAGATGAAGAGCATATCCCTAACTTTCTTTTTGATTCCCAAACACTTCAAACTCTTAGTTCTTTTTCAACCTCTTGACAATGAGGTTCTTAGAATTTAAATGTGTGGTTCAATTTCCTTTCTATTTAAGCTAGATTTAAATGACAATGCCACAAGTTAAGGGAGTGCAAGCTTGTTTAAGTGAAATACCTCTCCTTGTAGCTAGCAAAGGCTAGGGGCATTTTTGAGTTATTGATTTTCATTTTTCACTCACCTTGGCAATTTGCTCCAGCTCCCTCCTCCAACAAGTTAGTCCAACACAACCAATTCACAATGAGGGGAAACTAAACTTGCATGTAATCAATCAAAAGATTTAAATGAAAGAAACTTTAAGCTCAAGGTTCATAAATCCAATTTAGAGACACAAATTTATTCTTGTAAGCTTCAATCACAACTAAATACTTCTCATATACCTTGACATCCTCATCTAATGTGGATTCAAGGACAACCTTTGTATGCACTTGATTCTCCTTCTTTATTTTCTTTGCCAAGGCTTTTCCTTCCTTATTGAACCTACTCTCTAGCTTTCTCACTCTCGGATGTCTGCTCATTTACTGATTAACAATAAACAAAGACAGTCAGATTTTCAAATTTATCCAATTAAAGACCATAACAGAAAATAAACAGCAGGTGACATCATCCAACTAATAGGCGTGAACAAATCACTCGAAGGTGTGACTTTAGTGATTAGCCGCGACACTTCTCAATGACATAGGTGACATCAATAATTCACAAAGGTGGTAAATGTTTCCAATCTAAGCGCAAGCAAACTTTAAATGCGCGAAAAATAGACAGAGAAAAGCAACATTTAAAGTATTCCAAGCAATAAAGGAATTATATCAAGCGCAACTTTAAACTTCAAATGCAATGCAAAGTCATATTCAAAGAGACCGAAAACTTAGCTAAAGCATAAATTTAGACTTTAAATGCAAAACAAAGGAATTTTTGAAGCGACAAAAAATAACAGGTAAGTGATACTTCCTGCAGCGTAGGCGTGATTGAAAGCGGTAAAGGCTGTATGCTTTACTGTTGTAGGCGTGAGTTTCTAGCTAGCAGGCGTGAGAACAATGTCCGAAGTGACAACAAAATGCTTCAAGGCGTGAGTAAATTTCCTATAGGCGTGACTTTAGCAAATTCTTGCAGAAAACACATGGAAACAACACAAAAACACATGCAAAGATGATTTAAATCACAAATTTGTTAGAATTTGAGGCTCAAGCCCCATGGTGGGTGCCATTTGGTGATGAATGAAATCACCTTCATGAAATTAAGATCAAGTAGCAACAATTTAAGCTAAATACAAAGGAAATTTACTCTAAAATGCAACTACAATCTATAACATCTCATGGATCTCTAGAAAGAAGTGGTAAGTGAGCTCTCAGCTGCAAATCCTCACTAGTGACACCTCTAAAATGAGAAGAATGATGCTACAATGCTTCTAAATGCTTAATCTAAGAGAGATTCATGCTTAATCTAGCTCCATTTTGATAACAATGCAATGATAAAATGCTAAAATGATAGACTCTAAATGCTCAAATGCTCAATTTGCCTATAGTAACAATGCTTTTGCAAATGACTTCCAAGATGGAAATGCTCTCCAAAATGCCTCATATTTATAGTAATTTCCCAAGGGTAGGGGGTAGAGTGAATTGATCATGGTTAGCTCATGGTTGAGTCAAAAACTTTGCTTTGTCCACAAATGAGGGAACAATTTACAATTTGTGAGTGATTTATGTCCCTTTTTTAAGTGATCCATGTGCACTTGTTTTCTCAATTTTCATTGGTTGATCACTTTGTTGAGGGAAAATAGAATTTATTAATTCAATTAAGTAATTAAATTTTTAGCCATGGAAGGGTAATAGGTTTAATTTGATTTATGATTTAAACAACTATGCAATTAATTAATTAAAATCAATTATATAATGTTTTTGCCCCCTTTTAAGCTTTGATTTAATCCTTTAACATCATCCTTATTTAATTCTTTTATTTTAACTTATTTTAATCAACTTCATTTAATTATGTCTCCTTTTTAAAGCATTTTGATGATTTTGAGCCATTTGATTGATTTTTGCACTTAAAAGCCTTTGTCCAATTTTACGTGTCTACAATTAGAACTAAATTTAATTTTTTTAACAAACAAAAAGTATAATTTGAATTTTAAATTTTATTTATGAAAAGTATTAATAAATTTATGATAACAATTAAGTTTATTTGTTTCTATTAGAATTTTTTCCCATTAAACATCATTGAACTATTAAAAAATAAAATTTAATTATTTTATATAGTTGTTATAATCTTTATTTCTTTTGGTTGTAGAGTAGACAACAAATACCATATATGAAGGAAAAAATATTTATTTAATTTAAAAAATATTTCAAAATTATATATTTTTATCAAGCAATTAGAAAAGTCATTAAATAATTACTTTTTAATTCCTTTCTTTGGTAGTTGTAGTTGTTCATTAAATCTCTTAAAACTAAATTTCATAAATTTATTTTTATGTTTAAGAAAAATGTAAAAATAGAATTTAAATTTTTAGTAATATTTTTTCCTTATCTATTAGAGAAAAATAACTAATAAAAACAAATAAATTTAATTATTATCATAAATTGATTAATACTTTTCATAAATATAATTCACAATTAAAATTATATTAAGAATTATTATATAAATATCAATGATATTTTTAATCATAGGATGATAGAGAGCTCAAAGAACCCAAGTTGACTATAAAAGAAGAGGAATCAAGATGGAAGAGAGGAGAGGTTGCACTTAAAACAGAGAAAGGAAAAAAAAATGTAAAAACAAGCAACAAAGTAAATTAGAGAAAGTAAGAAATGAAAAATAAAGAACTCTTAAGCGAAGAAAAGACTAGAAAGAACTTAAAAAACACAAATTAAAAATTAAATTAAATTAAAATGATTACTCAAAGTTATTAAAAATGTCATTTATCTTTCTCTCTATTGATTCATGTGGGGAATAGTCATTACAAAAATTAAGTTATTGTTTATCTTTTATAGTTTGGCATCTTCTATGTCTTTTATATCATTAGTGACAAGGTTTGTGAGTGGGTTTAATATGCAGCTTTGAAGGAAGTGAGTGAGATTAGTATTGAAGAGATAGAGACGTAGAAAGGGAGATAGAGAGAGGGAGAAAGGGAAACAAAGAGAGAGCCAAGATAAATAGGGATATTTTGGAAGAGAAAGGGATAGAGTGGTATAGACATAGAGGTAGACAAATACAGAGAAGTAGAGAGAGAGATGTGGAGAGAGTGATAGAGAGAGGGAGAAAGGGAGACAGAGAGAGGAGAGAGAAATAGGGATATTTTGGAAGAGAAAGGGATAGAGTGGTATAGACATAGAGGTAGACAAATACAGAGAAGTAGAGAGAGAGATGTGGAGAGGGTGATAGAGAGAGGGAGAAAGGGAGACAAAGAGAGGAGAGAGAAATAGGGATATTTTGGAAGAGAAAGGGAGAAAGTGGTAGAGACAGAGAGGTAGAGATGGTGAGAGACAACCAAATGTTTAGATGCATAGAACTAGATGATGTTTGTGAAAAAAAACGTAGTTGTACATACAAATAAATACATAGGTGACAGTTTTTGGAAGATATTGATTCTTAAATGAACAAAATGTAGATAACAAAAGTTATTGAAACATATATATTATTTTAAATTTCTTTAAATTTATATTTCTCTAGTGAACTTTGTAGGATTAGGAAAAGTAAATATACAAGACATACTTGAAACTATTATAATTAATTTGTATTGTTTGAATAATTTTCATTTGTTAATGGTGTCAAGTGTGCCTCCTCATTTTTCTATCGAGCAACATATGGGCTTTTTTGTATGCATGCATATATTTTAAAAGTGAAGAAGGGTGAATGCTAAGTCCTATAAGCTCACAAACTAAATGCTTCTCTCTCACATTAATAAGACTGCACTTTCTTTCAACTCATTTCAAATTTCACATTTTGTCTTCCCTTCCACATATCTTTGGTGTACCCATTCACTACAATATTTTGGGTCGAATTTCAACACTAATTTGCAACGGCACTACCATTTGTGTGTGATTTTTGTGTTTTTTTTGCAAGTTCGCCTGATGTTGTCGTAATAGCGACGGTGTTGTCATAATTTTGACACCCACGTGATTATAAACAAAAAAAAGAAAAATAAAGTTTCATTTCTAATTTTCATGATCGAGCTGCATGTGCGAAGAGGGCCCTAATTGTGGTAGATCGAGCAGTGTGCGCGAAGAGAGCTCTTCTGTTGTGAAGCTTGAGCTCGATTTGGAAGCTTGGCATATGGCATCCATGACTTGAGGTAGGCATTCGAGCTTTGTCTTCTCGTGAAATCGATTTCATTTTGATGGCATTTGTTGATTTAATGGCACAATATGAATGTTAATACTGGCATTGTTTACATCTTTGCATTTGGAATGATTGATGACCCGCGAGCTTTGAGATCTAGGGCATCATTGCTATTACCTTCAAGGCATTGTGTGAAGTGTTTGATCTCTCTTTATTTGTTTTGTTTTTGATATTCACTATGTGGTACTCCCCGTTTATGATCATTTCATGAGGAAATGTCTTGATGGCTCATGGGCTACAAGCTAGGGCATCATGCATTATTTATGAGCTCACTGTTTGAGCACCCCATGACCCTGCTACTGTCATGGCACCATGTGGAGTATTTAGGCATTTGATTTATGCTGATATTGATGCTCACTAATTTTTCCATGCCTATGAGTTGTCTGCATCATTGATTGACATTATTTGATTATTGATGTCCCTATTTGATTGATCGGTGCTATGTTTGTTATATTGTTGCTATTAGATCATACATTAATACACTTACTATTTTGAATTTGAGCTCAGGAATCATGCAATGTTATTTTTGTCATTGCATGCTTGATGTTGTTGTGTACCATATATTATTTTACACTATTTATTTCATTAAGACCGTGAGCTTGGCATTTGTAATGTATTTGATGTTATTAGATCAATGTTGCCATATTGTTGAGGTTGTAGATGCATTGAATCACCATTGCCATTCTATTTTGATAGCAACAATATAACAAACAAAGCACCGTCCAATCAAATATGGACATCAGTAAGACATTAAATCTACCATATCCCCCTTGATCATGCTTTTGGAAAATATTCTAACAAATGATTTATAGAATATCATTTTGTCAAAATTTATAATAAAAATTGCATGATTTATATTTCAGTACCCCTATGTGGATTTTAGTTTAAAATAAATAAGTTCTTAAACCCAAAGGAGAAAACATATCTATTAAACCTTTTACATTATGAATAAAACCCACTTCCTGAAAGATTACAATGAACCCTAGGGATAATATTTAATTAAATAAGGTTCTCAACCCATAAGGGGAAAACCAATTTAATAAATATTAACATCTTACAAAAAATGATCCCTAAAAAGATGGAGGATGCTAAAAGTATTGACCCTTCACTGCTTGTCAATTTAGGAAGTTGCAACTTTGCACTGGACTTTTGCTGTGAACTCAAGCTTCAAATTGAAACCCATGAGCTACATGGAATCCTTGATTTGTTGTTGTATCTATGGTTTAGACACCATTGATGTTGACATCAATGTTTCAATTTTCTTGACACAGCTCGTAAGCTATTCACAGGTGCTTTTGTTGATTACTTGCTAGGGTTTGCTTAGATTGGTATCTCCATTTGATATCTTCATGTTGCCATTAAATACTTTGTTGGAATCTTGGGGAAGTGCTCTTACTGTTAACTCTTGATGTGTGATTGGATCAATACTTTCAAAGGCTCGTGCTCATGCTATGGTACTACTATTAATCTTCATTTGATTCATTTCTCTACATGATCTTACCATGGTGTTGTGCTTGTCACCATTTAGTGGCTACATCTTGTGACTCTGTGGGATTGATGCTCCATTATTTTTGTGATGCTCACCTTTTGAGTATGGCTCCTCTATAATGCATTATTACTTCATCATGATGATAAAAATTCAATTGGCTCAAAGCACATAGAATGTGGGTAGCTTCATTACTCCATTAGATCTGTACCTTTTTTAATTTCACTAGCATCATGCAGCTTTCTTACTTATCCTTTAAAATGAAAATTTAAATATAATCCATGCCATAGCATTAATGTATAGATGATACATATTTGTGTACCTCTTTATTTTGATCTAGCTTACTCACTGCATGCAATGGGGCCTCCTTGGGGTTGCCAACCATGTTGTGATGTTATGATCTTCACTTGAAATCCATGATGTAATCCTCCCTTAATATGCAAATTTGATGCTTTTCTCCTCTGATTTGATGATGATGTATGTTCCTTCTATTGCTTACTCATGCTTACTCATGACTACCTTGTGCTGATGGTCATGGTGTGTGACTATTGTGGGTGCATCATTTGGAAATGATGTCACAATAACACCAGATGAAACATCAACATCTGGTGTTGTTGTTGCACTGTTTGAATGATGTTGTCACAATAGTGACTTACCAGGTGTTCATGCAAACATAAATGCAACCATTTACTTCTTCTTCCAGTGTTGATCTCTTCTCTGCACTTCCATGCTTTCTATCTTGTTGTTCTATTTTCATGATCTAAATGTCCCATGGAAACTACTCTTTTGATTGCTTACACTTTTAGACCAGTGCTCCTCCTTGAGACTGTCAGGGTTACCAAAAACTCTGTGGAAATGGAGCTTCTAATAACCCTTATAGGTTTAATGTAGGGTGCTAGGAGGCCACACTGATCATGGGTGCTCTTGGCATGTGATGTGGTCTCTATCAAGGATAAATTTGAAATGAAATGTTCAATTGAAATGATATTATATTAAGATTGACAATGGAAGTGACACAATGATATTTAGACAAGTCTTCCAAGTGTTCATAAATAGAACATTTCTCTTAGAACCACTACATAGAAAACTCAATAACATTTGCAATAATTAGTCACTAATGACAACAAAAACATGTTTATATCAATAGTTTTGAGCATCACTTTGATTGGTAGTCTCATGATACGATTCAGGGATTTGTTTAGCATGATCATTAGGGCCTCTCTTATGATCTATTGCAAGAAAATATACATCAAAATTAATATGTATTTTTACCCCTTCAGAGTCCAAAATCTCTATATAAAATTTAGGATCATGTTTCACAACTATTGATGAACTTGAAAATCTATGTCTTTTGAAGTATTTTGGCTTAGTTTTCTGTTGTTTTATAAGATTTTATTAAGACTAAATATATGATGTAAAATCATAATGATACTTGATATATCTAATACAATGGTATGTAGTATAATCTATACATTTGTGAGATGTGATTAATTCTAGTTATATGATGTTTTGGGATTAAATTGTTGTGTTTGTATACTTTCTCCATTTTAAACTAACCTATGACTTCAAAGGATGAATTATGGAATACAGTTGAAGGTAGTTATCTCTTCTATAATGATGGAGGGTTCAAAGGTAATGATCAATGAGGTTTATTCTATTAGATCATACATTAATACACTTATTGTTTTAAATTTGAGCTCGGGCATCATGCAATGTTATTGATGTCATTGCATGCTTGTTGTTGTTGTGCACCATATATTATTTTATACACTGTTTATTTCATTGAGACCATGAGCTTGGCATTTGTAATGTATTTTTTGTTATTGGATCAATGTTTCCATGTTGTTGAGGTTGTAGATGCATTGAATCACCACTACCATTCTATTTTGATAGCATGCTAGCTTGGAGATCTTGTGAGGTTCGAGATGTGAACCATTGTATCACTCTCATCTAGGCTTAATGATCTTGCATACTATTTTATCAAGATGTCCTTTTACTGATCTTGTATAAACAACATACCATGTTGACTCACAGCCCATGAGCTATTACTTGATAACACATTTGACATAATACTTTTTTCTCCATTTTGGTCTTGATTTATTCACTGCATGCACATGTTTCCTGAGTGCACATGTTCTCTATCATAGTGCCTTTTAGAAGTGTATGGATTGACTATGAACATGCATCATTGTAGATGAAGATTAGTAATAGGGTGCCAGGAATTGCTTAGATCCTTTGGATCTAACCCCATATTTTCCTTCTTTGTAGGTTCTGGATCATACAAGAGCATACTAGATTCAACCCCAGGTCAACACTTCATTACTTCAGGCAATGTCTGGTACCTTCATTATTTATGTTCATCCATTATGTATGTTTGCCAAAATGTCCATATGAAATCTAGAGCAATACATTAATTTTATAGTGAATTCATGATTTATAATTCAGTTGTAGAATCTAATGAAAGAAGGCATCTCTAAAATGAATTTCCCTTTTGAGAGTATATGATTACAATGTGGGGGAGTTGAAGAAAATGTATGTATAGTTATAAAATTTCATGCCTTGAAATTTTATAATATAGTTTCTTTGCATAGTTTACATTGAATCACCACTACCATTCTATTTTGATAGCATGCTAGCTTGAAGAGAAAAAAGTATGATGTCAAATGTATTATCAAGAAACAACTCATGGGTTGTGAGTCAACATGGTATGTGGTTTATACAAGATCGGTAAAAGGAAATCTTGATAAAATAGTATGGATGATCATTAAGCCTAGATGAGAGTGATACAATGGTTCACATCTCGAACCTCACAAGATCTTCAAGCTAGCATGCTATCAAAATAGAATGGAAGTGGTGATTCAATGCATCTACAACCTCAACAACATGGAAACATTGATCCAATAACAAAAAATACATTACAAATTCCAAGCTCACGATCTCAATGAAATAAACAGTGTATAAAACAATATATGGTGCACAACAACAAGCATGAAATGACAATAATAACATTGCATGATGCCCAAGATCAAATTCAAAATAGAAAGTGTATTAATGTATGATCTAATAGAAGTAATATAACAAATAGAGCACCGACCAATCAAATAGGGACATCAATAATAAAATAATGCCAATCAATGATGAACATAGCTCACAGGCATGGAAAAATCACTGAGCATCAATATCAGCATAAATCAAATTCCTAAATACTCCACACGGTGTCATGATAGTAGCAGGATCATGAGGTGCTCAAACAGTGAGCTCATAAACAATGCATGATGCCCTAGCTTGCAGCCCGCGAGCCATCAAGACATTTCCTCATGAAATGATCATAAACGGGGAGTACCACATAGTGAATATCAATAGTAAAACAAATAAAGAGAGATCAAACACTTTACACAATGCCTTGAAGGTAATAGCAACGATGCCCTAGCTCTCAAAGCTCGCGAGTCATCAAGAATGCAAAGATGTAAACAATGCCAATATTAACATTCATATTGTGTCATTAAATCAATAAATGCCATCAAAATGAAATTGAATTCATGAGAAGACAAAGCTTGAATGCCTACCTCAAGTCATGGCTGCCATATGAAGATCAAATGCTAAGGAACTATGTTATAAAATTTTAAGGCATAAAATTTTATAACTGTACATATATTTTCTTTGACTCCTCCACATTGTAAACTCAATGCTAATTGTAGATGAGGATTAGTAATAGGGTGCCAGGAATTGCTTAGATCCTTTGGATCTAACCCCATATTTTCCTTCCTTGCAGGTTCTAGATCATACAGGAGGATACTGGATTCAACCCCGAGTCAATACTTCATTACTTCAGGCAATGTCTGGTACCTTCATTATTTATGTTCATCCACTTATGTATGTTTTCCAAAATGTCCATATGAAATCTAGAGCAATAAATTAATTTTATAGTGAATTCATGATTTATAATTCAGTTGTAGCAACTCAATATGTTTGAACTCAAGAATACGCCTTACTTGGTTTCCTACAAAGCGTTTGGCAAAGAATTGCTCTTTTGAGAGTATATGATTACAATGTGGGGGAGTTGAAGAAAATATGTGTACAGTTATAAAACCAAAAGTTAAATTTACAAAGTAACATATCATTTATAAAACCTACCGTAACATGTAATTTTTTGTTTGACATTTTTTGTCACAACTAAAGAGTTCTTACCATGAGCAAATAGAGTGACCATTTTCTATCAAAACCATATGTGCAAATATAAACATTAAGTACAACATGTCCAAGTTTTTTTGCAGATATACACATTAAGGATCATCTCAAATAATACAAGGGAATTCGATCAAAATAGTGAGACAATCGCTAGATTGTTGTCTAACTTTCAAAGAGAAGGTGATGACAAATGCTAGTGTCCATGAAAGAGTTGTAACAACTTAAAGATAAGAAGAATCAAAATCAAAACAATAAAGAGACATTGTAGGGAGAATGGTCACATTGAAGGGGGGTTTGATTATCATCCATTGATAAGTTGTTTGTTATATTATTTTCACAATTAATATACATATGAACCATGGAAGGAGGTTTGATTATCACATTGAAGGAGGGTTTGATTATCATCATTTTTATATAGGTTTATCTCCCTAGTGTAGTACATGATATGGACCACCACATCTCAGAGTAACATGGAGGTGTGAGTATTGAAGCTGAAGATCATGATCCCATGGAAGATGACGATCATGCGCCAGAAAACACATTTGAAGATGATGGTATGAATGCATTGATCGTTGACATGTTTGGTACTGGTGTTGTTGGTGTTGCTTCTGATGATGATGATGATTATGATGAGGATGACATTGACGTCGTCCATGATATACCTCTATTTGAGAAGGCAAACACAACTCTTTATGAAGGCTCCCAATCTACTCTTCTCTTTGTTGTATTGTTGTTGGTGAATTTAAAGGTTATGAATGGTTTATCCAACATAGCAATGTCACGTATGCTAAGGTTTGTCATATACGTCATTATAGTCTATAAAAGGTGAAACATGTACCATTAAAATTGTTTATAGTAACGACTTACATTTTTTGTTGTAGATTGATAGGTGAGTTTCTATTACCACCATCAAATGTTCTCCCTCCCTCATACCAAGAATTATGTGCCACTATGAAACATATTGGAATGGAGTATCAAGTAATAGATGATTGTCCCAAAGATCATATTATTTATCATAAAGAACATGAAAATGCAATAGAATGCCCTGAATGCCATATGAGAAGATATTGAGATGATCAAATGATAAAAAAGATGTCTCGCAAGGTTCTTCGTTACATCTCCATTATTCCACGTCTGAAATAATTATTCAGGTGCAATAGCTTGGTACAACTTATGGATTACCATGCACATGGTAAGAGTCAAGATGACATTATTTGAATGCCTGTGGATGGTTCATCATTTATGGACATAGAGGAAAAGTGGCCACACTTTAAAGAAGAACCTCAAAATCTCAGACTTTCTCTAGAAGCAGACGGTGTTAATCCATATGGAGAGATGATATCTATTTATTCAGTGTGGCCTATTTTTGTTATCAACAATAACCTTCCTCCATGAATGTCAATAAAGAGGGAGCACATTATGTGGGCAATGATTGTTCCAGGTATTTTATTATTTTATAGTTATCTATATGTAATTATAAGTCTTGGAGTGAAATGACCACAATAATTATCTAATGTTGTTGTTAATTTGACTAGGTAAGTACCAAGTGAAAGATATGAATATATATATTGCGCCTCATATCGATGAGTTGTTGATGTTATGGAATGGTTTCACTATGTATGACATCTCTAGACCAATTGGACAATGACAATTTCAATTCCATGCAATGCTTGAGTGGACAATTCATGATCCTCTAGGGTTGACACATTTTTGTGGTATGTTATGGTGAATTCTAGTTGTACGCGATAATTCTAATTCTAAAAATTAACATATTTAATCTAATTGTATCATTATCTTGTGGGTCTTCAAATAAAGGGAAAATGGTCCAAAGATGAAATCTCCTCATTCCAAAAGTTTAAGAAAGTAGGTGTTTGATGAGTATAGGCACTTCCTCCCCAGAAATCATAAGTATCGAAGTGTGGAAAAACATCTTTTCAATGGGAAAGAAGAGACTACATCAAAGCTCCGAAGAATGACACCTCACCTATGGCAGTTGGAATATAATAGAATTCAAGGTAATATCGTTCCATCTAATGGTTGATGTTTGAAAATTATATATTTCAGTTGTGTTTTGTTGGATAATTATGTAGTTGATGATCTTGAATGTCATGAAGTCATCACTGACTAGCTTCCAAAGGGACTAAAATGTTATCCCAGAGAATTTAGTAGGCTGCCCTACTATGAGCATCTACAAATTGTGCATTTGTTTGATACTATGCATACTGGAAAGAATGTAACAAAAACACTGTGAAAAATATTGGATGGAAGGCATGACAAATAAAAACTTAGAAAAATTTGTAGTGACATTCATGATTACAATCATGCAATGAAAATATCATTGAATCAAATAGCAATAAAGACCAGATTAATGCAAGTGCTCTTCCTTGGTTATTAATAGAGCAACAAAGTAATACCATAAAAGAAATCATACAAAAAATTTAATTTCCTACAAGATTTGCTACGAATATAAGCAATCTCATATCAAAGAAAAGTGATTGGGTCAAGGATGAAAACACATGATTGGCATACCTTCATCAAGGTAAGTCACATTAGTTTGTATTTACAATATATTTGTGTAACTGCATTCAATTTTCATTGTATGAATGATCAATTGACAATTGTTGCAGTATTTGCTACCCCTATCACTCCCAGAGAACTTCAACAATAATATCAAATAAGTGATATATGATCTTGAAAAATACATGAGGTAAGCATTGATATTTGTTCAATATATCAAACAAGTAATATATATAGTTAAGTCTTGTATTTATATATTTTTGTGTCTTGAATCTCTTGTAGGTGGTTGTCATTTAAAGAAATCTATAAAGAAGATATAAAATATTGGAAGAAAAGAATTTGTTGAATAATGTGTGAAATGCAAAAGTGTTTACCTTCAACTTTTTTCAACGCACAAAAACACTACCTCATACACCAAGTTGAGGAGATTCAATTGTGTGGACCTGTACAGGCTAGGTCAATGTGGATGGTCAAGAGACACTTAAAATTTTTTAAGGGTTTGGTATGAAAAATAGCATGTCCCAAGGGTTCTATGGTTGATGGATATATGGTATACCAGATGATGGTGTATGTTACTCAATATCTTTCTAATCTTGCATCAAAGACCCATATAGATTGCATTTGTGATCTCGAATCCATTAAAAAATTCAAAGGGGAGTGTACTTGGTGTGAAATGGAAGATTTAGGAAATTGAAAGGTAATAAATTATGAGATGTTATTGTAGTTAATTATCTCTTAATCTTCAAAATAAATCTGTTGTAAGTCATCTATTTACTTTTTTACAATTGCTAAAGAGTGGGATGCAATACATTTATTTATTACAAATAATCAAGATTGGACGATGGTATGGATTAAATGATGTCAACATTATGGTTATAGATAAAAATGGAAATCTGTGTCTTCATTGGTTATACAAGCTCATCGTAATGGAGATCCTAATGTTACAAAAAAGGAAATAGATTTAGCATATGGTTTAAGAGATCACCAGGTACTTATAAATTTGTTAATCAACCGTATATTTTTCAACTCATGATACAATAATTTATAGATGTTTGACATTATTGTAGGTGAAACACCACAAGACTATGTTATGTAATGGTTATAAATTTTGCATCAAAAATTTGGATGACACGAAGAAAATTTGTGATTCTAGGATAAGTGCAATCTTCTAGGTGACTAATATTTCATCTAGAAACGACTTACATCCTCGAGAGTCACAAAATTGATACTATGGTATTTTGGTTGATATACTTGACTGTGACTTTAATTCCTTCAAATTAGTTCTCTTCATTGTAAAATGGTATAGACTACGACTCAATCAAAATGATCTCGATAGAACTATTATTGAACATGATAATGAATTTCTAATGATTAATACAAAGTTGTTTGAGCAAATTGGGGAAGAGCCCTATGTTCTTCCAAGCCAATGTGAGCAGGTATTTTACTCAGAAGTTCCAAATAAACCGAGTTGGTCATTTATTGTTAGACATGATCCAAGAGAAAGGCTGATAAAGTATAATGTGATGGACGAAGAAGATATCGAGGAAGAGGAAGAAGTGGAAGATGATGTAGATGATGATCATGATCAAGAGTTAGTCGAAGAAGAATATGAAGAAGAAGAAGATGATGATGCTGCTATTGATCACGATGATGATGAGGAGGATGGTGATGATGATGATGATTATGTTGATGATGATGATAGTGGTGGTGGTGATGTCGTCAACCATGATGATCTTTATGATGAGATGGATGAAGAAGAATATCAATGACACGAATGAAATGTATAATTATGCCAGATGTTTGACATGTTTTAACGATTGTTTTAGGTTGAAATCTGCACTTTTTCCACTAATATGCTTAAGGTTTCATATTAATGACATTTTTTGTTTTAGTGTGAATATCTAACTACTCTTATTCACCTTGTTTTATATGTCCTACTTATATCTTTGATCTTTTGTTAAGAGAAATTTCATTCTAAAAGAGTGTATTTAATCTCTATATGCTTAAACAACCTCACTAGTTAAGACTATTCTCATTTCTAGTGGGCATGAAAAGAATCAAATCACTTGAAATACACCAGTATTTAGACATGCACAAATTAGTGATGTGATTAAGAAAATTACCTTTCTTTATCATTTTCTGGGGTATTTTTGTATATCAATGCATTTAATCTAAATACTATCTTATGTGATTTGCTTCTGATAATTTTCTATTTCCTTACACATCAATGATGTTAAATCATAGGGGATTCTCTTTGTTCCCTGCAATGGAGTGAGATAATTTTGGAAGTATAAATAGATAATTTTAACAATGTATAATGTCCTTCACAAGATGTAATAAAAACACTGGCAAGGCACAAGAACTGTTTGACGAAATGCCATAATAGTGGTGTCTCATGCAATGCTGAGATGTTCAATTATATGCAATGCTGAAATATTCAAAATATTGTAGGATAAATAGATAATTTTAACAATGTATAATTTCCTTCACAAGATGTAATAAAAACTATAGAGTGAACTATGTTTGTCTGATTATATAACTATTATCTTTTGTTAGGCATCCCACACAGTCTCATGGATTGTCAAGTATAAGTCAATACACCCCATAGAGATTAATGTCTTTTACCATTTGTAAAATATCTCTCTCATTGACACTTGTCTCTCTCATTTCATGAAGTGCATGTACTAGAAAATAGGTATTTGTCAGATTTGTCTTCCTCGAGTGAGGAAAATGTAGGAATAGAAGAAGAAAGTGAGACATTTAGTATGTCTAAATCAAGGAGATCGACTCGAGGTCAAAAGATCATAAAGAAATTCAATAAACACATGGAATCTTTCCTTACTCAAGGGGGGTTGTGTTATTATGATGATGAGAGAAAAGGCAACTCCGAGGTGCCCTTTAGGTACAAACATCTACAAAACAATGGGTCCCTGATGAACTTCCTTCAATAAACACTAATTTTTGTGTTAGAGAGAGGATATATCGCATAGAACCATCTTCATTACATGGTTTGAGCCTATTTTCCATGGATGGCATAAAGGTCTCTTACAAAAAGTTATCAAATTGATGGAGTATGTCAGACCTTGTTATGATTACAGTAGTTGGATGTAGATTGTTAGATATAAAAAAAGTATGTATAGGTATGCACTCGCGATAAATTATATACAACAAAAAGTCAATGAACAAAGTAAAATAGTAGCTATATACATTGACAAAAGGCCAAAAGTATCAGGGAATATTGCAGGTTTTATAAATAGTACATGACCTGCGTCAACTAAGAAGCAACCCAATTGCATATTTGAGGCGCGCGAGGGAAATCGTGTCCTTGTAGGTGCGATCAAATCAATACGTGGAGGCAAAAAACTACTTATTGTTTACAATTTGAATCACATAGATACCAAAAAAAAACCATTATCATGGACAAGCTGGTACGCACTATGCACCATTTAAAATTATTTAAAAATTAAAAAACTATCTCTTCTTTTAATTGAAGTATTATGATAATTGTCTATTATTCAACGTAACTTAGAATAAGAGCACGTGTTTTAACATGTCTCAATGATTTTTTTTTTAAATACAGGGCTATAGTATGGATCAACAGCCACACAATACACATGACAATGATGGTTCTCATGGGACTTCTTCTTCCCGACAAGTAAAACTCATTGTTGTTGTATAAATGCACATACAAGAAAAATGTTAATGCATATTTTTTGTTATGTTTTATTCTTCACTACTATTTTGGATTACTTTTAAATAAAGTGATAATAATATTATTCTCACAAATGAGTGTTGATCACAAAAAAGAAAGGAACAAGTAGTCCATGAGGAGCCGCAGGATGCGCAGGATCCATTCATTATTGATTTTTCATTAGAAGTTGATCCTATGGTTGCACTGCAAAAGGTCCTTCATGCAATTTCAAGAGAGTTAACTCAACTGAAAGATATTCAACCTCAAACTCCTGAAATACTATGAGAGAGGATGAGTTGGCTAAATCATGTTCAAACTTATACATTAAGTATTAATGTAGTTTTTAATTATAACAAAAGTTCAATAATTGTTTTTATAGTATACTCTTTTATTTATTTCATTAACTAAAATGCATATGTGTTATTTTTACAGAGGAAGCAAAAAATATTAAAGGGCCATGCCCCAGATGTAGATACTTTAGGTGGTTCAAGTAGATCGCATGTTCTATCCTCCACTTGTGTTTTGCTCGAACAATATTTGTTTTAATAGCTCTAACAATTTTGTCCATGGTTGTCCATATTTTGTTATGCTCTAACAATCTTATTTTTCAGCACCTACTATTGATCCTATGTTGAGTATGCCACCTGATACAAGGATCAGAACCATAGAGGTACTATCACCTGTAATGTTGGAAACATGTAGCATGGCCACAAATGCAATGGCAACACTTATTATTGGTAAGTAGATTCCTCCTTTTCTCTCTCATTTATCATGTGCTTATTTCACTTGAACTATTCTTTCTTAGGGGGCATTTTATAATATTGAATTCATTTTATGTAGGAGGTGATGAGGAAATTCCTAGATGTACTTGTGTTAGATGTATGGGAACAATAGAGAATTGTGATCAATTGCTCATGAACATTGAAGATGGAATTCCCGTGAGAGTAGCCCAACTTCCAAGTACTTTAAAGATTGATCATTTCTTTTACTATACAATCTTATACTCATAATATAATGCACTAACCCCCTATGCAGTCCCTTGCAATAACTAATAATCCCATTATTATTTTGTAGGGAATAATATATTTTATGAAAAACTTAATGATGAATGTTTGCGCATTTTCGGGCTGACCATACGCACATGGTATCATATTTTAATTTCATTGCTAGATCATATTTCCTTTCATCCCTTTCTTCAAGTATATTAAAAGGTAGCTTCACTTCATTTATGAATCTAATAGTTTGTTTTTCTTAAAAGGTGGAAATTGCAAGATAAAGAGTTAAAGGATAAACTCGTTGACTCTATGATAAAAAATTTTTGGACCCAACGCCTTTCAAAGACTTAGGCTCCTTGAGAAAGTAGGCCAAACTTTGAAGTATATTAGGGACAACTACATGACCCAAATAGAATACAACCCTTATTACGAGTGGCCCCCCTATGTTCCTATTAATGAGTGAGAGAATCTTAAAAGGGATGCACTTGAGAGACGTGCAAGACATGGTGGACAAATAGTATCACATGAGGAAAGAAGGTATGTGATAATATTAATAATGAAATTATGTACTATTTACTCTTTGTACTTATGTGATCTAACATATTTCAAACATCACATAGGTTGTCTAACACATCAAAGACAACAAAAGCAAAAAAACAAAAGCACGGGCAATGTTAGATTAGGTGAAAAACTAATCTCCCAAGAACACCTGCATGCATAACCCTATCACATGGAAGAAGCAAAGCACAGAGGGCAAGAAAAATCTATGGAGGCCAAAAAGCCAGAGGCCTCATATTATGATCCAATAAGTGAATGAAATAAAATACAAAGAGGGAATCCTTATAAAAGGATACTGAAACCCTAAAGGTGAAAAATCTAAAGAATAATAAGATGCCTAAGTCTAACTTAAGTGTAGAGAATAATAGACTAATAATTAAATTAATTAATTATTAGCTATAATATGACTACTCTAACACCCCCCCCTTAAGTGTAACTTAGGGAGAAGCTAAACAAACTAAGGACTAAAAGATGCATGAAAACAAAAATGCATGAAAGAGCAATGGGTCCCGGCAACAAGGCCTGATCAGGTACCCAAGTACAAGAAATAAACTAGATGAAGGAAATAAAGCCTCCAATCTAGGGAATGTCCCAAAGAAAGGAACAAGAAAGAGCATGAAGCATCTCCAAAGCATGAAGCTGCAAACACTGTCAGAAGAAACTGCTGGAACCCCCACTGAAATAGTGCATGACCAGGTAGAGAAGATAAAGTTTGAAGAGCTGATCAATCAAAGAGGTGGCCTCCAAAAGCAGGAATGAATGAGTGTCTATATAGTAGATGATCCATCTCACCGAAATGCATAGGTGCCTAGCCACTGCATCCGCCTAGTACATAGGAACAAAAACTGTATACGTAGATCACTCAATCAAACCAAGGAAGCAATAGAACCAACAGGTGAACCCCCCCCCCCCCCCATAATACTGAATAAGGAGAGGGGTGATAGGAACATTGAAATGCAATGCCAAAAACATCTGCAAGAAGAAGAATCAGGAACACCAATAGTGCAACAGAAGTACAAGCACATGATAAAGGGTGGTGTCATAGACACACAGCATGGGATAATGTCATGGAAGGTACACTCACTTGACAAAGGTTGATGAGCACAAAAGGCAAAACATCATAACCCCCCATGGCACTTTATAATTGAGTGCGAGTACAAACAAACACAAGGAGTACAAGATCCCAGATATGCAAAAGTAGACACTTTATCTCAATGCATTTATAGAAAAGAAATGCTACAGAAGAGAAGCATACAATGCTTAGAAGATAGAAAGAAGAGTGAGCCAGAAGAACAGAAGAAGAGATCCCAGGACCTGTAGAACCCAAGTAATCTGCCAGAGTGCGAAAGTGCAAAACTCAGAGGAGAGAAAACCTGGAGCAAAATCTGGATAAAAGACCCCTGCAACTGAATAACTCATAGAACCAGCTTTCCAACGATATATGGTGAGTCCAAAAATGAGTCCGGATGAGCAAGATATGGCTCCCAGAAGGCAAAAAATAAACATCACCTTTGATAGAAAAAAATATTATCAAAATAGTAGAGCCAAAAAACATTACCTCCATAATTGGAAAGAGCTTGGAAAGAGCTTTCCGGTGATATAAAGAAGTCCAAAAAAGACCTCCGTATGCTCAAGATATTGCAAAAAATGCCCAAGTACCTCTAAAAAACTTCAAAAAAGAGGCCAAGCTGCTGATGTAAGTAAACTCCTGCATAAAAATGACGGCCAAATGGCCGTCACAGGCTTATCCACCCGGGGGCTAAAAGAAGTAAGCCCTGGTCACGTGGGTGACCAGGGGCTCCGTAGATAGGCATAGGGGGCCGGGGGCTGGTTCCCCATGTGACCAAAATCCCGGCGGAAAGGGGGCCAGCGGAGCGGAAGGGAGTCGGTGGCGGCGGGGACTGGCGGAGCTGGGCCGGTGGAGGGCGGTGGGGCTGCGGAGCGGAGGTGGTGTCGACCATGTCAGAGGTAGAGCACGTGGTGGCTAGTGCCGGTGCCGGTGGCGGAGGCTCTGTGGAGGCCGCGACTGGGCGCGGGGTGGCCGCTCGGCGGTGCACTGGTGGCTGCTGGGTGACGCCTTTTAAAAATAAAGGCTGCATTATTTTTAACACAAAAATCAATTAAAAATTGATTTTTTTGTAATTTTTTTGGTTTCCGTGCCTGTACGGTCCTAGGAGGCTGAAAAATTCACCCAGAAGTCCCAGAGGTCAAAAATAACAAATTTTATATGGTTTTTGACTCTCCCAGGCCTTCTAAGCGCAATGGTAGCATCCATTTTTGCTCAAAATACCCCCCAAAATTCCTGCAGAGAATACCAGAACTGAAATTTTTTGAAACCCTCCTACTTTTGAACCACTTCAACAAAAACATGAATAGTGAGCAGCAAGATGGCTCTGATACCATGTTAGATTAGGTGAAAAATTAATCTCCCAATAACACCTGCATGCATAACCCTGTCACATGGAATAATCAAAGCACAGAGGGCAAGAAAAATCTATGGAGGCCAAAAAGCCAGAGGCCTCATATTATGATCCAATAAGTGAATGAAATAAAATACAAAGAGGGAATCCTTATAAAAGGATACCGAAACCCTAAAGGTGAAAACCCTAAAAAATAATAAGATGCCTAAGTCTAACTTAAGTGTAGAGAATAATAGACTAATAATTAAATTAATTAATTATTAGCTATAATATGACTACTCTAATACGCAACACAAGCTTGACTCGGGTGGATATTCAAAACTTGCTGCACGAATTATAAGTAATAGTAAATGAAAAATCTTATGCAAATATTTATAAATTGTAATCAATTTAGTTTTGATGAAATTCACTACAATAAAAATTCATGATACCAAGCAAAAATGTAGGGCTTGGAGTTCAAACAAAAGATTTCAGAAGAGGACAAGAAAGTAGGCTACAAATAAGGCTATACAGTCGTGGCTGAATGATTCCGATCAATGAGTGCGCAAGGTTCTTCTGGTGGATTTGTCGATCAAGTAAATAAGCCAATTGATTTTTATTTCAAGTTGAATACTTTACCAATTATTGTATTTGATGTTAAGCTCCAACATAAAGTGAATATATTTGTTTTAAGTAAGGAAACAATGATTATATATTTGTTTAAAACTTTAAAGTGAATATATTTATATGTATTAAACTAAATGATTAACATTTCTCAGTATTTGTTTTATATTTATATGTATATATTTTCGATAAATGCACTAATTATTTACATTGGAATGCAATCTGTCGATCGTGAAATACCATCCGAGCACGATGGAGGCGTCAATTCGAATGTGCATTTTAGTACTCAACGTATACATTTTCTATTCGAATTTTGATTATTGATTTATTAATACAAGTAAACATTTTAAATTGAATTTGGTGTAGTAATAAAAATTTGATTGTAATGTATTGGGATTAATAAAATATTTTGTATTGCAGTTGCAGGGGATGTAGAGGTTGTTCCCAATGAACGTATTGAGGTTCAAGCCATCGTGCAAGAAGATGTGGTTGGACAAGGTAAAGAGCGTCATGTTTATGTTTTTTAAAGTACTGAAATGCTTGTAAAAATTATGATAATATGTTTTTAAATTAACCCCAATTATGATAATATGTTTTTAATTTAACCCTTTTATTTGTTATTGCAGAGGACCCACTTTTGCAAAGGACAGTGGGATCACGTGCACAAGCGAGAAGAAATGACAATGCCAAGATGGATATGCCTCTACAACAATATAGGGAAGCAAAAAAAAGAAAAAGTTAAAAAAGAAATGATTCTAATTTATGCAACTTATTTGATAATGACTGATATTTATGTCTCGATGTTTTAATCTTATGTATTAATGAATGTTATGATGTCTTAATGAATGCTAATGAGTCTTATGAATGTTAATGGATATGTGTTAATAAATGCTAATTAATCTTATGTGTTAATGAATGTTGTGATAATTCATGAATGTTACATTTTATTAATAGATGAATGAATGAATGAATTTTAGATGTTAGCGGGGAATTTGGAGTGATGTTAATGAGACCAATAATGGTCATTTAAATATGTTTTTCTTATGTTTTGGATTGTATGTGAATCCTTCTGTAAAGGATCAAAGCATTCTAAGCCTTAATGGCATTTGGGGGATAAAGTGTACCTTGGGGGTCATTTGTGGATCCTAAGGTTGATGAAGGGTTTAATGACCTATAAAGTTCCATAATGTTTGTAATGTGTCCAATAGATCCTTTTAAAGTTTTCAAGAGCACTAAAAGTGGCTAAATGATGTAATTGCCTAAAATTGGCAAAATAAGCCTAAAAAGCTCATGTATGGGGTTTATGGGGTTTACGAGTGATTTAAGGGTTTTGAGTGTTAGGATAGAGTCATAATATCCTTTTGAAAAGTTTAATACAATGTAAAAAGTTAAGGAGTGGTCGAATTGACAGCCATGTTGTCAACTAGACAATAATATTAAAATAAAAACTAATTGCAAACAGTCATAACTGACTGCAATCGGTTAAAGGAAGTTGCAAACTAGTTGGAAAATGGTATTTGGGTAGTGAGAAATGATTTTGATAAAAGGGGAGTTTAGGGGAGATATCATCACAATTCCATTTGTTGTGGGGTCTAACACCTATTAATGATTGGTCAAATATGCATGTTTCTCATATGTGCATATACCTTCTTGATGAAGGGTGCTCCCCTTAATACCACAAACACATAACAGAAATAGAGAAACAACAACAATATGCAAGAGTAGAAAATGGGCTTCTTATTATCTCCACAAATGTGGAATTACAAACTTTCAAAATTACAATATGCAAGGCCACATGGGCATTCCCTTACAATATTCTATAGGACAAAGCCTTGAATTATTACCTAGATCTACTACCCATAACTGTCCCAAACTACCTAAGACAACACTACAGCCTTCCTTATATAGGCAATTTTCCACCGCCTAGGAAGGTTCCAAAAATTTAGCCCTTAGGGCCGACCAAACTTAGAATTATTTTATTTTTCAATTTATTACATCAAAGTCAACTCAAAATAACTTTAGAAACCCGAACTAAAATTTTCAAGGAAAATTATTTTCTACCATTACAGGTGGCCCGACTTCCGGAAACCATAAGTCATCACCAGTTGACCTGATTGACTATTATAACCCCATTTTGAAAAGGCCACGAAGCGCTCTAAAGACTTGACTCGCGCAAGCACCTATCACCCAAATTGTCGACCTCATTCGGGGTCTCTAAAGCCTTCAAAACTAAGTTCAAAGTTTTTGTACCCTGCTGCCACTACCGAAAATCTTCAATATCTACAAAGCTAGACTTGATCTGTCAATGAAACTTTAATGGAAAGCTGATATGACCAAAATGAACCTCTAGGGAAGAAATTAGAACATTTCGAGATTGGATGACCAACTTACTAAAAATAGCAAGTTTCCATAAATAGCAGCTCTGCACAAGATAGCCCTTATTGAAAAGAAATCATAAATATTTTTGGGTGATGCAAGATTGCTCTTACACCTAGGATGCTCCTACATCAAACACCCAGGGTAATTTGAGAAGTGACCCCGTCACGTCTCAGGTGTGTAGAGGAAAATAAAGATAGTTAACCTCCTCCTTTGTTAGCCATGATGAATCTTCAACAGGTCATCCTTTCCACTTGACCAGATATTCTTCATATGTCATGTTCCTTGGGCTTCTACCAACACGACTATCCAATATATCCTCAATCTCTTTGGTATCTAAACTAGTTACTGGAATACTCCACTATGATGTTGTGATCTCATCTTCAACACCTCCCTCATGATACTCTGTCAGATCTAAAATGTTAAACACTAGTGAAATATTCAGCTCAGTAGGCAATTCTACTTCATATGCATTTCCTAAATTATGCTTCTTCAGTATTTTACATGGCCCAAACTTCTTCATTTTCAATTTGTTATATGTACCAACTAGAAATCACTCCTTCTGCAAATGAACCATCACTTCATCTCCAACTTGAAATTCATTATGCCTCCTTTTCTCATCTCCCTTAGCCTTATACTGTGCATTCATCTTGGTAATGTGCTTCCTCACCTCCTCATAGATGTCCTTCAAATGTTCTGCAAAATCTTAAGCTTCAACACTACTTATTTCTCCTTGATCTATCCTTCTCAACTCAAATGCATTTCTGGGACTATTTCCATATACAATTTAGAATGGTGATTTACCAGTACTCCTATTGACAAAATTATTGTATGCAAATTTTACCTCTGGTAAAATCAAATCCCATCCTATCAGCTTATCTCTAACCAAACATCTCAACAAATTTCTCAAACTCCTATTCACCACCTTCATTTGTCCATCAGTCTATGGATGATGTGATAAACTGAATTTCAAATTTGTCTCCAGCTTCTTCCATAATGTTTGCCAGAAATAGCCTACAAACTTGGTTTCTCGATTTGAAACTATGGTCTTTGGCAAACCATGTAGTCTCACTACTTCTCTAAAAAATAATTCTGCTATATGAACAACATCATTAGTCATCTTGCAAGGAATGAAATGTGTCATCTTCAAAAATCTGTCAACTACCACAAAAATTGAATCATGTCCCCACTAAGTCATTAGTAATCCAAGAATAACGTACATACTGATATCCTCCCAAGGCTTCTCTGGTACAAGTAATGACTGATATAACCCTATATTCTGCTTCACTCCTTTCACCATCTGACATACTCTGCAACTCTGTACAAACTTCTTGATATCTTGCTGCAACTATGGCTAATAATAATTCTCACTAACCAAAGCAAGGGTTTTATCATGACCAAAATGTCCAGCCAATCCTCCACTATGCTTCTCCTTAATGAGCTTCTCCCTCATAGAACTTTGTGGAATGCATAACTAACTCCCTCTGAATAGCATATCATCCTGGATGATAAAATCCAGCCACTTCGTTCTGTCTAGAGTAACAGGTTATTTACAAGCTTTCCAAGCTTCACCAAAATCAGGATCCTCTAGATACAAATTATTGAGTTTCTTGAACCCAACCACTTCAATCTGCATTTCTGTTGCTAAGAGCATCTGCAACCCTGTTAGACTTTCCACTCCTGTGTTTCAAAAAAATGTATAACTCTACAAGAACTCAACCCATTTCAAATGCCTTTGATTCAACTTTTCTTAACTATTCAAATATTGCAAAGATTGATGATCAGTATACAAAAAAAACTCCTTAGAAAGTAGATAGTGTCTCCACTTCTTCAATGCCTAAACTATAGCATACAATTCCTGATCATAAATAGAATATTTTCTCTTGGCATCATTTAACTTCTCACTAAAATAAGCAATAGGTTTACCTTCTTGGCTCATAACAACTCCTATTGTAGTACCACTAGCATCAGAATCTACTTGACACACCTTATTTAAATTTGGAAGTGCTAAAATAGGTTGTTCTGTAACTTTTTGTTTCAACAATTGGAAACTTTTTTCTGCCTCATTAGTCCACTTAAACTCTTTTCTATTCCCTCTCATCGTTTCAGTCAAGGGACCACAAATACTGCTAAAATTTTTGATAAACTTTCTGTAAAAACTAGCTAGACCATGAAAAGATCTTACCTCAGTAGCACTCCTCGGAGTAGGCCATTCAAGTATAGCCTATACCTTCTCTGGGTCCATTTTTAGACCTTCTGTTGAAACTACAAATCCCAAATACACTAACTCTTTCTTCACAAAACTGCACTTCTTCAAATTAATCAACAATTTCTCATCTCTTAACTTCTCAAACACCATACGAATATACATCATATGCTCTTCCAATGTTTTACTAAAGATCAAAATATCATCTAGGTATACAATGACAAACTTACCCAAAAATTCTTTCAGAACCTTGTTCATGAGCCGCATGAAAGTGCTCGATGCATTGGTTAGCCCAAAAGGCATGACTAACCACTCATACAGTCCTTCCTTTGTCTTGAAGGTAGTCTTCCATTCATCTCCTTCTCTGACCCAAATCTGGTGATATCCACTCTTCAGATCTATCTTTGAGAAATACAAGGCTCCACTCAAATAATCCATAATATTATCCATTCATGACAATGGAAACCTATACTTGATTGTGATCTTATTTATTGCTCTAAAATCTGTACACATCCTCCATTCTTCATTCTTATTTGGTGCTAATAATCCTGGTACAACACATGGACTCAAGCTCTCCCAAATCAATCCCTTCTATAACAACTCATGTACTTGTCTGTTCAACTCTTCACTTTCTGCTGGTGTCATTCTATGTGCTGCTTTGTTTGGAAAATTGACTCTTGGAATCAAATCCATCTGATGACTGATCTTCCTTACCAGTGGTAATCCATCATGTACATTATCAGATACAATATCCTGAAACTCATTCAACAAATTTGCAACCTCTACAGGTACATCCTCTACTTCCTCTTTACCAGCTTTTGGAATTAAAGCAAAACACACATGCTCATGCCTCATACCATCTAGAAATTTTCTTCCATCAACAAAAATTATTCTCGCATTACCACATACTTTTTCTTCGGTCTCCTTCAATGGCTTTAGCTTATGTCGCACTCCATCCTTTGTCAGGGAATAGGTATTCGCATGACCATCATGTACAACACATCTATCAAACTGCCATGGCCTACCCAACAACATGTGACATGCATCCATAGGTATGATATCACATAGTACCTCATCATGGTACCCGTTAATCTTGAACTTTACTAGGCACTGTTCACTGACCCTGACCTTGTGGTCATCCTACACCAAGGCAATCCGATATGGATGTGGGTGTTTCTATCTCTTGAGCTTCAACTTTATCACCATCTCTTCTGACACCAAATTGTCAGTGCTTCCACTATCAATAATAACATCATAGCATTTACCCTCACACTTGCATGTAGTGCGAAACAGGCTCCTCCTTTGTTTGGGTTCATTCTCACCACTCAGTAGGACTCTTCTATTAATCATCATTTCTTCTCTTTCAGTATCTTCAGAATTTGATGATCTGGCATTTTCATCTACATGTGCAACTCTAGCCTTGCCTTCATTCCTCCTATCTATCATTCCTTGGCTTTGAGGACATTAAAATGCCCTATGACCTTCTTCTCCATAGTGAAAATATGTTCCATAGAAGCCTCCTCTTCCTAAACATTGTCCTCTTCCTCTTCCTCTCTGATCTCTATTGTTTTGATCTTCGAAATGATTGGAATTGTTTCCTCTCTGATTTTGACTACTACTGGCTTCATCCTTCTTTTTCGAATCTTCATTTCAGCCTCCATATGACCGTCCACCAGGTCATCCACCATGACCTCTTCCATTTTGTTTGCTTTCAAACTTCTTGTTCAATTTTTTCTCTACTTTTAGGGCAAACTGGTATGCCTCTTCAATACTGTTCATTTGAACTAGATTCAGCTCTTCCTGAATGCTCAGCCTCAACCCCTTAAGGTAATGGTCAACTTTCTCCTTATCCGCTTCTGCATTGCCTATTCTGATGAGGATTCGATTGAATTCCTTTGTATACTCCTGAACAGATCTTCCTGCTTGCTTCAAACTTTCCATCTTCTTCAGTAGGTCAAGTTCATAATCAAGAGGAATGAACTATCACTTCAATTTATCCACCATCTAATCCCATCTTGTGATTTTATCTTTCCCTCTTCTATTTCACTCCAATTGAATCTCTTGTGAGTCCTCGGTAATCCCAGAACAAAGTCCAAACTGATATCCTCCCAAGACTTCTCTGGTAGAGGTAATGGTTGATATAACCCTATATTCTACTTCACTCTTTTCGCCATCTAACATACTCTACAACTCTATACAAACTTCTTGATATCTTGCTGCAACTGTGGCTAATAATAATTCTCACTAACCAAACCAAAGGTTTTATCATGACCAAAATGTCGAGCCAATGCTCCGCTATGCTTCTCATTGATGAGATTCTACCTCATAGAACTTCATGGAATGCACAACTAACTCCCTCTGAATAGCATATCATCCTGGATGATAAAATCTAGCCACTTCATTCTATTTAGAGTAACAGGTTATTTACAAGCTTTCCAAGCTTCACCAAAATTAGGATCCTTTGGATACAAATTATTGAGTTCCTTGAACCCAACCACTTCAATATGCATTTATGTCAGCAATAGTTGCCTTCTGCTAAGAGCATCTGCAACCCTGTTAGACTTTCCACTCCTGTGTTTCAAAACAAATATATAACTCTGCAAAAACTCAACCCATTCCAAATGCCTTTGATTCAACTTTCCTTGACTATTCAAATATTGCAAAGCTTGATGATCAGTATACAAAACAAACTCCTTAGGAAGTAGATAGTGTCTCCACTTCTTCAATGCCTAAACTATAGCATACAATTCTTGATCATAAACAGAATATTTTCTCTTGGCATCATTTAACTTCTCACTAAAATAGGCAATAGGTTTACCTTCTTGGCTCATAACAACTCCTATTGCAGTACCACTAGCATCACAATCTACTTGAAACACCTTATTAAAATTTGAAAGTGCTAAAATAGATTGTTCTGTAACTTTTTGTTTCAACAATTGAAAACTCTTTTCTATCCCATTAGTCCACTTAAACTCTTTTCTATCCGCTCTCATCGTTTCAGTCAAGGGACCACAAATACTGCTAAAATTTCTGATAAACTTTCTGTAAAAACTAGCTAGACCATGAAAAAATATTACCTCAGTAGCACTCCTTGGAGGAGGTCATTCAAGGATAGTCTGTACCTTCTCTAGGTCCATTTTTAGACCTTTTTTTGAAACTACAAATCCCAAATACACTAACTCTTTCTTCACAAAATTGCACTTCTTCAAATTAATCAACAATTTCTCATCTCTTAACTTCTCAAACACCATACGAATATGCATCATATGCTCTTCCAATGTCTTACTAAAGATCAAAATATCATCTAGGTACACAATGACAAACTTACCCAAAAATTCTTTCAGAACCTCATTCATGAGCCGCATGAAAGTGCTCGATGCATTGGTTAGCCCAAAAGGTGTGACTAACCACTCATACAGTCCTTCCTTTGTCTTGAAGGTAGTCTTCCATTCATCTCTTTCTCTAATCTAAATTTGGTGATATCCACTCTTCATATCTATCTTTGAGAAATACACAGCTCCACTCAAATAATTCATAATATCATCCATTCATGACAGTGGAAACTTATACTTGATTGTGATCTTGTTTATTGCTCTAAAATCTATACACATCCTCCATTCTTCATTCTTCTTTGGTGCTAATACTACTGGTACAACACATGGACTCAAGCTCTCCCGAATCAATCCCTTCTGTAACAACTCATGTACTTGTCTGTTCAACTCTTCACTTTCTACTGGTGTCATTCTTTATGCTGCCTTGTTTGGCAAATTAGCTCCTGGAATCAAATCTATCTGATGACTGATCTTCCTTACCGGTGGCAATCCATCAGGTACATTATTAGATATAATATCCTAAAACTCATTCAACAAATTTGCAACCTCTACAAGTACATCCTCTACTTCCTCTTTACCAGCTTTTAGAATTAAAGAAAAACACACATGCTCATGCCTCATACCATCTAGGAATTTTATTCCATCAACAAAAGTTATTCTCGCATTATCACATACCTTTTCTTCGATCTCCTTCAATGACTTTAGCTTATGTCGCACTCCATCCTTTGTCAGGGAATAGGTATTTGCACGACCATCATGTACAACACATATGTCAAACTGTCATGGCCTATCCAACAACATGTGACATGCATCCATAGGTATGATATCACATAGTACCTCATCATGGTACCTACCAATCTTGAACTTTACTAGGCACTGTTCACTGACCATGACCTTATGGTCATCCTGCACCCAGGCAATCCGATATGGATGTGGGTGTTTCTGTCTCTTGAGCTTCAACTTTGTTACCATCTCTTCTGACACCAAATTGTCAGTGCTTCCACTATCAATAATCACATCACAACATTTACCCTCACACTTGCATGTAGTGTGAAACAGGCTCCTCCTTTGTTTAGGTTCATTCTCACCACTCAGCAGAACTCTTCTATTAATCAGTGTTTCTCCTCTTTCAGCATCTTCATAATTTGATGGTCTGACATCTTCATCTACATGTGCAACTCTAGCCTAGCCTTCATTCCTCCTATATGTCCTTCCTTGGCATTGAGGACATTCAAATGCCCTATGACCTTCTCCACAATGAAAACATGTTCCACGGATGCCTCCTCTTCCTAAACTTTTTCCTCTTCCTCTTCCTCTCTGATCTCTATTGTTCTGATTTTGGAAATGATTGGAATTGTTTCCTCTCTAATTTTGACTTCTACTGGCCTTATCCTTCTTTTTTGGATCTTCATTTCGGCCTGCATATGACCATCCACCAGATCGTCCACCGTGACCTCTTTCATTTTGTCTACTCTCAAACTTCTTGTTCAATTTTTCCTCTACTTTCAAGGAAAACTGGTATGCGTCTTCAATATCATTCATTCAAACAAGATTCAACTCTTCCTGAATGCTCGACCTCACCCTTAAGGTAACGGGAAACTTTCTCCTTATCCTCTTCTGCATGGCCTATTCTGATGAGGATTCGATTGAACTCCTCTGTATACTCTTAAACAGATCTTCCTACTTGCTTCAAACTTTGCATCTTCAGTAGGTCAAGCTCATAATCAACAGGAATGAACTGTCACTTCAATTTATCCACCATCCGATCCCATCTTGTGATTTTATCTTTCCCTCTTCTTCACTCCAATTGAATCTCTTGCCACTAGATCTTTGCATGACCCTTCAGTCTGGCCTTCACAAATTTGACCCTATTAGGATCCTCAATATCTTCATACTTAAAATATTCTTCACATTCATTGATCCAATCGATCAATTCTTCTAGGTTAAAATTTCTTGAAAATGAAGGAACCTCGATCTTAGGTCTTTTCTCGATCTTGGAAATGGCTCGAAAAAACCTTTCTTCTTCTTGATTCAAAATTTTGTCTTCTTCTTCTTGATCATCATTTCCTTCTTCAGCTTCATCCTCACTTTCATCTCTGACATTAAGATTTATTCCTCTGTGAATCTATTCTTGCAATGCTCACACTTGTCTTTGGAGTCCTCTAACCTCAGGTGTTACAACACCAGCTCTTCCACCACATTCCCTTTGTGGAGATATTTTCGTGATGTGCATTGAAACCCTAACCACGGTCCTGGTGCAAACTACCTCATAGTCGGCGATCTATTTACACACTCAGAAACTCCTGCTCTGATACCACTTGATGAAGGGTGCTCCCCTTAATACCACAAACACATAATAGAAATAGAGAAACAACAACAATATGCAAGAATAGAAAATGGGCTTCTTATTATCTCCACAAATGTGGAATTACAAACTTTAAGAATTACAATATGCAAAGCCACATGGGCATTCCCTTAAAATATTTTGTAGAAAAAAGCTTTGAATTATTACCCAGATCTACTACCAAGAACTATCCCGAACTGCCTAAAACAACACTACAACCTTCCTTATATAGGCAATTTTCCACCACCTAGGAAGGTTCCAAAAATTTAACCCTTAAGGCCGACCAAACTTAGAATTATTTTATTTTTCAATTTATTACATCAAATTCGGCTCAAAATAACTTTTGAAACCCAAACTGAAATTTTGAAGGAAAATTATTTTCCACCATTACAGGTGGCTCGACTTTCGGAGACCATAAGTCATCGCTAGTTGACCCGATTGACTATTATAACCCCATTTCAAAAAGGCCACAAAGTGCTCTAAAAGTTTGATTCGCGCAAGCACTTGACACCCAAATTGTTGACCTCATCCAGGGCCTCTAAAGCCTTCAAAACTGAGTTCAAAGTTTCTATACCCTACTTACAATACTGAAAATCTTCAATATCTACAAAGCTAGACTTGATCTGTCAATGAAACTTTACGGGTAGGCTGATATGACCAAAATAAACCTCTAGGGAAGAAATAAGAACATTCCGAGATCGGATGACCAACTTACTAAAAATAGCAAGTTTCCATAAACAGCAGCTCTGCACAAAATAGCCCTTATTGAAAAGAATCCAAAAATATTTTTGGGTGATGCAAGATTGCTCTTACACCTAGGATGCTCCTTCATCAGACACCCAGGGTAATTTGAGAAGTGACCCCATCACGTCTCAGGTGTGTAGAGGAAAACCAAGATGGTTAACCTCCTCCTTTGTCAACCATGATGAATCTTCAACAAGTCATCATTTCCACTTGACCAAATATTCTTCATATGTCATGTTCATTGTGCTTCTGCCAACATGACTATCCAATATATCCTCAATCTCTTTGGTATTTGAACTAGTTGTTGGAATACTCCACTGTGCTGTTGTGATCTCATCTTCAACACCTCCCTCATGATAGTTTTCCAAATCTAAAATGTTAAACACTGGTGAAATATTCAACTCAGTAGGCAATTCTACTTCATATGCATTTCCTAAATCATTCTTCTTTAGTATTTTACATGGCCCAGACTTCTTCATTTTCAATTTGTTATATGTACCAATTGGAAATCGCTCCTTCCACAAATGAACCATCACTTCATCTCCAACCTAAAATTCCTTATGCCTTCTTTTCTCATTTGTCTTAGCCTTATACTGTGCATTCATCTTGGTAATGTGCTTCCTCACCTCCTCATGGATGTTCTTCAAATGTTCTGCAAAATCCTCAGCTTCAACACTACTTATTTCTCCTTAATCTATCCTTCTGAACTTAGATGCATTTTTGGGACTATTTCCATATACAATCTAAAATGGTGATTTACCAGTACTCCTATTGACAGAATTATTGTATGCAAATTCTACCTATGGTAAAATCAAATCCCATCCTGTTGGCTTATCTCCAACCAAACATCTCAGCAAATTTCCCAAACTCCTATTCACCACCTCTGTTTTTACATCAGTTTGTAGATGATGTGATGAACTAAATTTCAAATCTGTCTTCAGCTTCTTCCATAATGTTCACCAAAAATAGCCTACAAACTTGGTGTCTCGATCTGAAACTATGGTCTTTGGAAAACCATATTGTCTCACTATTTCTCTAAAAAACAATTCTGCTATATGAACAACATCATTTGTCTTCTTGCATGGAATGAAATGTGCCATCTTCAAAAATCTGTCAACCACCAAAAAAATTGAATCATGTCCCCATTGAGTCCTCGGTAATCGAAGAACATAGTCTATACCGATATCCTCCGAAAGCTTCTTTGGTATAGGTAATGGCTGATATAACCCTGTATTCTACTTCACTCCTTTCACCATCTGACATACTCTACAACTCTGTACAAACTTCTTGATATCTTGCTGCAGCTGTGGCCAATAATAATTCTCACTAACCAAAGCAAAGGTTTTATCACGACCAAAATGTACAGCCAATCCTCCACTATGCTTCTCCTCAATGAGATTCTCCCTCATAGAACTTCGTGGAATGCATAACTGACTCCCTCTGAATAGCATATCATTCTGGATGATAAAATCCAGCCACTTTGTTCTGTCTAGAGTAACAGTTTCCTTACAAGCTTTCCAAGCTTCACCAAAATCAGGATCCTCTGGATACAAATTATTGAGTTCCTTGAATCCAACCACTTCAATCTGCATTTATGTCAGCAATAGTTGCCTTCTACTAAGAGCATCTGCAACCTTGTTAGACTTTCCACTCCTGTGTTTCAAAACAAATGTATAACTCTGCAAAAACTCAACCTATTCCAAATGTCTTTGATTCAACTTTCTTTGACTATTCAAATATTACAAAGATTGATGATCAATATACAAAACAAACTCCTTAGGAAGCAGATAGTGTCTCCACTTCTTCAATGCCTGAACTATAGCATATAATTCCTGATCATAAAAAAAAATATTTTCTCTTGGCATCATTTAACTTTTCACTAAAATAAGCAATAGGTTTACCTTCTTGGCTCATAACAACTCCGATTGTAGTACCACTAGCATCAGAATCTACTTGAAACACCTTATTAAAATCTGGAAGTGCTAAAATAGGTTGTTCTGTAACTTTTTGTTTCAACAATTGAAAACTCTTTTCTGCCCCATTAATCCACTTAAACTCTTTTCTATCCCCTCTCATCATTTCAGTCAAGGGACCACAAATACTATTAAAACTTTTGATAAACTTTCTGTAAAAACTAACTAGACCATGAAAAAATCTTACCTCAGTAGCACTCCTTGGAGTAGGCCATTCAAAGATAGCCTATACCTTCTCTAGGTCTATTTTTAGACCTTTTATTGAAGCTACAAATCCCAAATACGCTAACTCTTTCTTCACAAAACTGCACTTCTTCAAATTAATCAACAATTTATCATCTCTTAACTTCTCAAACACCATACGAATATGCATCATATGCTCTTCCAATGTCTTACTAAAGATCAAAATATCATCTAGGTACACAATGATAAACTTCTCCAGAAATTCTGTCAGAACCTCATTCATGAGCCGTATGAAAGTGCTCAGTGCATTGGTTAGCTCAAAAGGCATGACTAACCACTCGTACAGTCCTTCCTTTGTCTTGAAGGTAGTCTTCCATTCATCTCCTTCTTTGATCTGAATCTAGTGATATCCACTCTTTAGATCTATCTTTGAGAAATACACAGCTCCACTCAAACAATCCATAATATCATCCATTCGTGGCAATGGAAACCTATAATTGATTGTGATCTTGTTTATTGCTCTGAAATCTATACACATCCTCCATTCTCCATTCTTCTTTGGTGCTAATACTACTGGTACAACACATAGACTCAGGCTCTCCTGAATCAATCCCTTCTGTAACAACTCATGTGATTGTCTATTCAACTCTTCACTTTCTGTTGGTGTCATTCTTTGTGCTACCTTGTTTGGAAAATTAGCTCATAAAATCAAATCCATCTGATGACTAATCTTCCTTACCAGTGGTAATTCATCAGGTACATTATCATATACAATATCTTGAAACTCATTCAACAAATTTGCAACCTCTACAGGTTCATCCTCTACTTCCTCTTTACCAGCTTTTGGAATTAAAGCAAAACACACATGATCATGCCTCATACCATCTAGGAATTGTATTCCATCAACAAAAGTTATTCTCGCATTACCACATACCTTTTCTTCGGTCTCCTTCAATGGCTTTAGCTTATGTCGCACTTCATCCTTTGTCAGGGAATTGGTATTCGCACGACCATCATGTACAACACATTTGTCAAACTAGCACAGCCTACCCAACAACATGTGACAATCATCCATAGGTATGATATCACATAGTACCTCATCATGGTACCTACCAATCTTGAACTTTACTAGGCATTGTTCACTGACCATAACCTTGTGGTCATCCTGCACCTAGGCAATCCGATATGGATGTGGGTGTTTCTATCTCTTGAGCTTCAACTTTATTATCATCTCTTTTGACATCAAATTTTTAGTACTTCCACTATCAATAATCACATCACAGCATTTACCATCACACTTGCATCTATTGTGAAACAGGCTCCTCCTTTATTCAGGTTCATTCTCACCACTCAGCAGGACTCTTCTATTAATCAACGTTTCTCCTCTTTTAGCATCTTCAAAATTTGATGATCTGGCATCTTCATCTACATGTGCAACTCTAGCCTAGCCTTCAGTCCTCCTATCTGTCCTTCCTTGGCATTGAGGACATTTAAATACCCTATGACCTTCTTCTCCACAGTGAAAACATGTTCTATGGAAGCCTCCTCTTCTTGAACCTTTTCCTCATCCTCTTCCTCTCTAATCTCTATTATTCTAATTTTAAAAAATGATTGGAATTGTTTCCTCTTTGATTTTGACTACTACTGGCCTCATCCTTCTTTTTCAAATCTTCATTTCGGCCTCCATATGACTATCCACTAGATCATTCACCATGACCTCTTCTATTTTGTCTGCTCTCAAACTTCTTGTTCAATTTTTCCTCTACTTTCATGGAAAATTGATATGCCTCTTCAATACTATTCATTCAAACCAAATTCAGCTCTTCTTGAATGCTCGACCTCAACCCATTAAGGTAATGGGCAACTTTCTCCTTATCCATTTTTGCATGGCCTGTTTTGATGAGGATTATATTGAACTCCTCTGTATACTCCTGAACAGATCTTCCTGCTTGCTTGAAAGTTTGCATCATCTTCAGTAGGTCAAGCTCATAATCAACAGGAATGAACTGTCACTTCAATTTATCCACCATTTGATCTCATCTTGTAATTTTATCTTTCCCTCTTCTATTTCACTCCAATTGAATCTCTTGCCACTAGATATTTGCATGACCCTTCAGTCTGGCATTTGCGAATTTGACCCTATCATGATCCTCAATATCTTCATACTCTAAATATTCTTTACATTCATTGATCTGGTTGATCAATTCTTCTGGGTTCAGATTTCTTGAAGATGTAGGAACCTCCATCTTAGGTCTTTTCCCGATCTTGGAAATGTCCCGAAAAAACCTTTCTTCTTCTTGATTCAAAATTTTATCTTCTTCTTCTTGATCATCATTTCCTTCTTCAGCTTCATCCTCACTTTCATCTTTGACATTAATATTCATTCCTCTACAAATCTCTTCTTGCAATGCTCGCACTTATCTCTGGAGTGCTCTAACCTTAGGTGTTACAACACCAACTCTTCCACCACATTCCCTTTATGGAGGTATTTTTGCGATGTGCGTTGAAACCCTAACGATGGTCCTAGTGCAAACTGCCTCACAGTTGATGATCTATTTACACACTCAAGAACTCTTACTCTGATACCACTTGATGAAGGGTGCTCCCCTTAATACAACAAACACATAACAAAAATAGAGAAACAACAACAATATGCAAGAAAAGAAAATGGGCTTCTTATTATCTCTACAAATGTGGAACTACAAACTTTCAAAATTACAATATGTAAAGCCACATAGGCATTCCCTTACAATATTCTATAGGACAAAGCTTTGAATTATTACCCAGATCTACTACCCAGAACTGTCTCGAAGTGCCTAAGACAACACTACAACCTTCCTTATATAGGCAATTTTCCACTGTTTGGGAAGGTTCTAGAAATTTAGCCCTTAGGGCCGACCAAACTTAGAATTATTTTATTTTTTAATTTATTATATCAAAGTCAGCTCAAGATAAGTTTTGAAACCCAAACTAAAATTTTGAAGGAAAATTATTTTCTACCATTACAGGTGGCCCGACTTCCGGAGACCATAAGTCATCACCAGTTGACCTGATTGACTATTATAACCCCATTTCAAAAATTCCACGAAGCGCTCTATAGGCTTGACTCACGCAAGCGCTTGTCACCCAAATTGTGGACCTCATCCGGGGCCTCTAAAGCCTTCAAAACTAAGTTCAAAGTTTCTATACCCTACTGCTGATACCAAAAATCTTCAATATCTACAAAGCTAGACTTGATCTGTCAATGAAACTTTACTGGCAAGCTAATATGACCAAAATGAACCTCTAGGGAAGAAATCAGAACATTTCAAGATCGGATGACCAACTTACTAAAAATAGAAAGTTTCTATAAACAACAACTCTGCACAAGATAGCCCTTATTGAAAAGAAACCAGAAATATTTTTGGGTGATGCAAGATTGCTCTTACACCCAGGATGCTCCTGCATCACTTCTCTAGTCAACTCTTATATGCACAAGTAAAGGTTGATCAAATCCAATCTCCTATTTTTATCTATATGTTATCAATGTAGTTCCATTGACAATCTTGTTTGCTTGAGACATTTAAATTGTTAGAGAAATTGGCATTTCAATTTTTATTCATTGGTTGTGTGATTAGAGAATACTTTGCATGATTGCATTCCCCAAATCATTACTGGCAAAATTTTGAACATATCTAAATGGAATACTTTGTGTCTAACATACTTAAATGGAATACACCAAGAAATACCAAATGATGAATGCTCAATTGTTGTAATGGAAAAGCATCATAACCGTCCATTTCTAGAACTTGATTTTCTATAGTCTTAATGATTTTTATATAGTCCTAATGATTTTGAACATTTTTTACAAGGCGTGTTTGTTTTTTTGATTATTTGATTGATCCTCTCACCTTTCCTTACTTTGTAAATTCCATTGTCCCAATCAAGTTTTGCAGCATCTCTATCTGCCATTAGAGCCAATTCATATGCATAGGTGATGAACATGCAGATTTACCTAAGCACTACTAGGAGCTGACCCAGCAACACATGTCCCTTTTTAATTTCATATGTATGTACTTGGTGATAGGATTTGAACATTGTTGACAAAGCGTGTTTCTTTTTTTAATTGTGGGGTTCCACATTGTTTGTTGCTCTTTATAAAATAGGCATTGAATTTGAATTTTTGTTCAATATTTTATTTTAGCTTGATATTTCATTCATTTTTCATATACATAGAGACTACACATGCTGATAAAAAAATGAGCTATTTGATTTATGTTTATTGTTCATGATTGTAAATGGTCAATATTTCTGATGGTACTCCTTGGTGTATTCCATTTAAAAATAATCATTATTCTACAACTATGATAAATGTCCCTTTGTGTTGAGAAAATTAGAGTTGAGATTAACTCGATTGGCAGAGATCCGACCTCAAACTCCTCAAATATAGATGAGAGAGGATGATTTGATTCACTTGGCTCAGACTTATACAGTAAGTATTAATGTATTTTTTAATTATAATAAAAGCTAAATAATGGTTTTAGATGTTAACTGTGACAATCTCTTGGTTTGGCAATGCAGAAGGAGGTGCCTAGTTCAATATGCAATCTCAATTCATATGCATTGGATATTAGATGGAGCTGAAAAATGCAAAAGGTTTGCATTTTTTATAGAGGTCTTTAATTAGGTATTTTAAGACCATCGTGAACATCGTAATTTTGACTCTTATAGGTGAGGGTAATGTCCTTAGCATGCAAGCAAATAAAGACTTTCAAAACATTCTTCTTAATTTGTCTTATGTGAGTGTTCAAACATTGCAATAAATTTCCAATAATACTTTCAAAACATTCATAATACCCTTCAAAACATTCCAAAATATTTGCAAAACTTTTCAAAAGTTCCCTAAACATTAATTGGTCACAAACACCTTGCTTCAAAACTATTGTGAACATGAAATTTTAGAACATTTGCCTTGGAGCCTTGTTTTGATCCTAGAGTAATCTTTTGCATGATTAATCCTCATTTTGCATCCTCATATCATACTCATTTGCAACCTTTGTATACATTGCATTATATTTCCTTGCTTGGCATTTTAAATTTCAAGTCCTTGCATTAAGTTGTCGTCATTTTAGTCCTATTGCATTTTGCATTTAGAACCTTCAAAAGCTTTTGCAAAATCTTAGAAAAATCCAAATTTAAGAGTCTCTCCTTATGTTGTTGAAAACAAGATCTTGACTTAGTCCCAATATCCCTTTTATCAAAAATTATCCTCTTGTCCTTTTGTCAGACTCCATCTTTGTCATGTTGGATTTGACCTAGTCCCTTTTATCAAATTGTCCTTGTCCTTTTGATCCCCTTTAAAGTCAAGATCCCTATTCAATTTCCTAAGGCTATACCCTTAGATTTGTATTTTCCAAAGGTTTTGTCAAATTCTGAAAATTCCAAAAAACATAGTTTGCATAATTTGCATTTTCAAAGTCCAAATTCCAAAGTCCAAATCCTAAGTTGAATTTTCATATCATTTCAAAAAACCTTCAAAATCCAAAATCAAGTTGCATTTTTTACAATCCTAAGTTTCATTTTCATATCCTTTCAAAATCCAAAAACATAGTTGCATTTTGCATAATCATTCAAAACCCCAAAATCCCAAAACATAGTTGCATTTTGCATAATCATTCCAAATCCTAAAAATCCAAAAATAAATTTGCATTTGCATATCTTCCTAAGTTGTATTTTCACATCATTTCAAAAAATCTTTGCATACCTTAGGTTGCATTCCCAAGTTTTTGGAACCCTAAAAATCCAAAAAAGTTTTGTATTTGCATATCTCCTAAGTTGCATTTTGCATTTAGGTCATCATTTCAATTAGGCAACAAGGTTCCTATCAATCCATGTACACACAAGCACACTTTGATCCTAGACAAGGTATACCTTTTCAAATACAAGGTTGTGACCCAAATATCATGTACCCTTCTAGACAAGAGACCCAACAACCTTTTGACCCAAACACCATTTACCCCTCAAGACAAGGGATTCAAAAACCTCCTAGTCCAAGGTAAATGATACTCTCACATGATCAATCACATCAAACTCATACACACTTGATTAAAAATTTTATAGATGAATCAAAGGAAGAGATTAAGTTTGTGGAACAACAAATCCAAGTTGCTGAAAAGACTAGAAGAGATATAGCCAAACTCTGTAAATGTTGCGAAGATGATTTAGGTAAAATTAACATTAAAGCTATCATTGAAAGATAAAAAATACCAATACTTCATTTATAACTAGATGAAGCATAGGCCAAGCTCAATCAAACCCAATGCAATCACGTTCAAGAGAAAAAAAATTTCAACCAAGTCCCAAATCATGCTCAATTCAATCAAATCTCAAATCAAATGCCATGCCATCAAATTTCAAATCAATCATTCAACCAAGTTTCAAATCAAAATTTTTGTTAAAATAATAATAACAAAATATAGAGTTAGGAAATTGTTTAATCAATGAGCAAGGAAAAGAAGGTTTACCATGAATAAACACAAAGCTAGGAGCATTCACCAAAGCACAATGAAACAAGGAGACAAGATTTTGAAGGGGAAAAGCATAAAAAAAACCCTTTGAAATTAATGAAAGTGGTAACAAATGCCTAAAAATGAGAGAGAGTGAGAGTGAGAGTAATGCTCATACAAAATAATCAAGAAGAAGAATCTCATGTGAGAATGAATGAGAATAGGAGAGCCATCTCTTTTAATAGAGATGTGAGAAAGGAGTTACATTGTAACTCCCAATTTTGTGTATGCCACATTTCACTAGTGTGTGAGACAAGTGTAGGATTCCTCATAAGGAGGAATATCTATTTTCCTTAATAAAGGAAATTAGAAATATTACATGTCCTCCCACTTGGACTAGAGGACAAATACATTAGGATACCTTGGTTTATCCTTTAAATACATAAATACCAAGGAAAGATTAAATTCAAGCAACAATTTTCAACTAGAGAATGGTGTAAATCAATGGGGACTTCCACCTAGTTATGATCTAATTCTTAGCATCTATGTCATTTTGGGTTATCTCCTCATCGTCATTACCAAGAATTTAAAAAATGCTTGGGGCTTGATTCTGGTCATTTTGAGAGTGATAGTGATATTGTTGTTGGTCATTTTGAGATTGATCATGACACTTGTCATTCCGAGAGTGATCATGACATTGGTCATTTTGAGATTGATCATGACTTTTTTTTTTATTCACCCTCTTGGAATTGGAATGGGTCTCCCATCTTGTTGGTGTGTGGGTGCGCAAAATGCACAGACTCAGTGAGAGTGTGTGTAGTATACCGAGAGGTCATGGCAATAGGATCGAAAGGGTCGATAGGGTCAAAAGAATCGATAGGGTCAATAGGGTCAGTTTGAGAAAGTGACCTTTCAAAGTTTTGTTGGTCTTAAAACAATGGGTTATGATGTTCTTGAAATAATAAGTCAGGTTGTGTTTGAAACAATGAATTATAACACTCCTGGAACATTGGATTCTGATTTAGACTGATGTCTATACGGAACAAATGTTTGATGCTAGGTCGACTGATAGGAGATGAGGATCGAGATGGGCTCTCTTTCAATGCACCTGGTGAGGAGGAACATGAGGAACCCTCACAACACTCAGATTGTGTGGCAGGTTCAGAATGACCTCTTCCTTGATTATGAGATCTACCTCTACCTTGTCCAATACCATGTATGGGGAATGTGTTGCCACTTCTAGTCATAATATTCATAGACAAATATTAAGTGATGAGAGAGGACTTAGGATTATACTCAGAACTTTGTCTCTGGGATAGCAAAAAAAGAGATAAAAGTGAAATGCATCCAGCACAAATCGTCAAGAGTATGGCTAGAACAGTCAAGATGTGACTATCGCATCGCAAGGTACAAAAGAATAGTAGGATAAGATAGAAAACAAAGAGACAATGTGATTTCAAGCAGTAATCATTTGGCTCTCAGCCCAAGACACCTAGTTTCAGGTAGTGGACAACAAGAGAACAGGCAGACAGACCCCAGGCAAAAACCAGATCATGTAGAAAGTTGACCAGTCAAAGGGAATTAGCTCATTGTTTTGCAAATTAGGGAACAGTCTCACGTGAAGAAATGAAATCTCACATGAATAAATTCCAAACTATGTGCAAGAATGTGTTATCTCACATGAGGAAATGCACAGGTTCTTGAAATCTCACACGGGAAAAGACCAAGGTTTGATAGATTTACACATTTTTCAAGACAAAAAATAGATTTCGAGACACACCGTGAGCTGTTCTCTGGCATAATGTTGAGTTTTTGGACTGATTTAGGATAGTTTGAATTAGCAAATCTTAGTTTGAATATTGCAATCAATCATTTACAAGCATAATGTTTAGACCAAGCAATAGTGACGCAATCAGTATTTGCAAACAGTTCTACCGAGGACAAAGAAACTCGACAGAATCATGGGAGTCTTTGACAAGTTTGATCATGATGGACAATTTAAGACTTGAAACAATCACTCAACTATCCCTACAAAAAACAATGGTAGAGAAGACAAAATCCATACCCCATAATTTATGTGCATGCATTCACCTCACACAGTCGTATCACCCCCTAGAGGGGACCTATGTTTTCAGTGTTTCCAAGGACTCAATAATATATGTTCAAAGGTTACCCTTGAAGTAGGGGCTAGTGTCATATACCACCTTCAAACTTCCAGGTGCATGCCTATGGTGAGAATCTAGGGGAGAGATTCTTCCCTCTCCCTGCGCAAAGATTATGTCTCCTTTCAGAGGTGATCCAAGTAGGCAAATAACTAAGAAAGTGTTTAGTGGGCTTCTATTCACACTAACCTCTGATGTCCTTGATATAGGGCTAGGGCCTCACTACCACACCGACACCTGAAATTCATACACCCCCGTAAGTAGGGCTAGGAGCGGCACTGCTCAGTACAACAGATAGAGCTTTCTCAAGATGACAGTCATGAATCAAGAGAAAGAAGTTAACATGGCTTTGGAGTCTTTAGACTCAACAAAGCTACTTTATTATAGTGAGGTGGAATCACCGGCAATAGGTGTGTACTCACTTGGGTTGTTCCTAGAGGTTCAACTTCTGGTAGGCCCTCTAAAGGTGACATGGACTTTGGCTTGGATCCAAGGGTCAAATTTTTTGATTCTCTCAAAGAGAGAAGAGCATAATTATCTACCTCTTTACCTTACCCAAACACACTAGACATGTCTATCACCGAGCTAACTCCTCTTCAACCAATCCACAAGCTTTTGGGTTTCTGGTTCTCTCAAAGAGAGAAGAGCATAATCCCCTAATAGATGGACACACTAAAGATTCGTTACCTTTCCTTGCTTCCCCAGGTATCTATCATGCTAGAAAAATCTAGGTCTCGAATTCATCCATGGGCATCACTTCCATGTAATGAAGAGCCTATTACCCTATCCTGCTATCAAGACCCTTAATAAATCTTCACAAGGCCCTAATTAAACTATGTGGATAAAGCGGCAAACAAACATAATGTTTTTGGAATAGCTTTAGCAAACATCCTACAAGAAAACTGTCAGTAAGTTATGTCTTCATCAAACATCCTGTAGCCCACTGTTATGTTGTATCAGAAAAAATAGAGATATGAAAATCAACAAGTAACAAATGTCAGAAAACAGTACATAAAATTTTACAGAAACTAAAGATTTTTAAAAACTGATGGCAAGTTTTGCATGAGCAAATGCAAGCTCCGTGCGAGAAAGTACTATATTCCACGTGAGAAATTTCTATAGACAACAAAACTTCACGTGACACAGTGAGAAAGCTTGCACAAGATTATGTACATAGTTGTACGACCGTACAAATAGATCATTAAATGTTTGTCAAAAAAAATTTGAGAATGAGGCTAGAAATGAATTTTCTACCCCACAGTGGGCGCCAAAATATTTACAACTGAAAGTGGACCTCTTATTCAACCATAGACTTCAACATGGTCATTTCTCACTAGCCAATTATGAAAATAAATATGAATTACTCATTTCGCATACATATATGAATTAACCTATTGCCTCCTATTTAGGTGGGGGCTTTTAATAACTCTCATAATTGAGAGCCCAGCAAGCATAGACCAAGCTCTAAAATAGAGGATTTAAATGCTAGAAATGAATGAAATTGAATTTGAGCTAGAAATGAGAATGCACAATTAATCTAGAAACTTGAAATGAAATGAGAATTAAGCTAAGAACATGATAATCAAACTAATTTAAACATGAGATATTAATATACTAATAAATGAAAGTACTCTAATTATGCAATATCAAAATAGCTCAAAATGTCAAAGTGAGACAACAATTCGACAGAAATTTGATGCTTAAAAATTGCCTCCTCAAATGAGGAAAGAGAGGTCTCTAATATAGAAGAGCCCGGGTGGAGACTGAAGAGTTTCTTGCAAAGAAACTGTCAACTCTTCATCTCCTTGGTGGGAGGTGAAACAAATTGGAGAGATTATTTAATAAAATAAATGAAATATTACTATCAACTCTTCTTCTCCTTGGTGGGAGGTGAAACAAATTGGAGAGATTATTTAATAAAATAAATGAAATATTGCCACATGGGTGACCTTTCTAATTTCTTTAATAATTAAATTCAAGTGGGGATATTTTATTTAAAGAACTAAATAAATATTTAATTCCTTTTGATGTGTATTAGCTATAAGGGGTGTAATTAATTTAATTAAAGTGCTAGGACTTTGTAATTAAATTAATTAATCATAGGGTTTATTTAGCCAATAAATGTCGATATTTAGAAATTAAATATAGTATTTGATTAATACAAATTTGAGGTTTTCTGCATTTGACACCAAGTCGAGTAAAGTCAATTAGGAGACAAAATTGCCTAGTACAATAGGACTTTGATGATGTAGAAATGAGACTAAATTCAACAAAATTGATTAGGATATTGAGATGCCAATTTTGGGGTATTACAACAGGCTCCTGCTTCCTCTGTGATGTCATCTTCTTCAATTCTTCCCTCTTCTTCTTCTTTCATTCCATCTTTATCCATTCCATCATCTTCCATTCCATCTTCTTCCATGGCTCCTCAACTAACTCCTCATGCCTAGGCCCCAACACATACTCTTGTACCAGCTTTAGCCTCAGATGTGAGATCCCTTTAGTCTGAGATGTCAGAGATGCGACAACAGGTTACTCAACTGAGTTTGATGATGCAGGAATTTATGGCTGCTATGAGTCAGCATGGTTTACAGGCTAGTTCCAGCAGACCTCCTGATAGTGATCATGGTCCTGATGGTACTGATGGTGCCGGTGGTTCTAGCAGTTGATCTATTCTGTAGAGATGATACACATTCTTTATTCATTGATGCATATGATGTTCCATTTTTTATCTCGAGACATTGGATTATGTTGCTATCCTTTTTATCAGTTGATGTTATTTATTTTATGATACTTTGATAGACTTTGATGGACTTTGATTTCCCAATGTATATTGCTTTGATGATGATACCATAGACTTTGATACCTAGTTGACAGATTTACTTTATGTGACATCATCATGTGTTGGACTTTTATATTTTCAAGTGTTTTGCCATGATATGAAGATCTATATGATTCTATTCCATATATGCTTTGTTTTATGCTTTGTTAGATTTAACTGATGATATGGATGTACATGTTCTATTTATGCTTTAATGATTGTCTTATGTAGGACATAAAATAGGTGAATGTATGCGCTATGGAATTTGTAATGATTTATGATATATGATGTTTTAATGGTTTATGGATGCAAATGATACATAAATGTTTTTTATGGTGCAATGATTTAATGACTAATGCGATGTAATGGTACTTATGGATATATGGTTTTAAATGATATGGATATGTAATGAATATGTAAATGTGATACAAATTATGATGTAACTAGATGATGCAATGGCTGAATATGGATATTTAATGATTATTGATTTACATGACACTACATGTTATATGGTATATGGATGAATGATGTAAATGCCATGCATTTTTACTGAATGGGTTTAAATGAAATATTAATGGATGCAATGAACATCATCTAATGATTTACAATCATAAATGAGCTTAATGGTTTAATATAAATGATATCTTAAAAAGAATGCACACTAAATGAGATGAATCTTTAAAATGAATGCAACCTAATGAAATGTCACCTAATGAACCTTAAATTAAATGATGTAAAAAAATGCAATTAACTTTAGTAAAATTGATGCAAGTTAAATGTGATAAACTTAATTGAATCTAGGGAGAATTTCTAAATGAATGCAAGATTACCTGAATCTAACAAGTGCAAGTGAACTAATGCAATGCACCTTTGATTTGATTTTTGATTTGACTCCACCCCTTTTCTATTTTCCTTTTTTGCAAATTTGAGTTTTATGCTAAGAAAGGAAAATACTTTAAATGCATTTAATCTAAGATGTATGCAACTAACTGTCACTATTCAAAAATTTGGAGTTTATTTTCATCATTGAGTAGTTTGTGATATCTGAATTTAGTACAATCATCACTAGTTTAACTATGATGATATGAATAATTTTTCTAGCTCTTATGTTGCTTTCAATCTTTTAGTATGAATATCACTAATTGGAGTCAATCATGAGAGTACGAATACCATTTTTGTTAGATTCTATGTTGCAAGTGGATTTTGGTATTATGATATTTAACATCAAAATATCTAAGGTATCCTTTTGCATAAACAAACAAAGATCTTAGTTCCATTGTATGTACAAGTCCTCGATGATTCTTTGATGATCACTTCCTTAGACAAATAATACATTCTTTACAACTTTGATCTTAAGATAGTCATTCAGAAATCAATAAAATAGCATACTTTCATCATAACTTGTCTAGTTTAAAAACTTTCATCGATTCGCTAGAAAGACATGATTTCATCAATCAGGTCAACACTTTAGAAAAATTTGCATTGCTTCTCAAATCCATTTTTGAAGTATAGTTCCATCCATTTCATATTTTTAATCCTGATAACGATAAGGTCTTGTGAGATTTTGGATCGAGTTGTGTGTTTGGTTCACATTGGATTAGGATTAGGATTTGATTAAGTGTTTCACTTGCATTTTGATGAATTGATTTGGTGTCTTGATTGAAGTTTTCTTTCAATGAATCCTTCCTCCTTTAGAGTAGATTGTCCATAGTTTGATGTGATTACATTTGTATGAATTAGGACAATTTGCAGATTAGGTGATCAAAATATTGAGCTACTTGCAAATGTAACTGTGGGGTTTTATTATGCAGTATATACAAATGCTGGCGAATGCAATATTTACAAGGATAACTACTTGGTATGCAACTGACTTGGACTTTCAATGGTGCTTGTTTACCAGGTTTTCACCGATTGAATGGATTTTCTTTCTTTTTCCATTTTTAAAGCTTTTTCATTTATTTGCTACCAAGGCGCCTATTTGCTAGGTTTTCACCAATGCACTTTTTCTCTTTTCTGATTTTTTTTGTATTTTATTTTTTATATATATATTTTTTGTTTTCATATTATCATGGTGCCTATTTGCTAGGTTTTTACCAAGACAACATCTTTTTGAGGATCCTTTCTGAATATTTTTGGCTTTCTTCATGCTCAAATTTTCACTATTTTTGATCTTTTATGCATTTCTAATTTGTTTGCTCTTTTATGCTTTTCAATGTTTTTGGTATTTTCAAGATCTCTTTTGACTATATACAATAAATAGGATGCTCTCCATCTGATTTTCTAATACTCTTTTTCTGTATCCTCTTTCATTTGCTTCATGTGTAGAACCTTTTTAGATGAATGCTATTGATAGGTTCTTGTAATTCTTCTCCATCACAATCAGCTAATTTATAGGTGCATGTCCCAAAAGATGAAGTGATCACAAAAGATCCTAACCAATTTTCTTCCCATTTTCCTTTCTTTTCTCTTTCTACTTGATTATTGGGATTTTCTCGCAAAACTAAGTCACCTATTTGGAATGTCCTTGATTTGATATGATTGTTATAGGTCCTTGACATTCTGTTCTGATATACTTTCAAATGATCAAAGGCTGTTGGAAACTGTAATTGAAGTAATTGTTGTATTGTCATTGATGTCAAACCTTAACTGGTAAGACTTTTTCTATTTAAGAAATTACTATATCTATTTGATTAATGAGAAGGTTATGGGTAAGGTTGGTAACAATAGCACCTAAGGAAAGGTTGAGTTATCTTGATACTTCAATGGGTAATTGATTATGTGGAAAAATGATGAGACAATGTATTGTTTATCTCAATAAGAAGGAAGACTAAACACATAGGCTTAACCGAGCAAAAGTGGAGAAATCTAGTTTAAGCAGAGTGATGTTAGTGTCGACCGAGCTAGTATATGCCGAGTAAATTCAGTGTTGACCGAACATCAGTTAATTGTTGAGGAAGACAGTATTAGCCAAGGATATAGTTTTAGTGATGATCGAGCTATCCAGAGAAGACCAAGGAGTTGAACACGGTATTGACTGAGCGTCAGCAATTTACATTTGATGAAGAATTCAGATTCCCAGCTGACATAGTTGAATTCTTGGTTTATGTAAATCATGTTGACTTTATCTATTGATTGTATGGAAGCATTGAATGCACTGAAAAATATTTTATTGTAAATCTTTAAAGATATGTGAGATGATTCCAGAAGGATGGACAAAGAACATAAAGTTAGAAAGATTTGATGAATCTGACCAAACCCTAAGATCTATAGATGAGATTAAGCGAAAAAAGTAAGATCGACCTAAGAGAGGTAGTATTAAGGAAACCTAAGTATTATGTTAAGCATGACTATGTTTCACCTATTACACCTCTAACTACTGAGGAGATGAGAGCTAAGCAAGAGCACAATCAAGCAATGTTGGAGATTGCATCTGCTCTAAGTTACCCTAAATTTGAAGACATCAAAGACTACACTAATACTAAGAAAATGTGGGACACTCTAGAAAACATCTATGGTGGCAATGTAAATGTACTAAGGGAAAAAGCTGAGAGCCTAAGAGGTAAATTTGATGAAATGAAAATGCAAGAAGGTGAGAATATTGCTCAATATTATGGTAGAATAAAAGAAGTTGTAAATTCTATTAGAGGAGCCAATGGAACTATTGAAGATGAAACTATTATTGGAAAAGTGTTGACAACATTGTGTCCTATCTATGCCATCAAAATTTTAGCAATTTAAGAATCTAGATGTAACCCTAACAATGCTCTTACTTTGGAAAGTCTTGTTGGTAAGCTTACTTCTTTTGAGCTTTCTAACTATGATAACTTCACTATTGCTAATGTTGAGTCTATATTTAAGTCTCAAATGGTTCTGAATAAGTCAAAGTAGGTAAAGGAATCTTGTTGGCTAATATTTTTGTAGATAATATTATATTTGGTGGACAAGATGCCCTGTGTAAGAAATTTTCAACTGAAATGAAAACTAAATTTGAAATGAGTATGTTTGGGGAGATCAAATTCTTTGTTGGTTTACAAGTATATCAGTTAGAGAAAGGTATTTTCATTACCCAGTCTAAATATATTCATGAGATACTGAAGACCTTTGATATGGAGCATTCAAGGCTAGTAAGTACTCCCATGGCTACTGGACAAAAATTGTCTAAAAATGATGATGTTGCTGAGGTAAACCAGACTTTGTACAAGTCTATGATTGGAAAACTGCAGTATGTTGTACACAACTAACCTGATATTGCTCTAGCAATTGGGATTGTTGCAAGATTATCTTCCAATCCTAAGGAAACTCACATGATGGTTGTCAAAAGGATAATGAGATATTTGAAAGGGACTGCAGATTAAAGATTATTCTATAAGAAACATGAAAGTTTTGAACTGAGAGTGTATACTGATGTTGATTGGGCAGGAAATGTGGATGACAGAAAAAGTACTAGTGGTGGAGCTTTCTTTCTTGGACAGAGATTAGTCTCCTAGACAAGCAAGAAATAAAATTGCATTTCCCAATCTACTGCTGAAGCTGAGTATGTGGCTGTAGCAGTGAACTGTTCAAACTTGGTATGGATAAAGCAATTGTTGGTAGGCATAAAAGAAGAGATCACTGAAAGAATTGTCATTTACTATGACAATACAAGTGCTATCAACATATCTAAGAATCTAGTGATGCACACAAAGACCAAACACATCGCCATCCAGTATCATTACTTGAGGGAATTAGTACAAGATAAAGAGGTCTGAATGGAATATGTGAATACAAAGGAACAACTAGCATACATATTCACTAAAGCTTTACCTAAAGAAGCTCATGAATATCTGAGAGGACAATTAGGGGTTCTTCCCCTAACTGAGGTTGCCTAGTCAAGCTAGGAGCACTGCATCAAATGTGATGCAAAGATTATCTGACAAATTGATTCAGAAATAGGTCACACTTTAGGAGTAGCCTAGAGTTGTGAACATAATAACAAAGCTGTAATTAGTCATAAGAAAAGATGATAGAGGGAGAAATAGTGTTACTGAACTCAGAAGCTGATATCTACATCAGAAGGATATATGTTTTAGTTGTTTCTTTGGTATTTTTGTCAAAGAGGGAGATGAACAAGATGAAAAACACATAAAGAAGATCAGTAAGAGGGAGAGATTCAGAGGAATGAATGTTACTATGTGGATGCTCATTTAAGCAAGGCTAATTGAATCAGAATGAAGCTAAGGATATTATAAATATTTATGATGGACAGATAAGTTTTGGATTGGTTGGTGATTCATGTGTTATTCATATGGTGTTTCCATCAATGCCAAAGAGGGAGATTGTTGGAAACTGCAATTGAAGCAATTATTGTATTGTCATTGATGTCAAACCTTAACTGGTAAGATTATTGCTATTTAAGAAAGTACTATATCTATTTGACTAATGAGAAGGTTGTGGGAAAGTTTGGTAACAATAGCACCTAAGGAAAGGTTGAGTTATCTTGATACTTCAATGGGTACTTGATTATGTGGCACAATGATGAGACAATGTATTATTTATCTAAGTAAGAAGGAAGACTAAATAAGTACGCTTAACCAAGAAAAAGTGGAGAAATCTAGTTTAAGCCGAGTGATGTTAGTGTCGACCAAGCTAGTATATGTTGAGTAAATTCAGTGTTGACCGAACATCAGTTAATTGCTGAGGAAGACAGTATTAGCTGAGGAAACAGTTTTAGTAATGACTGAGCTATCTAGAGAAGACCGAGGAGTTTAACATAGTATTGACCGACCGTCAGCAATTTACATTTGATGAAGAATTCAGATTCCCAGCCGACATAGTTGAATTCTTGGTTTATGTAAATCATGTTGACTTTATTTATTGATTGTATGGAAGCATTTAATGCACTGAAAAATGTTTTATTGTAAATCTTTAAAGATATTTGAGATGATTCCAGAAGGATGGATGAAGAACATAAAGTTGGAAAGATTCGATGAATTTGACTAAACCCCAAGATCTACGGATGAGATTAAGCGGAAAAAGTAAGATCGACCTAAGAGAGGTAGTATTAAGGAAACCTAAGTATTATGTTGAGCATGACTATGTTTCACCTGTTACACCTCTAACTGCTGAGGAGATGAGAGCTAAGCAAGAGCACAATCAAGCAATGTTGGAGATTGCATCCACTCTAAGTTACCCTGAATTTGAAGACATCAAAGACTACAGTAATGCTAAGAAAATGTGGGACACTCTTGCAAACATCTATGGTGGTGACATAAATGTACTAAGGGAAAAAGCTGAGAGCCTAAGAGGTAAATTTGATTAAATGAAAATGCAAGAAGGTGAAAATATTGCTCAATATTATGGTAGAATAAAAGAAGTTGTAAATGCTATTAGAGGAGCCAATGGAACTATTGAAGATGAAACTATTATTGGAAAAGTGTTGACAACATTGTGTCCTATCTATGCCATCAAAATTTTAGCAATTTAAGAATCTAGATGTAACCCTAACAATGCTCTTACTTTGGAAAGTCTTGTTGGTAAGCTTACTTCTTTTGAGCTTTCTAAATATGATAACTCCATTGTTGCTAATGTTGAATCTACATTTAAGTCTCAGATGGTTCTGAATAAGTCAAAGAAGTTAAAGGAATCTTGTTGGCTAAGATTTTTGTAGATGATATTATATTTGGTGGACAAGATGCCCTGTGTAAGAAATTTTCAATTGAAATGCAAACTAAATTTGAAATGAGTATGTTTGGGGAGATCAAATTCTTTGTTGGTTTACAAGTATATCAGTTAGAGAAAGGTATTTTCATTACCCAGTCTAAATATGTTCATGAGATACTGAAAACCTTTGGTATGGAGGATTCAAGGCCAGTAAGTACTCCCATGGCTACTAGACAAAAATTGTCTAAAAATGATGATGTTGCTGAGGTAAACCAGACTTTGTATAGGTCTATGATTGGAAAACTGTAGTATGTTGTATACAACTGACTTGATGTTGCTCTAGCATTTAGGATTGTTGCAAGATTCTCTACCAATCCTAAGGAAGCTCACATGATGGTTGTTAAAAGGATAATGAGATATTTGAAAGGGACTGCATATTATGGATTATTCTATAAGAAACATGAAATTTTTGAACTGAGAGTGTATACTGATGTTGATTGGGCAAGAAATGTGGATGACAGAAAAAGTACTAGTGGTGGAGCTTTCTTTCTTGGACAAAGATTAGTCTCTTGGACAAGCAAGAAACAAAATTTCATTTCCCAATCTACTATTGAAGTCAAGTATGTGGTTGCAGCAGTGAACTATTCAAACTTGGTATGGATAAAGCAATTGTTGGTAGGCATGAAAGAAGAGATCACTGAACCAATTGTCATTTACTGTGACAATGCAAGTGCTATCAACATATCTAAGAATCCAGTGATGCACACAAGACCAAACACATCTCCATAAAGTATCATTACTTGAGGTAATTGGTACAAGATAAAGAGGTTTGAATGGAATATGTGAATACAAAGGAACAACTAGTAGACATATTCACTAAAGCTTTACCTAAAGAAGCTCATGAATATATGAGAGGACAATTAGGGGTTCTTCCCCTAACTGAGGCTGCCTAGTCAAGCTAGGAGCATTGCATCAAATGTGCTGCAAAGAGTATCTGACGAATTGATGTAGAAATAGGTCACACTTTAGGAGTAGCCTAGAGTTGTGAACAAAATAGAAAAGTTGATAATCAGTCATAAGCAAAGATGACAGAGGGAGAAATAGTGTTACTAAATTGACAAGCTGATATCTACATCAGAAGGATGTATGTTTTAGTTGTTGCTTTGGCATTTTTTTCAAAGAGGGAGATGAACAAGATGAAAAACACATAGAGAAGATCAGTGAGAGGGAGAGATTCAGAGGAATGAATGTTACTATGTGGATGGTCATTTAAGTAAGGCTAATTGAATCAAAATGAAGCTAAGGATATTATAAATATTTCTAATGGATAGATAAGTTTTGGATTGGTTGGTGATTCATGTGTTATTCATATGGTGTTGTCATCAATGCCAAAAAGGGAGATTGTTGGAAACTGCAATTGAAGCAATTATTGTATTGTCATTGATCTCAAACCTTAACTGGTAAGACTGTTGCTATTTAAGAAAGTACTATATTTATTTGATTAATGAGAAGGTTGTGGGCAAGGTTGGTAACAATAGCACCTAAGGAAAGGTTGAGTTATCTTGATACTTCAATGGGTACTTGATTATGTGGCACAATGATGAGACAATGTATTATTTATCTAAGTAAGAAGGAAGACTAAACAAGTAGGCTTAACCGAGAAAAAGTGGAGAAATCTAGTTTAAGCCAAGTGATGTTAGTGTCGACCGAGCTAGTATATGTCGAGTAAATTCAGTGCTGACTGAATATCAGTTAATTATCAAGGAAGGCAATATTAGCCAAGGAAATAGTTTTAGTGATGACTGAGCTATCCAGAGAAGACCAAGAAGTTGAACACGGTATTGACCAAGCATCAATAATTTACATTTGATGAAGAATTCAAATTCCCAGCCGACATAGTTGAATTCTTGGTTTATGTAAATTATGTTGACTTTATTTATTGATTGTATGGAAGCATTTAATGCACTAAAAATGTTTTACTATAAATCTTTAAAGAGATTTGAGATGATTCCAAAAGGATGGATGAAGAACATAAAGTTGGAAAGATTCAATGAATCTGACCAAATCCTAAGATCTACGGATGAGATTAAGCGACAAAAGTAAGATCGACCTAAGAGAGGTAATATTAAGAAAACCTAAGCATGAGGTTGAGATATACAGAGGATGATGGAGTTATTGTTGATGTTATTGACTATATAAATAGAAAAGGCTAAAGGAGAAGGTGTTGTGATTGCTTAAAGAGATTTCCAAGAAGATTAGTGATGGAGATGAATATAGATCGCAGTCAGTAAGCCAACATATATGTACAGAATTGGATTTGATATTTACAAAGTGAGTTGTATGTTTTTAGATCATTACTATTGTTACTTTCTAATCATTGTATCAGTTAAAATCCTTTTAACAGAGGTCAACCCAACAGTCATTTTTATAAATCCTTTGAACAAGGTCGCATTCTAATGGAATGTATGTAAGTCCTATAACAAGGCTCACTTCTAATAGAGTGATTTAAATCCTTTAACCGGGTCACACCTAGGAGTGTGTTTTGTAACCTTTGATAGGGTTGGCTTTTCACCAAGCTCACTTCAGAAGAGTGAAAATATCAGTAACATGTTATAAAGTGGTTTTTCCCAAATTGGGTTTCCACTATAAATCCTGGTGTTAATACTTGTGTGAATGTTTTGGTTTGAAAATTTCTATGTTTTACAAGTTACATACTATTGGATAGTGGATTGCACTATTATATGTTTCTATTATGTATTCAGTAATGACCGAGTAGCTGTTGGTTGTTAGATCTGATCTGTTGAAGAGTTTGAACATTTGTCTTATACATCTAGACCTGAGAAAAAATGATTCACCCCCCCTCTCTATTGTTCTAAATCATATTAAAAAAGGCTTGTTGTTGTTTCTCATCTAGCAGTTCTAGTTCATGTAATCTTGCAATCCTATAATATTTCTTACTTATAAAACCCTGTAGGGATACTCTTACAGATGGAATTTCTACCTCCAAAGGTAAAACTTCTTCTGCTCCAAAGACTAAGGAAAATGGTGTAGCTCCCATTGGTGTTCTGATACTTGTCCTATAAGCCCATAAGGTTGGGTTTATTTTAATATGCCAATCTCTACCTGAATTGTCTACGGTTCTCTTCAATATCTTTAAGATGTTCTTATTTGTTGCTTCTACATGTCCATTACCTTGGGGGTAATATATGGAAGATGAGTGATGTATCATGTGGAATTTTGTACATAACTCTTTTAAATCCTTGTTTTTGAAGTGTTTGGAATTGTTGGTTATGATAGCATGAGGTACACCATATCTACAAATTATGTGATTTCGGATGAACAAGGATATTTGCTTTCTTGTACAGCTTCTACCCATTTGGTAAAGTATTTGAAGTGATGATGAATTTATGACCATTTGAAGATGGTGGATAAATCATCCCTATTAAGTCCAAACCCCATAGATAAAAGGTCCAAGGTGTAGTCATAGGATGAAGCTCTTGTGTTGGTACATGGATCAAGTTCCCATGATATTGACACTTATGACAGGTTTTAGTAAAGTGGCAAACATCTTTTTCCATCAAAGGCCAAAAATATCCTATCCTAAGAAGTTTCTTAGCTTAGGTTAAACCATTCAAATGTGACCCACAAATCCCCTCATGAATTTCTTGTAAGGCTATGTCTGATTCCTCTTTCTCTAGACATCTTAAAAGCATTCCATATAGACTTTTACGATACAATATGTTGGATATTAAGGTATAACGAGAGGCTTGGCATATAAAGCTTTTATTTTAATTCTTGGTTTGGTCCATAGGTAGGATTTGGTCTTTTAAGTAAGTATAAATGGCTCCATACCAAGGTGATTCATGTCCTGTTAGCAAAAAAATGGTATGAGGATGGGAAGGGTCAAATGCGGGTTGCTCAAATTCTTATACCAGGAATTCATATCTGGCACTTTGATCTGGTATTTGGAGAAGTGATGCCAAAGTAGCCATTGCATCTGCTAATTTATTCTTATCTCTTGGTACTTGCTCGAATGTGATGAGAGTGAAGTATTTCTTGAGATTCTCAATCATATTTTTCTAAGGTATCATCTTGTCATCTTTAGTTTGATATTCACCATTAATCTGATTAATGACTACTTGTGAATCTCCATAGACTTGTAGCTCTGTCACTTTCCATTCTAATGCCAATTTTATACCAATGACCAATGCTTCATACTTAGCTATATTATTTGTGCATGGGAATAGAAATTTTTATGATTTTGGAATTGTAGATCCTCGAGGAGTAATCAAAAGTATGTCTGCTCCTAGTCCATGTTGTGTATAAGAACCATCAAAATATAATTGCCATGTTTTTTCTTCAACATTCACAATTTCAGAATCTAGAGATTCTACCTGAATGGGATGTTCATCTTGTAATGGTGAATCTGCTAATTGATCAGCTATGACTTGGCCCTTGATAGATTTACGATCAACATATTCTATGTCAAATTCAATTAGCACCATGACCCATTTGGCTAGTCTCCCATTCAATGTTGTTTTGTTGAGAAGATATTTCAAGGGATCAATCTTTGTAATGAGTCAAATTTTGTGTGATAACATATAGTGGCATAATTTTTGGGAAGCAAAAACTATGGCCAAACATTCTCTTTCAATGAAGGTATAGTTCAACCCATATTTTTCCAATGTTCTTCTTATGTAGTACATGGCCTTTTCTTTTCTTGATTCATTTTCTTGAGCTAGGAGTGCCCGTAATGAATGTTCAGTCATTGAAATGTATATAATTAAGGGCTTGCCTCTTATAGGTGGCATAAAATTTGGAGGATTCATTAGATATTTCTTCAACAAGTTGAAGGATTCTTCACATTTCTCATCCCATTTGAAAATTGTGTCCTTATGAAGGAGTTGAGTGAAATTATGGCACTTTTCTATTAATTGAGAGATCAACCTTTGAATGGATTGAATCTTGCCTTCAAGAGATCTCATCCAACTTATGTTCCTAGGTTCCCCCATTTCCATGATGGCTTTGACTTTGGTGGGGTCTACTTCTATTCCTTTTGTTGAAATAATGTACCCTAGTAACTTTCCTGATTGAACACCAAATGCACACTTCTTCGGATTTAAGCTTACTTTGAATTGTTCCAATCTTACAAATATTTTCTCTAAGATGGGTAGATGTTCTTCTCTTGAGTGGGATTTAACAATTATATCATCAACATAATCCTCCATGAACTTGTGCATCATGTCATGAAATATGGTCATCATGGCTCTTTGATAGGTTGCTCTGGCGTTCTTTAGACCAAAAGGCATAACATTCCAACAGAATTTCCCCCATGCACAGGTAAATGTTGTCTTGTCTTGACCTTCAGGTGCTATCTTTATTTGATTATAACCACTGAACCCATCCATAAGTGAGAACATTGAATGTCTTGTTGTTAGATCTACAATGGCGTCTATGCTTGGTAATGGAAAGTCATCTTTAGGACATGCAAGATTAAGATCCCTAAAGTCCATGAAAATTCTGATAGATTTGTTTGCTTTTGAAACTAGCACAATGTTTGAAATCCATTGGGTATAATCGATGGCTCTTATAAACCCAACTTTCAACAATTTTTCTAACTCCACTTTTACAAGTAAAGCTATATGTGGATGCATCTTTCTTAGATTCTGCTTCACTGGTCTTACTCCTTCTCTTATGTTCAAATGATGCATGATTAAATTCAGATCTAATCTAGGCATATCATTATATGACCATGCAAAAATGATTTGATTTTCTTTGAAAAACTTGATGAAATCCTTTCTTTCTTCGCTAGATAAAGATGTTGCTAAATGTATGATCCTTGATTCTGATTCTAACCCAATAATTGCTTTTTCTGTCGGTTCAATTAGGATAGGTGATCTTTCTTCATAGTGCTTGGGAAAGTATCCAAACTCCCTTCCTTAGGTGCCTCTATTGGGTTTTTACCTTTGGAATCATTCTTTATTTCTTTCTCTTTTTGATCTAATGTTGCCACAACGTGATTTTCAACATTAGATTCTTTCCATTTTTTATTTTATTTATTTTATTTTATTTTTTTATTGAATTGAGAGTTTAGATACTTTCCTTTGTCACTTCTTCTTTATATTCCATGGTAGAAGAAGGCTCAACCACATTTAGGTATTGGGACACAAAGTTATCATTCAAAAATGTAGGGAGGATGGTAGGTTCAATAGAATCCCATTAGATTAATTTGGGATAGATAAGAGTCAAAGGATCAATGCTTTGGTTTAGTCCAATTGGGTTTAGGGACATAACTTCATTTGAAGGTTCAAACATTGTATCGCTTAAATCTATTATATGTGCTTCTTCAAGATGTTCTAGAGAACTAGGGTCAAAATCTTCCTCACTAGAGTCCTCTAAGGTTTCTACTAGGTAAAAATCTCATGGATTAAACCTAGTGTTAGATTCTTCCATAGTAGGTCTCCATAATGGTATGTAAGGTTCTTCTACCCATTGATTTATCTCAATTCCTTGAATTGGTACACTATCTAAGACCACTAGACTAGAACTTGAGGCTTCTTCTGATTTGATTATGAGATTTGTTCTTTTTCCTTACTAGGAGTGTAGGTGTGGATGACATCAACTTCCTTACCTTGAGATGACTCACTTGACAATGAGTCCCATTCCCAATTGTTTTATTCTTCATCACTTTGAGAACCTAATTGTAAATTCCGGTCATAGACCAAGGGATATTTCTTTTGAGTGTACCCTTGTTCTAGGTATCCTAATCTAGTCTTTTCTTTGCTATCTCTCCATGTCATTTTGATGGGTTCAATGAGTCCTTCGTTTATTTTTCCCAAAGGTCCTTGTTCTTTGTATCCCATTTTCTGCATTATTTGAAATCCTTTCCCATATTGATGTGTGGGAATGCTTATATTTTGGATGCGCTTTTCATGTGCACTTGACTCCTCATCCTTATATAGCCAATTTACAATTTCATTATCTTCTTCCTCCATGAACAAAGATGTATTTTCCCTCACAAAATGATCATTGTATTTATGAGGTAGATTGGATGGCCTTCCATATGATTTTTGAGGTAAGGGTAGATCCATCATAGATAAGGAGTATTCACCTACTCCTTTTTGTTTGATTTTACATTGCTTTTCAAAGTTTTTCAACATATGATCCATTTTTTGATAGTGAACCTCTTTGGTGTAGATTTGAATGGATCTAGCTTGGTCTTCTTTCTATTTCTCAGGAGCACTCTCCTCACTAACCTTCTCTTTTCCTTTTGTTGATGTAGTTAGGTTAGTAGGACTTTGGTTATTTTCAACAACAATTTCTTTTTCTTCTTTTTATTTTCCCTTTAAAGATGGAAGATCTTTTGAAATTTGTCCTTGCTCTATTCTTTAGTAAATGGACCCTTCTACATTATGTTGGACTAAGGAGTCATTAATAGGCTTCATGTTATGATAATATTGAAAGGGGTTTGAGTCCTCACTTACCATAACTTCTTGTCCTAGATAGGGGAACTTGAGACATTGATGGTAGGTTGAGGGTACGGCCTACATTTCATGGATCCATGGTCTCTGTAATAGAATATTGTAAGTCAACTTTAGGTCCAAGAATTGGAAAATGGTCTCTTTCTGCATTGGACAAACTTTGATAGGAAGTACTTTGACCCCTTTGGAAGCTCTCTCTTAATCATTGTAGGCTTTTATGGTTATCTTTTTCTTTGGATCTGTAGCCTCCTCATAAAATCTTAATGCCTTTACCAAGTTTAGGGTACAAATGTTCAAGTCGTCTCCTCCATCAATGATGATTCTTTCCACTCTATGCTCATGGATTAGGACCTCTATATGCGAGGGTAGATTTTGCAGGTGGTTTAGGGACATATCATCTTGTTCTGGAAAGGATAGACAATGGGGTGCAACAAGATGTCCTACCATGTTTTTAATTTTATCCGCATCTAAATTTAGAGGCATATTAGCTTCTACCAAGGCTTTCTCTATAATCTCCTTATGAGTAGGTGAGAGATTGAGTAACTCTAGAATAGATATTTGAGCAGGGGTTCTTTGCAATTGGTCTACCAAATTATATTGTTTCGAAGATGAAGATGACGTTTGATTTGGTAGGACAATTCTTGGGGCATTTCCAGGTAGAGTAATTTTTTATGCTTGCCCCCTAGTTACAACATTATATGTTGCTTCCCTTGGCTTCTCTTTCACCACAATCACATTTATGGTGTTTTCATCACCGCTTAAAGTATTAATGATGTTATCATAAGTATGGGAAAAATTGACCTTCTCATTACCTCTCTTATTATTTTGATTGGTATTTGATGACTCACCCTTTTCATGATTTAGGAAAGGATTTTTGAAGGTCATATGATCCTCATTGTTTTGAGGCCCTTCCAATTTTATTGTCCCATCATCAATTAGGTCTTGCACAAGATGTTTCAATTTCATGCATTCATTAATTTTATGTCCCTTATTACGATGGTATTCACAATGGTGAGAATCATTCCACCAATTTGGCTTAACTTGGGGTTCATATGGCCTTAATGCAGGTAAGGTAATGATTTTGTTAGCCACCAAAGTCCTTAATGTATTTTCCAATGGTTCACCTAAAAAGGTGAATTTCCTCTTTTGATACGTGGGAAAGAAAGGCTTAGGCTTGTTGACATTGGAATTATTAAAGGGATTGTTATTGGCATTGTTGTTGTTGTTGTTGTTGTTAGAATTGGTATTATTGAAAGGAGCCTTGTTTGTTTGATTCAGATTATATGTTGAATTTTCCCCACTTGACAAATTAAAAGGGGTAGCCTTTAAGTTGTGTGCTTCCACAACTCCACCACTCACAAGATTTTTATTATTGTTCTTCAACCATAGTCTAGGTTTATCATTGTGATTGTTGGCTCCTTTATTATTATTATAATTAGATACATAATGATTGTTATTAGTGTTGGTATAGGGTTTAATATCTTTGAACAATTTGATCTCTCCCCTCTTAACCAACACATCTTCAATTTTGATCCCATTCTCAATAAGTTTTTCAAAATTAGGGGGCCATTGAAGTTGGAGCCTATAGTTCATCTCCAAATTTAAGTTATTCATAAATATTTCCATTTTCTCCTTATCAAGGATACTTTGTGGATATCTTGCAAAAACTATCCTCCACCTTTGAAGGAACCCTAGGAAAAATTCACCATCTCTTTGTTTAGTGTCACATAATTTGAGCATGGTAATCTCATGTTCAATATTGTAAGAGTAATGGGTTACAAATTTGGAGGCTAACTCCTCGAAAGTATTTATCCCTTGTGGAATTTTAGAGAACCATTCAATTGTTAGGAATGAATGCTAAAGTGTTTGGCACCCATTCTATAGCATTTGTTGTTGCATTCATGACTATGATTGTCATTGATGTCAACACAGTATTTTATCGAAGACTTGCAGAGAAGCAGACAATGTTTTGATTATCACACATGGTATATTGTAGTTGGAGCTATGTGACATTGTGGATATACTCTTTGATATGTTATATGTCTATGGTTAAGAGTGAAAAGTGTAATTCTTTTATTCATGAAAGTTATGAGCATTTTGGTGGAAGCAGTATTCAGGCAGTGTTCCTGAGTAGGGGTTTTTGGAAATTGGATGATATCTCCTAATCAGGATGGAATTTGTCTTTGTGAAGTTAAAGGGAAGTTAGAGACACATTGTTAGTGATGTAGATGATAGTGAAAATTTTGAAGTCACACGAGTGAAGATTTATTATATTTGGAAGCTGATAGTTTTATGTAATTTTGTTGTAGCGTGTGGAATCTTTTATTTTGTAATTGTGTGCCGACTCATTTATAATTATTTGAGTGTGGTATAAAGGAAGGAATGTTTTTCCTTATTATAGTGAGTATGATGTGATATGTGGTAAGAGTGTGGCATGAGAGTGGTTGATTATGAAGTTGTGAAAGCGAAATTGTGAAGGAAGACATGTGAAGTTTAGAGATCTGAAATTGAGATTTGATGTAGCGGTGAGTGTGGTTTGGCATAGTCAAAGAAGAGGTAACATATTATTATATTGAATAATGCAAAGATTATTTGGACAGTGAGTTCAGTGATCTTACCTTGAAGTTGTTTGGGCAGTGGGTCCTTTTGTCTTCCATAACTCTTAACAGGGTTAGAATCTTTTAACAGGGATTCAAAATCTCCTAACAGGGATTTATATGTACTGAATGTATTTCATAAGAATCCTAATAGAGTCCATCCTTTCACAATGAATATTCATATTAGTGCATCTTTTTTGGGCATCATTCCCACCGGGGTTTACTCATTGATCAAGAGGTTCCCTAGTCAACATATCTTGTGTTATTATGTATGAATATCTTTCTATGGTTGGTAATTATATTGCTTATATGGTTTAATGCTATTGAAGATGGTAAAAGTTATAATTATCTAATAACTGATTCACCCCCCCCCCCCCCCCCCTCTCAGTTATCTTGGTGGACTTTACTTTCTAACATCCATGGCTTGACCTCCTAAACTTCTTGGAAAAAGTCTCATTAGGTATGTGGTATCATGCATAAATTCAATGCTTAGAGCACAAAACTCTCTAAGGTGGTCTTTTGGGTCTAATTTACCCGTGTATTTTTTGTACTTAAGAAAGATTGCATTTATTGGAAAAGGTGTCATAACCAAGCTTTTGTCAAAAGGGAATGGGCATAAGGCCTCGATAGAGAATGTCTTAGGTTCAGTGACCTTTTTCATTAGGTCAATCTGTGCTTGGAACATTATCTATTGTTTAGTCATAGCGCTCATCAGATTTTCATCTTCTTGGTTTTCCTTAAGTTGGTCCACATCATAATCATGTGGAAGTTTTTCCCTTGCTTGGGCTAAGTTTAGGAAAAAAAATTCCATGTCTCTATCTATTAATTTATCCATGACTTCAAGAAATTCATTATCTTGAGTTGCTCTATTAGCTTTTTCTTCAAGTGTTTCCTTAGGCCCTTGGTTGGTGTTATTGATATTGTCATTGTTTCCTCCATGATGGTAATCATAAAATGTGGAGTTTCTATCCATTGATTCAATTCTCTTCTCAAATAGATTTGGGAAACTATCTTCTTGGTTGTGATTGTTGAAAGAGCTTTGATATTCAAATTTGGGGACCTCTTTTGCAATGCAAGTTCCATCTTCTTGTAAAGATATTTTGAGCTTATGAGAGCATGTAGAAACCGGTATTCAACAAGGTTTGATTTCAAATTGTTTTCCCCAATTTGGTAATTATTTGCTTTTATGAAGAGATTTAAAAATATAAGATGAATTTTCAAATGGATATCTCTTACTTGTTGTATGTATTTTTCAAACAAAGCAACCACAAATACACTTGTTCTTTTTAACCCTCTACACAAAAAGTGTTTGAATTTGTAAGGATGTTATCACAGGTTTTTGCACAAAAAGATACTTCAAGCAATCTACCTAGTTCACAAGTTGGTTCATAAACATGGCTCTACAAGGTAGTATTTGATATTTTCACAAGGTATTTAATCAAGATTCCATTCAAAATGGACATTAAGTTTTTATCCTCCAAAATTAGGAGGCTTCCCACCACCGGTATGTCAGAGTTTTGTGCAATCCCGAAGGACTACTTGAGGAAGTTCGAAAAGCTTAACACCCTTTTGTCACACACCCCATTAAGGATGCATGCATTTTATTTTATAGTGGGTTGGATTTTTGCAGCAAAAGTGAATGTATCCCACTTTGGGTTGTCCCTCTCACCGGCCTTATTAAGGTAAATCTTAGGAGGCGAGCCCACTATAGATCTAGCATGCTCATTTTGAAAGCAATAAAGTAGAATGAAGATATAGGTTTTGGGAGTTTGATTCACCAAAAGGTAAAGAGCATATCCCTATCTATTTCTCAATTCCAAAACACTTTTAACAAGGTTCAATTACCAAACCCACTAACTAATGGGAATTGAGTATTTCTACTCTTTTCCACAAACAAGGGGTTGTTCAAATTTAGTGCTCGATTTAATTAGCCTTTCTTTTAATCAAGGAACTTGATATTTTTGGCATTTTGATTCACTTAGAAAGTGAAGAGCATAGACCTAATATCAAATCTCTCAAACAATAGTAGGCCGCTTTAATTACTAGATTTTGAAATTGACAAGGCCACAATTTAAGCAAATATTGACCAAGTTTTAGGCTTACCTTGTTTTGAAGCTAGCTAAGGCTAGGAGCATTTTTTTATTAATTTTCCATTTTTATGCTCACCTAGTGACGATAGTTTTTTTCCATTTGCTTCTCCTCCAACAAATTAGTCAACACAACCAGCCAAAATGAAGAAAATTTAAGAATAAACTTGAATTTAAGCCTTATTTATCAAATTTTAACAAAAATTGATTAAGGCAAGTAAATCCAATTTAATGATATGAACTTTGATTTATAAGCTTCTGCAACTTTCAAGTATTGTTCATATACCTCATTTTCTTGTTGAGAATCTTCCAAAACCAACTTGATGTGTACAATGTTCTCCTCCTTAATCCATTTAGTCAAAACCTTCCCTTCGATGTTAAATCTGGTCTTTGATTTTTCTATTTTTTTTATGACCAGTCATCCTACATACATAGAGAAATCATTTCCCGCAAGTTAATTCTGTCAATTCTCAATTTAATTGAGCGTGCAACAAAATCTATTAAAAGCGACATTTAAATGATTGAATGCACTATTTAACAAATTAAATGTGTTGCAAAAAATTATTGTAAGCGCAGGAACAACAATTAAAAGTGCTACAAAACTAAGTAAAGGCATTAAAAGAAAGTCTTGAACACATTGGAGAGTCAGGGTATACGCACTGAAAGAAAGAAGACAGAAATAGAAGGATTTAAAAGTGCTAAAAATCCTCGTAAAGGTGCAAAAATTTGCTATAGAAGAATTGTTTTAGACTTTAAACGTGCTGGAGAAACCTATGTATGCACTAGAGAAAGTCTCAAACGCGCTATTAAATCTACAAAATAGAGAGTAAAAATAAGATTTTCTAGAAAAAAAAAAACATTTTCTCCAAATTTATAAATTTATGAGGCCTAATGCCCCATGGTGGGAACCATTTTTTGTACTACGAAAAATACCTTCATAGGGTTCGTATCATCAATAACTCAAAATAACAACTAAATTACCACAAAAAGTAAGCTATTTAAGCAAATAATTGACCATTAAGAACTCTATGGATCTCTATTTACGGATGCTAATGCAAAGCTCTCAACAAGCTTCCATTAGTGATAGTCCTAAAATGAGAATGAATGATAAAAAATGCTAAAAGTTCAATTCCAAATGAAATTACACCTATTTAGCTCTAAATTTGCCTTTCTAGCTATAAATTGCAAGAGGTTTGATGCTATTCTCATATTTATGGATGATAATTGATTGAATTATGCCTTGCTTTTATAGATTTTAGCAAGGGTAGGGGGTGTGGTTTATTTGATCATGATTAGGTGAGGGTTAAGTCCATGGTTCCACCTTTGGAGACCATTTAAATATTTTGTCCTCAAAGCTTGGGACTGAAGGACAAAATGAGTGGACAAGATGCATTCTCCAAGAGAGTGATTGAGATTCGATTTAGGCTTGATCCATGTGAGCTCCATCCTTAAATCCTATTGGTTGATGAATTTTCCTCCCATTTGGTGGTTGAGAGAAAATAGGATTTAATTAATTTATTTTAATTAAAATATTTAGCCATGTGTACCCCTTGAATGGGTTGATTTGATTTAATTGAACTATGTAATTAATTAGATTAATTACACAATTAATTGATTTATCATGATTTAAATCAAATTTCTGACTTTTGATTTTTAATTAAAATTGAATTGAGGCTTGATTTGAATTTTGATTTGGTAAATGCTTGATTTGATTCAATTGCCTTGATTGTTCACTTGATCGATTTTGTCCAATTTTAGGTGATTACATGACCAAACAAAAGTCTCCAAACAATCCACCAAAGGACAAAGAAACTTTGGAGATACAAACACTTGTGAAGTCTAAGAGGTATTGCAATAATGTCAAGTGTATGTTCACAATTATTTCCATGGGTCTCAACCCATTCGAAAACACATCAAGAAAAAACTACCTAAAGTCAAAGGCTAGTATCCAAATCTTTACTCACAACTTGGTATGCCTTCTCCTCACACAAAGTGATGTTGGCTTATCCGAGGTTTATACACATTGTGGATCAAAAGAAGAGACTCAATGCTCACATTGAAATGATTCTCCAAATGCCACACTCATGCTTTAAAACATCCAAGGGAATACATATGGTGAGTGATCTTCAGGTGATCCTAGTAAGTCCACTTGGATCAATCCTTACACAAAGATTAGGACACTTTAAGAGGTAAGTTGGGTAGTTTTATAACCAAGAGTGTTTAATAAGGGCATCTGTTCACAACTATCCCTTGTAGTTCCACTTAGCAGAATTGAGGACTATATCCCTATAAGTGCTTAAAGTAAGGTAGACTTGCAAGAAAGATTGAGACCTCTCGACCCTACACATTAATATCATGTGTGTTCTCCCCATCAAATGAATTATCCAACATAATTAATAACCATGTCCTTGTAGTTTTTGGCCAACAAGGTATAAATTTAATAGTTGGTTGGATGAGTTGGCTTTGATTTGTCCCACTTGGGTCGTTCCCACGAGATTTTTGCCTCAACAATAGGTCCTCTAAAGGTAAATGAGAAAATAAAATTGGATAGGCTAATGGAGGTCCATATTTCTGATTCTCCATAAGGGAAAATAGAATACTTTTCTATTCCATAGCTTTTCCCAAGCACAAAAAAAACATATTCATTCACCCAATATTCTTTTGCAAGTGAAAAACTAAGTAGGTCAAGATTTTCGATTCAACCTCTAAGAGGTGAAATGCATACTCTCCTACGACCCAACTAGTCACAAGAAAAGAAGCCTCCCTAGTTAAGCTAGATGCCTAGAAAGATCAAATCAAGGAAGACACAATATTTTCTTGAATCTCTAAGGAAACCTACAAAACAAAAGGTTTTGATAGTCCCAAGATATGACTTTGACAATCATCAGGTACAATCATAAAGCGTGAGTAGTCTCAAAATGATGCAATGTAGATGACTTTGACAAGAAAATTTCTTCTCTAATAACTTGCAAAAACCAGTTACATCCTAAAAAATAGAATGTTAAGGCCAAGACAAAACTAAATCAAACATAGAAATCCAAAAATTCAAGCAACTAGACCCTCAAAAACACTCTTTATTTCTAGTGCGATAAAACATAGTTAGCACCATATTATCGTACGATGAAACTCAAAGAGCCATGTGATGAAAGCCAGAGTTATTTTTTTGTACAATGAAACTCAACACTACATGCGATGAATCACCTTATTCCATATTATCGTATGATAAAAATTTCCATTGCATGTGATGAACAAGGGTGTCTTACGATAATCTGGACTATTGAGTGCAATATATGTCACAGTTTCAGAAAATGAATACAAATAACTTGCAAGAAATGAGACCAAAATCATATTTGGGCCCCGTGGTGGGCGCCAAAAATGGGTGGTTAAAATTTGGCATTCAATTGGAATGCTACCAACACTCAATAAACCATTAACTCAAGAATTTAATTATAAGAGTTCACATTAAATGGATAAACTAAACCCTTAAAAGTGGCTTATTGCTTCCTAGTTGAAGTGAGATTAATCCTTTTCAAATTGCTCATCAGATTAGTTCATGAAGGATTATTGACTTGACTACTCCAAACCAGAAGATTTCAAATGTGAAGGAAATGCAAGACTTGCATTCACCACTCCAAAATTGGTCTAAATGCAAATGCAAAGGTATGATGAAACTAGAATGCAAGATTAACAATGCTAATATGAAAACAAATTAAATAACAATGCAAGATTACACTAGAGAATTAACTAAACTAAGAATACAAGAGAGTTAAGAGATAAGAAAATATGATCTTAAGAACTAAAAATGGCAAGATTACTACAGAATGTAAGAATCTAGACTTGGAACCCCTTGAGCCAAAGAAGAGCTTCCTTTTAAAGAATTTGCCTCAAGAACGAAGGGTCGAGATTAAGAGGAAAAGGATGTTAGGTAAAGATGAAGGGTGAGAAATATCAATCCACGTGAGAGGATCCAAGATTTTTGATTGGTTGAGCTTGATTGGAGAATAAGAAAAAATAGAAAATCCCCTTTTAATTGTCATTTAATCAAGATTAAGTTGCACAATGTGCTCTTTTAATAAAAGTGCTAGGACTTTATATTAAAAGGAAGTTTTGACAATTAAATGATTTTTCAAGTTTTAATATTAGAGATTATTTGATTTAATTATGCAAGGGGGATTACTTAGGTTGCTTACATAATTAAGTCTAGTAAATTATTCCTTTGAGATTTAGAATTTTACTTTGGGTAATTTTGATCAAAATTAGGGGCTTAGGTTCTACTAGACAAATTTTAGGTGATTACACTTACGATGCTTTGAGAATTTATTGAGTTTTTGTAAGTCTAGAGGTTCTCACTTTGTACCTTTGACCTATTTTGTAGCATTGATCAACATTACTTAATTTAAACCAGGCTTCATTTATAGTTCTCTTCCTCACATTGGCCTCAATGTGCATTTTAAGATGCCTGTATTAGGAGAGTTTTTCTTAATAATCATTCTTCTTGTACAAGGATGAGAAAAATTATTGTTTGTCTATAAATTTTTAGGATATGTATGACTTAATTTGATTATTAACTCTCACAAGCTATGATCGTTAGCAATAATTTTTTATCGATGTTTATTATCCATATCATTTATCCAAGTTGCATCAATGGGTTTCTTTTTTGATTGATATAGCTTCATGTGTGGTGGCATATGGAGATATGCACTTCTTAAAAGATTCATTTTATAAATTTTCATGTCATTAAGAGGTGAGTGTATCGTGTCTAATACTAATTTGAAGTTAATGATAGGTTAATTCATTTAAATTAGAGATGTTTATTACTTAGTTTAATTTTTCAATTTTACAAGGTGTAGTATTGGTGTTTATAGAGTTATTATCATGTAAAATTTGTAAAAGGGTTAAGATGCATTATTAGTGGAACTCAACATCTTTAATATTATTTAGATTTGGGAGGGTCAAATAATATATTTTTTAAATGGAGAAAAATAGTGTCTTGATAGAAATATTTGAAGGTTCAAAGTTCCACACATGACAGATCAAGTTACAGTTGATCATTATTGAAAAGGATTTGTGGGATGTGGTAAGTGAAGAAACAACAAGGCCAACCATTGCTAATGAAATTTCAAAGTGGACTACGAAGGAAAGAAGGGAAATAGATTTGATTGGGCTAGGATTGTCAGATGCATACCTCCATCATATCAACTTAAAGAAGACCTCAAAGGAAGTGTGGGATGGTTTTAATTATTTGTTTGGATCACAAAAAATGAGTGCAAAAATGAGCTTAAAGTACAAATTGTTTAGGCTAAAAATGGTGGAAGGTAATAATATTGTTCAACATATTAGCAAGTTTCATTCTCTATTGAATCAACTAGTTGGGTAAATGCTATAGTAGATGATGCTTATGCTAAAACTATTTTTTTAAATAGCATGTCTCCTAGTTATACTAATATTGTATTCACATTTTTAAAAAGTACGTGCTAGCCTATAAGATATAATATCTACTCTAATTGATTAAGGATCCAAGAAAATGGATCCAATATCAGAGGAAACTGCAATATTTGGTACAAAACAACATAACCATTCCTTCAAATTTGGTTTTTCTACATCAAAAGGAAATCATTTTTTCAGGGTTAAAATTTTATTCTACTATTTCAAGAAGGAATGCATTGTTATGAATTTCACTCAAGGTGCTAAGGGTCTCCTTGATGGAAAGCTAAACACAAATAAGGTATTGGTTATAGATGATGATGAATAGTGCCTTAATGGGGTGGCTACTAAAGATCCTCCACAAGAAGATAGTGAGGAGGAATATGTTCTCTAAATCAAAACAATTAGAGGCATGAGGTGATAGAGGAAGGAGGATAATTAGCATCCTCTCATCAATCACCAATGATGGGGTCATTCATTAGATTTGTGGCATTTTATTTTCTATTAGGTAGCATGATTTTATTTTTCATTGTTACAGTTTGTGTGAATAAGTGGAAATATCACATTGTGGGGAGGAATAATGCACAATATTCCATTCCTAGTTTGTGATATGTATGTTGATTTCTACATAACTTCCCTAATGTAAAATCATATTAGTGAATAAAAGAACTAGAGTAAGTCAGTTCATGGATCTTGAAAGGTTTTGGGGGAGGATATAGAAAACCACATGAGGTGGACAATTGATGGGTTTTTGTTCATGTCAGGGTTTGTGGTAAGATTGTTTAAAACCATGGAAGGAGAGAGACTTTAGTTTGAATCAAGATCATGAGCCAAAATAGTTGGTTTACAACAATTGGCAGTGTTAAGGTGGAGAATATGGATATCATCAATATTGTAAACAATTGTATAGGAGAGCAAATGGCTACAAATATCCCCTGACTATCGGAATTCTTATAAGTATCATCAGCTAGTGACAAGTTCATTGAAAGTGAAAGTAGGATAAGCTCTTGTATGTAGGTGATCATGCTCAATAAGATATAGATAGCAGTATGCATGGAGACCTAAAAGTATGTATAGGTATACAATTTTGTTTCCAATTTATGTGACGATATTTCTCTCCATGTTCACACTAAGGGAGAGTTTTGGAAAATATATTATTAGTGTTCATATAGGATGCATAAATTAATTATGTGTTGTGATACAACTAAATTTAGTTATAGAAACCACTCACATAGCTATTCTAGGTGTCAAAAATAATTAGTTTGTTATTATACAATGAGTTGTTCTTACAATTCATTATATTTAGATAATTGGTTTCTTATAATGAAGGATCTATAAAATCCTATAAATATGTAGCCTATATTAGATAATATATTATGCATGACATAGTGTGTAAGTTATTTGTATGCTTCTACATTGTTTGTTATCGCCAATAAAATCTATCTCTCCTTCCTTTATAGCCTTTAATATTGCATTGTTCAATTATACTTGCATAAGAAACCTCGATAACAACAAAAGATCATTGAAATCACACAACACTTAAGCCCAAGTGAGCCTAGTGGGACATCTTCCTCAAAATGTGACAAAGATTGGTTTGGTGTTATATTAGGGAACCTCACTAGAACCCCTTATTACAATCCTAACCAATTTTTTATGTTACATTTGTGAACTTGATGCATGAATTTTCTATTCTGATTTGGTTTCTAGATATTCTTTATATGCATTACACTACTCATTTTATGCATGTAGCTATTGATTTGGTAGTTAGATGTTCTATTCATTAGGTTTCATGTGCAATTATACTTCTTACATGTCTTAATTACATTCATGTTGCATAAACTTTGATGAGTCCTTGCATCTTTGATACTTCTTTATATTTAGACATATATTTCTTTCACTACCTTGTGCATGAGTGTCATAACCTTGAGTCCTAAATATAGCATTTCAGTGGGAAGAAGTCATAGAATTATGGGTTCCTTTGATCATAAGTCCTCTATGTTCTCGATGAATTATGATCATACCATGCCTACTAATGATATTCTCACTATTGTTGAAAATACCTCTTTCCACTCTTCTCGTGATGAAGATTAACCCTTAAGAGTGTCTCTATCCCAAGTGCAAAAACTTTCCCATGATTTTGAAAATTTTGAGTAATGGTTAGGTCAAGAACATTCTAATAGGGAAGCCATCTCATTGGTAGAAGGAATGAGGAAATTGATTCATAATGATAAAAATGGTGTTGATTTATTGCATGTTAAAACTCATCTTATCAATGACAATGCTAAAACTATCAAAGATTATTCTCAAGATCTTGGTCTCTCTCATCCTAACACTAGTATTAAGACCTCTAGTCCCATTCCTACTTTATTACCTTGTGTTCCTACATATGCTCCATATCTCATGACTACATCCATTTCAAATATTAATGTGATACATGGTATCCTAGGATGTTTTCCTAATCTTATCATCCCTCCTCCTACAAGTGTTCCATGTACTTCCCAACCATCATCCATTCCTACCTATAATAATGTCCTATTTTCATACTCTAATTCTCTTTCAATTTCCCATAATGTTTCAAACCTTTCACACATGTCCCATACAATTCTCTCCATTGAATCTACTATCAATAGTCTTGCCAAGATTGTGTCATCCTTGCAACAAAAAAGTACCTCCATGACTCAATCCAAATTCAATATTCCCATTTGTGATGTTGCTAGTCCTTTGTTCCTATACATCATTTATATTGTTATCCCTCAATACATGGAAATACCTCATTTGGATAATTATACTAGAAAAGGTGATCCCTTGACTCATGAAAATGTATTTCAAATACAATGTAGTGACTTCTCTCATGATCATAAAATCATGGTTAAATTGTTTACAAGAACATTTAGAGACAAGGCCTTGTAATGGTATTATTCTTTTCCTCCTTATTATATTTACTCATTTCAAAAACTTGCAAATTATTTCATTCAAAAATTTCAAAATAACACTGGTCCTAAGATTTATTTGATTAATTTGATGCATTGTAAACAAGGTATTAAAAAAAAGATACTAATTTCATTGGTAGATTTAAACATTTATATGCTCAAATTTCAAATCCAATACTTGATATTGATGTTCAATGTATTTTGATTTGTAATTTACAAAAATACATTAGAGATAAGGTATTTATTTTTTAATTTACTTCCTTTATCCAATTATGTGTAATGCTTCCTAATTATCTACTTCAAGTGAACCAATTTGAGACCTCCAATCTAATGGATTTGTTTAATAACAATGATGCTACCTCTTAGCCATTCTAAAAGTTTCAAAAACTTAAAGGCTTCATAAAAATCAACAATTCATCAAACAAAATTGATCACAAGTGGCACTTGCAACTAAAGGTGTGGCTTACTTGTCGTCTATTTTCAAACCATCTTGTAATTTTACACCTCTTTTTGGATCTTGCATAATGCGATGTTGAATTTTATTAATGATAATATTTTAACACTTCTTCCTATTAAAATAATTTATCCATATAATAAAAAATATAAATCCTTTGATCCTAAAGCCTTTTGTTAATACTATAGTCGACCCAACCATGATATAGAGAAGTGTTTCTATTTGAAGACCACCATCCAAGACCTTATTGATTCCAATTCTATAACCGTTGAGGTTGTTAATGGAAAGGAAAAAAATCTATTTCCCCTCCCAATCAGAAATTGAAATCTAAACCAGCCCCTTACCTTCCCATCCTACCAATACAATTGATTCTACCCATTACTTACCTTCCTCTTAAACATTGTGAACCCATGACTATGTGTAATGATCATATGTGTACTAAGGCCAACAATATTATCAACCTTATTGATCAATCCAAACCTAAACCCATGAAAAAACTTGAACCTTGCATTACATTTAATCCTAAGGATGTTATTGGGGCACTTTATGCTCCCCTTTATATTGTTGTAAAGATTAATGGTATTCTCTCTCGTGGAGTCCTTATTGATCCTACTTTCATGGTTAATTTTATAATTGAAGAACATCTTTACATAAGACACTTTAATCAAGATTCCTATAACAAATTAGATGTGATGATTAATACTTTCAATGGTTTTATGTGTCCTTCCCATGACTCTATTACCTTCCTTGTTGAAGTTGGTAAGAAATCCTTGGATGCCACCTGTGTTGTTATCCCAACTTCCAATTAATTCCAAATAAGACTTGGTCTTCCTTGGCTCACTTCCGTGAAAGATAATATTTCTCCTATCCATAATTGTTTGAGATTTACCCCATAATGGAGAGATCATCACCATTAATCATAGTCTCTATAAACCTTTAGCAAGTTTTAGGAATTTTGAACTTGACTTATTTTGGCCTAGCATCCCTCAACCAATTCAACCTCTCCAAGATTATCTCTTCTTATCCCATCAAAACCTCAAATCTCAAAATATTTGTGAACTTAGCAACCATAAGGACATCCCATCTCCTTGTCTTGGACCTGGACTCCTTCACACACCTTTCACTCCTCCTATTTATTCTTTAGTCCAAACACCTACATCTTACAAACACCCTACAACTTTTATCTCTCAACCTAGTGACATTCCTTCTATTCATCCACCTAAAGAAGAAAACAATATGATGTTGATTGATCCTAAATAGAACAAGAATGATATGCCTTAGATGAACATGAATGATAGCCCCAATTACATGATATGTGGTACAATACTACATGGAAAAATGGGAAACAAGAATTTTCAAATCAACATGTTAATAAAAACATTCCAAATCCATTGAGAAAAAATAATCACATGATAGATAAGAATCCATGGTGTGAAGCATGCAACATGCCTCACTCATCCCAATAGTGTGTGATAGCACTAAGCCTACAAGGGGATAATAATGAAGAAAATAAATATGATCGAGGACCAACTGTCAATTCCATATAGACATAAACATTTTAGGATTAAGATAATTATGACTCATCTAAGGAAGAATATGAAATGGATGTTTATTCACAAAGATGTAAGAAACATTAAAGTATATAACAAGTTTTTTTGATGATGAGAAAGATATGCCAATCTTAAGGAAGTTAATTGATGAGGAGAAGAAGGCTTACACTATTGTTGTTGTGGAACAAGCAAGAAGCAATTGCCAACTAAGGAACAAAATGGTAAATGCTAATCAGGGGAAGCCAACATGTATGTTCATGAAAGACAGTAATCAAAAACAAAAAAATGTAGGTGGAAGAAAAGAAAAGTGACAATCCCAAGCTGAGATAGAAAGCTGACACCTCAAAACACGGGAAGCCACCCAATGAGAGAACTAATCTAGAAAAACAATGTCTAATGTGAGTGCATCTGCATTTGACATCACAAAAGATTTATCATGGATGAAAGTTTCAGTTCCTTTGTTAGAAATGATGAAATTCCTAAAGTACAAGGATAAAGAAATTAAACTAATATTAGGTGTTGCTGAAGATTCACCAAAAGTACAAAATGCACCAAAATAGAAGGAGACCATTGAAGAGGCTCCTATAATATACTTGGAGACTACTATGACCAAAACTCCTTCACAAGTGGATCCATTTTATATGACTTTGCTTATAAACAATAAAATTGTAAAAAAATGTATGATATACTCATGTGCAACTACGAATATCATGCCATTTGAAGTCATGAAAGAGCTTGGAGTGTGGGTGGATACTACTTACGGTAAGTATTATGCTATGGATAATATATTTGTAACTATAGTAGGAATCATGAAGAATGTTGAATTCAAAATCATTTCCTATCCAGAAGCATCATATAAAATAGACATTATAGTGATGGGTGTTCCACCTAACTATGGGATGTTGCTATCTAGACAATGGTCTAACCTTGTGGGAGGACATGCTCAATTGGATCTATCTTATGCCACTATACTTGTAAATGGAAGAGAAGTTAGGGTGGATAGAGAGTCGAGGTCCTCTTACATCATAGAGGATGTAGACCCAAGTAAAATTACATGCTTTGGTTGTTCAGTCATGGATAACTTCAGAGTAGAGCTCACAAAACCAGAAATGCAAAACACTAAACCAATAATAATTCATGTCGAGGAAAAATCATATTAGTTATGGCAGACATTCTTTGATGGGGCTTGTAGTAAAGAAGGAAATGGTGTTGGGATAGTATTATTGTTCCAGGTTGAAGGAATTTCAAATACTCATTTTTCTTGACATTTGAGTGTACAAATAATGTAGCTAAGTATGAGGGTTAATTAATAGGTCTAAATATTATTGCCAAACATAAGATTAAGATGCTGAGGGTATGGGGTGATTCATAATTGATTATTTCTCAAATTAGAGATAGATTTGACACTAAAATTTCAAGACTGAGATGTTATAAACATGAAGCTTGGGATCTAATTGAAGCTACTAATGCCTTCTCCATTGAATGGGTGGACAAATCTAAAAATATTCTAGGAGATTTTCTGGCTAACTTGGCCATCCGACACGAACACATGTCTTTGATGAAATAACGCAAGTTGAAATCAAGACTAGACCTGTAGTCCCAAATAATATCTATAATTGGCAAGTCTTTGATGATGATCATGACATATTGAAATTCATAACTTGTGAAGATCAATATGAATCACAATAGGTTGATTTTGCAGCGTATGTGGAAGAAGAAGATTAAAAATAAACTTTATTTGGAAAATAAATTATTCAATTAAAAACAAACAAAATCCCTAAAAGATTAGTGGCATTAGAAAGGATGTTTGATAATAATAATAGAAATGAGATAAGGGAATCATTTTCAAAGGATGAGGATACTAAGAAGATCAATCTAGGAAATGATAATGCACCCAAAGAAGTATTCATTGGAAAAGAACTTAGCCCTGAAATCAGATCCAACTTAATTGCGTTGTTGAGAAAATATAGACATGGGTTTGCATGGTCATATGATGACCTTAAAACATATAGGGAGGATATGTTCCAACATGAAATACCACTAAATCCAAATGCTAAACCTTTTAGATAGAAGCAAAGGCCAATTCATCCTATATTGGCCCCCAAAGTGAAAGAAGAATTGATGAAACTAAAAGATGGAGGAATTATAAAACCTATTAGATATTCCACTTGGGTGTCTAACGTGGTACTAGTTAGAAAAAAAATGGTGACATAAGGCTATGTGTGGACTTAAAAAACTTGAATATATCTTCCCTAAAAGATAACTATGCTTTACTAATCATGGAAGCATTATTAAAGAAGGTGACATGAAATGAGTTGTTGTCCATCATGGATGGCTTCTCCAGATATAATCAGGTCAAGGTAAGGGAATTAGAGCAATACAAAACTTCCTTTACCAAACCATGGGGCACATATGTGTATGTTAAAATTCCATTTAGATTGACTATTTCTAGTACTACACTCTAGAGGGCCATGGAGGTGGCATTTGTTAGCGATGTATCAAGATGATTTAACTACATACTCAAAGAAAGATGAAGGCCACTACAAACATTTGGAAATGAATTTCTTGAGAGCATTGGGGTATGGGATATCCCTTAATCCTAAGAAAAGTCATTTTGGTGTCACATAAGGGAAGATCTTGGGACACATTGTATCAAAGGATGGAGTGAGAATAGATGTTGAACTAATAGAAGCCATTGACAAAATTTCAATCCCTAAAACTATAAAAGCAATCTAGTAATTCTTTGGACAAATCAATTTTGTAAGAAGGTTCATATCAAACTTTGTAGAGATTGTGAAGCCAATTGCCAAGATGCTAAATAAAGAAGAAACATTGAATTGGACATCAAAAGCCGTTGATGCTTTCATAAATATTAAGAAAGAAATTAAAGAAGCCCATGTCTTTAAATCTCCTAATTTTTCCAATCAATTTCAGATCTTTTCATTTTCCTGATTCCACACCGTAGCTATAGTGATGTTACAAAAGAATGAGGAAGGATATGAGCAACCTATTGCCTTCTTTAGCAAAACCTTGCAATCAACGGAACTAAACTATGACATAAATGAGAAGCAAGCATATACATTGGTTAAAGATGTGAAATCATTTAGACCCTACCTAGTAGGAGTATAGATTATAGCTTATGTTCCCAATGCCATAGTCAAAGACATTTTTAGACAAACAATGGTCACTAGGAGGAGATGTAGATGGATAAACCAAGTCTAAGAATTCAATATTGATATTTAGATTACAAAGTTAGTGAGTGGGTAGGGATTAGCGAAATTGATGGCTAAATCTAATTTAGATGTTGTTAAGGTAAATCATACTGATATTGAAAATACAATTGTAAGCATGGAAAGATGCCCCTAGTATTCAAGTATTGTGTATTTTCTAAAACACATGAAATGTCCTAATAGCTTGTGTATGCAAATTTAGATGTAAACTATTCTAAATGAAATATTAATTAATCTAAGCTAATATAAAAATATAAATGCTACTCAATGAAGATTACAAAATGATTAAATGAAGAGCTATAAGCAAAATTACCTTCACTCGCCCATTGCAGCTTGTCTCCATTGTCCTCCTAGCCTTGATTTCTTGGATGTGTTGAGCTCTCAAATTTCCAAATGAAGCTCATTTCCCAAGATGCTCTCAAAGTGTGGAGATCAAGTGGATTGAATGCAAAATGGCCTAAGCTTGATAATGCAAACTAATGGATAATGGAATTCTTTGCTATGAAAATTCCTTCAAAATGCTTTCTTGAATGCTTGGATGCTTGATTGCTTGATCTCTAGAATGCTTGAATGCTATAAAAATTTTATTTCCTATTAGCTCACAAAGGGGAAATGAGGATCCTTTTATAGATATTTGGATGACTCAAGCCTAGGTGGCACAATCCTAGGGTGGAGATTGAAAGGTGGAAGATCCTAGGGCTACTATTGACTTGGTTGAAGGGGTTGAGAGAAAAAGGGATATAGTTGGAATGTGAGAGGAAGAATAGGGAGGATGTTCCTCCTATATTGACATGGAAGAGAAGAAGGGGGAAGGAATTTTTCCTCATGAGGAATCTTGGTACAAGTATCCCATGAGTCACCTTGAACTCTTTGAGGTGGCTTGAGAAGCTCCTTAGGAATAGAATTGGCTTCTTGACTTAGTGTAGGGGAAGACATGTGGTCATGAGACCAAGTCTTATGAGGCCACATAGCCCTTAAAAATAGGACATGTGTGGGTGAGGATAATGATTTATTAATAATTAATAATAGTTAATTATTTTAGCCAAGGTGATGTGTCAAGTGACTAGGTGGATGAGGTGGACTAGGAGGCTTAGTCATATTTAGTGATTGTGTAATTGATTAAATCACTTTAATAAGACTATTTAGAGGACTTAGGATAAGAATAGACAATAGTGAATTTATCAAATAAATTGAATAATTTATCTAATAAAAAGAAGAAATAAATATTAATTAAATAATAAATATTTAATTAATTTATCAAGTTAATATTAATTAAATAATAAATATTTAATTAATTAATGAAGTCACTTTTTAGTGTATACATTTTGCCCCTCTTTGAAATAATGTGTTGGTCACATTGTTTCAAACAAAAATTCAAGCATTTTGCCCCTGCCCCAGACAATGCCTTAGACGACCTATGCATGCCCCCTCGAGACATTGATTGACAAAAAAACATTTTAAGTGATTTTATTTTATTTTATTATATTTGGTTTGACAATTAATATCACAAAAAGAATTGGAAATATGGGTAAAAATGGGGTGAAGTGAAAAGAAATTGATAGGTAGGGTCCACATATCAATCAAAATGGGTCCACAAGCTATATATAGGGCCAAGGGTCCATAATAGGGTCATTGTGCACACTTGTCATTTAGAGATTAGAGCTTGAGAGAGAGAAGAGTAGAGCTAAGAAGATATCATTCCCGTTGTCAAATCATCGATTCGAGAGGATCAAGCACTTCCAGAGGCCACTAGATTCAGGAGAGTCGGTAGGTGATTCATCCTGCTTTGTCAATTGGTGAATTTTATGTATGTTTCAGTTGAATTTTAGCATATTTAGGGTAGATTGAACTAGAGGTTAGGATAGGAAATTTTTAGTTCTAGGACAAACAACAAATGCACAATTGCGGCGCATGGATGCGCAAAAACTTGCCACATTTGTGCAGAAAACTGGTAATTTTGTGCATTTGTGTGGGGTACCTGCATATGCACGTTAGATTGAATTTTGGCAGCGCATTTGTTAAATAAATGTGCACATACATAGTTTCTATGCATTGGTCACATGTTTTTGTGCAAATGTCTAGGTTAGTTGCGCAAATGTCAAATTGATGCAAATGAAAGGGGGTTCTGTGCAAACACTTTTCTATGCTACACTTTCATGTTAGATGATAGAATTTTGGCAAATTAGGAGGGTAATTAATTAGATCAAACATCATATCGAGAGGCTGATTTGATTCACTAGCTTTGATTTTAGATCAATATTTGTCAAGATAGGCAACATTGTAGCATGGTCGCTAGTTAACCTTCTTGAGTGTAGATAATTGATAGAAATATCTATTGGGACATGTGATAAACATGTATTCAATTTGGTCGAATAGGATAGATAGATAGATTAGTTTTATCGAAATCTAATAGTTTGATTATTTGATGATTATGATAGGAGGATATTACAAACACTCTGATTTGGCAGGAGAGATATCATGTGACTCAGACTATGAGGTCGGCGTTGTCAGAGACTGACAGATTATTGATTGGAGTGACGAGATTATACCATATCATTTACACGCTCGAGATTTGGGTGAATCTAAGCATGTTGACTGCACTCACGGAGTGATGGCACTCAGAGATGAGTACCTTCCATCTTCCCACATGAGAGATTACAGTTACATTAGAGGATGTGTATCACATCCTACAGCTTCCCATTATAGGAGAGTTAGTGTAGTATGATCGACACAGTGGATTGATTAAGTGCAGAGCAGTGTTTGAAGATGACGACATTGATGAGTCAGAGATTGGCTGGGAGGACATGGTTGATTTCTATGAGCCACTTCCTATTGTGTTGGTCGAAGCTATCAGAGGTTTTATTTGTCTAGATTGGAGATCACATGGGTTCGCAGTTGGATGGGGTTGGACATTACAAAGGATGTTGGATGAGGGGACTCATTTCACTTGGGAGGTGTGTTTGTTGGCACACCTTTATCATGATTTACATCAGGTTGTATACCATAGGGGTGCATCATTGTCAATTGGCATGACTCTACTCCATGTATGGGCATGGGAGCATATAGCGGTTACACGACTGACATCCATGAGATTTTGAGGTGTGGGACAACCGTATATATTTCTTTATGCATCTACACAGTCTCAACATAAGCTAGGACGTTTGGAGTTTTGGTGCTACATGTTTGATACCATAGATGTCATGATCTAGAGACCCTACCTTGGGTGCAAGCCGTGGGAGGATGAGCGTCAACTCGGATGCTTCTTTGATTCCCGATGGTTGATAGGGAGGAATCCCTATAATATAGAGAGACAGATAGTTAGCTGGGTCTTGCGATAGTTTGGCAGGATCCAGGGGATGCCACAGGGGGTGATAGAGTTTTCTCACACCCACCAAGAGAGATGAGACTAGGGACCGATGGTATCTTTTGAGATAGCTAGACAGGAGTTTTTAGACATGTCGTTTCAAGCATGGTCCATGAGATAGGGAGTCATAGACCTAGGGATGATGAAATAATATGAGAGGCACCTCAGAGATCACCCATTCCCTAGATTAACTGATCTGGTAGAGAGGACACCATAGAGGGATGTTGCAGAGATATACCAAGACAGGTGATGAGGCTATGATAGGAGAGACTAAGGGAGAGGTAGAGGTGATGATGGCGATGACGGAGGTGATGGTGGTGATGGTGGTCCCGATGGAGGGAGAGGTGATAGACATGGGCCTCATATGAGAGGTAGAGGTGTGTGACCATAGGGGTTGATGCCACCCCCTGCGAGATAGGTGTGACCATAGCCACCAGCACTTATGCCCGTAGATGCCCCAGTACAAATGCCAGTATAGTTACCATAGGTACAAGTACAAGGACCAACATAGGTAGTAGCAGGTGCATAGGTACCAGGTTAGGATGAGGCAAATGATGTACTTGGTGAGGAGAGACTGGTTTAGGATGGACAGATACAGGACATACAGGATGAGTAGATGCTTGATATAGCTAGACATGATATACAAATGCCTGATGTCAGTGCACAGTTTGAGTAGGTAGAGATGGATTTTAGGGGCCAGGATCCCTATCTATAGAGAGATGCTACAAAGGAGGAGGATGTAGACATTGATGCATTGCTAGTTAGACTAGCAATGACACAGGTACAGGAAGACTATGTCCCAAGACTAAAGAGATGGGTGGAGAGACTAGAGAGTGAGAATGCAGTGATCAGACATGAGTGAGATGTCACCATAGAGTGATTAGGGGAGGTTGAGACTTTATTGGATGAGCTTCAAATGATAGAGGCATTAGGACCTCATGTTGATAGCTTACATGTGATGGTATGGTCTGGTAGGGAGATCACCTACTGGAAGGATGCCTACAAATAGGTTGTGCCTAGAGATCAGTGGATCAGGAGTTTCAGAGAGAGCTCATATGCAGTCAAGATAGTTGTGTATCATAGGCATGGACCAACTGATAGTGGAGGGGCATCATCATGTCCTCTGAGACCTCCCATAGGTTCAAGAGATCCAGCAACACCAGGACTTATTACATCACATAGATAGTGACATGTTGAGTGTGGAGGTAGTGGGTCTTAGACACTGTGTATACACTTGTATCACCATTGTATCAGTAGATTTTCATTATATTTATGACTTTTTGGACACATTTGGACACATTATCATTTTATGAGATATCCTTGGACATTTGGATATTTATTTTTATAGACTCTTATATGATGGACTCTATATACATGATGATGCAGTTCTATTATGATTTTCTTTGATGATTATATATACATGTGCGTACTGACTTATGTAGGATGTGATGATTTACTATGATATGCATAATACTAATGTTCTATAATGGTTTACTTTCTTTTGGATGAATAATGGTTAATGATCTAGCATGTGATGATAATGTTGATATAAATGCATTTCCTAAATAATGAATATGACAATGTAAATAATGGATAATAAATGAACATATGAGAATACATGTAATAGATGACAATTAAATGATATGATCAATGATATTGTATGTAATGAATGAAATTATGGAAATATATATACCTTATGAAACCACAAAAGAATTGGACAAATTCTAATATGATAAAATAAGATAAAATGTAATTACCTATAACATGATAATTAACAAGTGATAAGATGATAGCTATGATGAAATGTTACGTGAAATTATAAAAACATGCACACCAATATACAATAGTTATATACAAATGAACAAACTTAATGACACATTCCTAATGAACTATGAAAAATTATTAAGCGTGATAATAAAGATGGAAGATGCAAAAAGTTTAAAATGCAAGATGAAATCTATATTTTTATTATTGAGATGTCCTAATCTTAAATAACAATGTGTTTGACACAAGAAGAATGGACAAAGAGAACAGATGACTTGATAAACAAGTTAACCTACAAATCCCTATAAGAGGAGCACTGATATGCAACATGATTTGTCTAAGTGTAATACAAAATGAAATATGAAATGAATATCTCCACAACTTCAAAAAACATCTTATAACTTCATAATAATTGGAATTTGATTATCATCATTGAGCTCTTTATGTTGCAAGAAAATGCAAGCATCATGGTATAATTAGACTAGGATGACCTAAGCACTTCTTGCATGGAGTTTAATATAACAAACTTGACAAGCATCTAGGTATAATTAAACCAAGATGACCTGAGTTTCATTTGCATAACAGACAAGGAACATTCTCCCCTCCATTGGGGAACAAATATTTGGAGTCGAGGTATGTGTGGCATATCACCATTAATAGCATTTGCATAACAACATGAATTGTATATGTTAATGACTATGAAACTGATGAAGGTACTTACGCATAGACACCCCAATCACTTGTTCCTTCGACTTCATAAAAAAATATCCCACAAATAGCAATCAAAGAAAATATCATGCCCCATCTTGACCATTCTAATAAATAACATATAAGAGTATAAAAACTCATGTCAAAGATATCCCAAAATAGCATAGGAAACATGATAACAATAAAATCCATATATGAATGCATAATCTACAACAAATCATTCTAACATGCCATCCATGAATATACATTTCTTTGCCAAAAGATAGTCTTGGATGTATTGATAAGTGTGATTCATGTATAGCCATTTGAAACACATAGATGAGCGGTCATGTTTGAAAGATTGATCACAGGTTTATGAATCATTATGAGGATATTATTGTGTAAGAATGTTTGATTGTGTTTGCTTGTCTGGTGAAAATACTCCATTCTGTCCTCTAAGAGTTGTGACTATCATATATCCACTTTCCAAACTAGGTCGAGGACATGCCCCCAGCTAGGTGATGGACTGAATTATTATGGGTGAACAAGGACACAACAAGGCTAGGATGAAGACCATGACAAGAGACCAAGCTATGGTGGGATTTTTTAATGGATATATACAGTGGATAGTTTTCTATGAACTGGCTATTTTATTATGATATAAACATGACAGGAATGGTGACTGACAAGCCATTTTATTATGGGTATATACAATGAGTAGACACACTAGAAGAATCCTAATAGAGAAAGGAGCTAACTTGTCACAAATGGCATATGTTTCTAGGTTTTCACCATATGTTTTTATTGCAACTTTCTTTTGATTTTTTGATATTTTTTGAATTTTTTTATGTTTTTTACTTTATTATATGCATACCCCTTGCATTAGGATTTCAAGCATAGAAATTCTTGAGGTGCATGCTATTAAGAGGATCATCCAAGAGATCTCCCTCAAATGTAGACAAATGATATGCCCCAAAGCCATAGACTATTGTAATCACAAAAGGACCTAACCAGTTGGGTTCAAACTTGCCCTTCTTCTCATGATGCTACTGATTTTTGGGGTTCTCACAAAGGACTAGATCACCCACCTAAAAGTCTTTGGGTTTCACTTTACTATTGTACTGACAAGACATCCTCTACTGATAGACTTTCAAATGATCAAAGGCTCTTTGATGATGTTCATCCAACAATTCCAATTTAGTTAGCCATGCAACCCTATACTCTTCATATGGAATTAAATCTTTTAAGGATACATGAAGAGAAGGTAACTCAACCTCGAGGGGTAGGACAACTTCAAAACCATAGACAAGGGAATATAGTGTGGCTCTAGTAGGAGTATGGATGGAAGTGCGATAAGCCCATAAGGCAGGATTCAATTGGACATGCCAGTCATGACCAACGTCATTGATAGTCTTTTGAAGGATCTTGAAAATGGTTTTATTAGATGCCTTAGCTTGGCCATTACAATAAATGGTGGAATAGTGGTGTGTGATGTGGAACTTCTCACATAGTTCATCCATGTCTTGGTTTAGGAATTGCTTCCCATGATTTGTGATAAGATGCATGGGGATACCATATCTGCAAATAATATAATTGAGGATAAACATGGATATTTTCTTGCTAGTGGTAGTGATCAATGGAACAACTTCAATCCACTTGGTAAAATACTCAGTTGCAGTGATAATGTACTTATGGCCATTGGAAGATGGAGGGTGAGTTGCACCCACAAGGTTGAGTCCCCACTAACTGAATGACAATGTGCTTGTAAAAGGATGGAGCTGTTGAGCTGGTGCATGAATAAGATTCTCGTGTATCTGATATTTCTTGCATTTCCTAGCAAAGTGAAATGAATATGTCTCCATAGTAGGCCAATAGTAACCCATACGCATGAGATTCTTAGCCAAGGAAGGACCACTCGAATGTATCCCACAAATACCCTCATGTACGTCTTGTAAGGAAGTTTGAGCTTCATCATGTTCAAGACATCATAGGACAGTACCGTCAAGACCTCGCCGATACAAGGTGTCAAATATTAGGATATATTGGGAGACTTAGTGTAAAAAGGTTCATTTTTGGTTTCGAGATAGGTCAGGTGGAATGATATTGTCTTTTAAATAGGAATATATCTTTCCATAAGTTGGGGAATCTTGTCTGATAATATGACATATGATACTTGTATCAGGATCATCATACGCGGGATAAGTCAAAGATTCCACGAAGAACTCAAAACAGGCTTTTGTATCTTCTACATCAAATAGAGGAGCAATTGTAGCCATAGCATCTACAACTTTGTTAGCATGCCTTGGAATTTTCTCAAAGGTGATGATTGAAAAATATTGTTTAAAGTCATCCACCATACATTTATATGGTAACAACTTGTCATCCTTGGTCTAGTATTCATTATTAACTTGATTGATAATCAATTGAGAGTCTCCATAGACATTCAATTTAGTGACTTTCCATTACAGAGCCATCTGCAATCCAATCATCAAGGCTTCATATTCAGCTACATTATTTGTACAAGGAAAAAGTAGCTTGTAAGACTTTGGTATTGTATATCCTTGTGGTGTAACAAATAGCACTCTAGCTCCCGAACCATGTTGAGTATATGATCCATCAAAGTACAGATTCCATGTCCATGTAGATAATGTCACGATATATGCATCTGAAAATTTTGTATGTATAGGTTGATCATCTGTTAGCGGTGCTTCAGCTAACTGATCTACAATTACTTGTCCTTTGATGGCCTTCCTATCTATGTACTCAATATCAAATTCACTAAGTAACATAACCCACTTAGCCAATCTTCCTATTAATGTTGTCTTGCTCAAAAGATATTTCAAAGGATCGATCTTTGCAACAAGCTTGATAGAATGAGACAACAGATAATGTCGACATTTCTATGAGGAAAAGACTACTGCTAGGCACACTCTTTCAATTGGAGAATAGTTGAGTTCATATCCCACAAGGGTGCGACTGATATAATATATAGCTTTTTCCTTTCCTTCATGATCCTATTGGGCCAGAAGAGCACGTAGTGAGACTTTTGTAGCTGAAATGTAGAGCAAGAGTGGCTTGCCTAGAATTGGTGACATAAGAGTTGGAGGATTTTCCAAATATTGCTTAATTTTAGTGAAGGCTTCCTCACACTTATCATCCCACTTGAATAAGATGTCTTTATGTAATAAATGTTGAAAAGGATGACTTCTATTTGCTAGTAATTGAGAAACAAATCTTCTGATTTATTGGAGATGTCCTTGTAAATATCTTAACTGACTGATATTGGTAGGGGAAGCCATCTCCATGATTGCCTTAACCTTTTCTGGATCAACCTCTATGCCTTTAGCTAAGACAATATACCCTAACAGTTTGCCTGATGTAACCCCGAATGCACACTTCTTTGGATTGATTCTAATTTGGTACTTTTCCATCTAGGTAAATATTCTATCTAGGACTCTTAAATGACCAGCCCTATTTTTGGATTTTGCTAGAATATCATCAACATAATCTTCTATTACAGTATGCATCATGTCATGAAAGATTGTGGTCATAGCCCTTTGATAATTTTCCCTAGCATTTTTGAGCCCAAAAGGCATCACATTCCAACAAGATGTGCCCCAAAGACATGTAAAATGAGTCTTCTCTTGGTCTTCTAGTGCAATTTTGATCTGATTATAGCTAGAAAAACCATCCATTAGAGACAACATCTCATGACCAGTTGTCAAATCAACTATGATATCAATGTTAGGCAGTGGGAAGTCATCTTTAGGACAAGCTTTGTTGATATCTCAAAAATCTATACAAATCCCGATAGAGTTGTCTAGCTTTGATACTGGTATAATATTGGAAATCCATTCAGCATAATCAATGGCATGAATGAATCCAACATCTAGGAGCTTCTTCAATTCTTCTTTAACCATAAGTGCAATATGAGGATGCATCTTTCTAAGCTTCTGCTTAACTCGCGTGCTTAATTCCTGGTGCAATAGACAAATGATGCATGATAAGATTAGGATCTAGTCCTAGCACATCAGCATAAGACCAGGCAAAGTTGACTTGTCTTTCTTTGAATTTTTTTTGAAAAAGCTTCTTTCTCTGATTTGGTTAAGGATGCTACTACTTTTGAGAATACACAGGGACTCCTCCATGCCAATATTGAGAGGCAATGTTGGTTCAATAAGTATGGCAGATTTCTCTTGATACATATAATTGGGGAGAGTGTCAATCCTTCCATCTTTAGGTGCCTCAGAGAGGTTTTCACCCTCAGATACGTCTTTTCTTTTTACTATTTTTGGATCTAATACTGCCACTGAGTGGTTTTCACCATTAGATCTACTGATTATTTTTACATTTTTACGAATGAAAGGATTGGCACACTCTCCAAAGTAAGCCATGTCATTGAGTTCTATCAGAAATCCTAACTTATGATCCCCCGGTGGTAGATGATCTCTGATTCCAAGATAGTCAATAATTGCATCATCATTATGGAAAACATCAAGTTGTGGATGGTCGGGAGAATCCCAATCTATAAGCTCAGGATGAACAAGGGGTATCAGATCATTTGGATCAATTTCAAAGGCTAAGATGGTATTTATAGAGAATTTGTCAAGGTTTATGATTGTATTGGCAAGGTCTATTTCCATACTCTCATCAGAATTGTCCATCGCAAGATAATTATCACTTTCCTCAGAATAGACAAGAGTAGTATCATGTGGACCTAATCCTAGTGAGTTAGTCCTTGAACTCTCTCCCTCATGGTAATCACCACTATAGTGATGAAAAACATCAACTCCTATTTCTTCAGTATAGTCAGATAATGAATCCCATTCATAATCATTAGAGTCATAATCATCATTATCCCTAAGTCTATTAATGATTTCTATCGCTATCCTTTGTCTTTCTGGATCCACATACATGCCATGTTTTCAGAACTGTAATGTAGGAGTTTTAAATGTCTCATGAGAAGGTGTGATCTTTGCTTTTCCTTTAGGTTATTTTGGTCCTTCTCCTTTATATCCTAATCCTCTGGTATCTCTCTGGTAGTTCAAATTTTTCAAATTTAGTTTTATAACATCTTCTCTTTGTAACCCTATAGGTCCATTGCCTTGGTACCCTATCTTTTGCAACAAAGTATATCCTTTACCATATACATCAGGTGATATATATTCATGTTTTACATCTTCTTCATCCTTGTATGGTTTAAGAAAATGGTTAGCATTGTGCTTAGCTGCTTCTTTTGATATAGTGCCCCCACTTATAAATGTGTCATAAACAAGCATGGAAGGGGCTTCTAATTATTGTTTGATAATCAAGGATTTTCCATATGACCTAGGAGATAAAGGTAACTCTTTGATATAGAGAGCTTGACCCAAAGTGTATTCTCCCATACTTTGTTCTTTTATGTCTATCTTGATCCCATTAGATTTAGAGGTTGATGCTACATCACTTGGATCAATGGGTGTGGTTGCAGAAGATCCAACACGATTATAAGGTACCAAAGAATCAGGTATTGTCTTCATAGTGTTACAATACTGAAAAGGATTCGGATCTCCTTTGCTAGTTATTCTTGACCATTGTGGGGAAATTTCAAACATTGATGATAAGTTGAGGGCACAACTTGCATAGAATGAATCCAAGGTCTTCCCAAAAGAATGTTATATGCAAGATCCATATCAAGAACTTGACAAAGTACATCTTTGACTACTAGACCTACTCTGATAGGAAGAACAATTGATCCCTTGGATGACCGCTCTTCTTCATCATAAGCTTTAATTGTGATTTTCTTCTTTGAATCTATGGTGTTTTCAGAAAATCCCAATGCAAGGACTAATTTCAAAGTGCATATATTCAAGCCAGCTCCTCCATCTATTAGTACTCTCTTGATTTTATGATTTTATACAAGGAATTCTATATGGAGTGGAGCATTATGTGGTTGATTAATGGCTAGATCATCATGCTCAGTAAAAGAAAGGTAATGTGGAGTTGTCAAATGTCCCACCATAGCTTGAAATTGATCTTGATCTAGATTTGTAGGAACATGAGTTTCTAGGAGGGCTTTCTCAAGAATATCCTTATGAGATGGTGACAGACGCAAAAGCTCTAGTATAGATATTTGGGCTGGTATTTTCTTCAATTGATCCAAAAGATTGTATTGATTGGAAATATTTGGTGTGGACTTTGGAACATAGATAGACTTGCTTTGCAAGGTGGTAGGTTTAGATGGGACACCTTGGAGAGTAACCTTAGATTGGGCTCGAGTAGTAACATTAACAGATTGACTCTCAAATTTTTCTTTTGTAGTGATCACATTGGCATAGTATTGAGAAGGATGACATTCAAAGATATTACCAACATACTTATAGGATGTGGTATTGTAGTTGGCTTGATTATCACCTTTAGCATCGGAAGAACTTCCTTTCTCATGTTCGGGAAGTGGATCTTTAAAAGCTATATATGACTCGTTTGAGGTATGTCCATCAACACTTATTTCACCACTTTCAATCAAGTCTTGTATCACATGTTTAAGTCTTTGCAAATCATTGCTTTTGTGACCTTTCCCTCTATTAAATTCACAATAATCATTATCATTCCACCAAGAAGGTTTCACCCTAGGTTCAAAATCTCTAGTTTCAAGAAGTACAATGAGTTTCTTTGTGATCAACTTCCTTAATGCAGATTCAAGAGATTCACCCAAAGGAGTAAAAGTTCTTCTACGTGGCATAAAAGGTAATCTCGAATTTGATGAATTTTTTGTTGGTATTCTGAGTTGTAGATTGATTTCTATAAGTAGGTTGAGTAGCATTTTCTTTGCTTGTGAGATTCAAAATAGTTTGTGTAGGTTTAACATGTCGATTATCAACAATCCCATCATTGATGATATTCTTATTTTTGTTCCAAAATTTGGACTTGTCATTGTTGTTTTTGTTGGGATTTGAATTTGAATATCCAACATTATCCTTGGAATAAAGCTTAATCTCACCTTTTCTAACCATAGCTTCCTCAATTTTGATTCCATTCTCAATGAACTTGTTAAAATTTGGAGGACATTGCAATTGCAACCTATAGCTCATTTCTTGTGTAAGGTTATGCAAAAAGATATCCATCTTTTCTTGTTCAGTAATTGTTCATGGATACTTAGCAAATAATTGACGCCATCTTTGCAAAAAAGTAAGGAAAGGCTCTCCATTCTTTTTTTTTGCATTGTAAAGATCAAGCATAGTGACTTCATGTTTGATGTTATATGAGTAATGAGTCACAAACTTGTCAATAAGCTCATTAAAAGATTTGATGCCTAGGGTAGTTTGGAGAACCATTCCATGGCTTGTCACACAAGATAAGTGTCATTGTGAGTAACTGCAATACAAATAGCACAAAACTCACGGATGTGGTCTTGTGGATCCAAATTTCCTTTGTATTTGTCAAATTTTGGTACCTCAAAATGAGGAGGGAATGGAATAATTGCTAGATGTTTATCAAAAGGATAAGGAAATATGCCATCTAAGGAATACTTCTTGGTTGATGATCCAATTTGAATGTCATAGATTTGTTGTTGAAGCATTTGGATTTGTTGTCGAACAGGATCCAAAGATGGTGGAGGTCCTTGAGTGTTTTGGGAAGCACTATTTTGTTTGTCTTCCTTTGCTCCCTGAGTATGTGTCTCTTGAGAACCACTAGGGATTTCTTGATTGTTTGTGATAGGTGGTTCTTTGAGAGTGGAGACATCAAAAACAATTGGTAGTTTTTCTCCTTGTTGAGCAAGCATGAGGAAATACATCTCTTTATCCATGTCTAAGAGTCTTTCCATGAAATTATAGAACCTAGCATCTTGCATAACATCTCTCAAATCCTGATCTGTGGGTTCTTGATCTGATGTAAAAATTGAGGTTTTCTTAGGAATTCTAGACCAAGGGTTTTCCTCATTGTTTTTGTCTCCTTCTATCTTGTCTACAGATTCTAGATCAACGGTTTGTTTGAGTTTCTAAGATTGAGTTTGAACCATAAAATGTGAAGGATGATGTTGGGATGGAAAATTTTGATGAAAGATTAGAATGTGTTTGATTGGATAGATATAGAAATGATCCTAAAGGTGTTGAGATAAGTGTAACGATTTGATTATCTAAGTCTATAGGAGGTATGGATCTCACTATGATATGACAAAGAAAATCAAAAGATAATAACCTAGGTAAGTTTGTTGATTGAGGATGATAAATCATGATATGATAAACTCACAAAGATCAAAATATGATAAGCAAGGTAATGATTCAACACTAATTGGGAATTTTTGAAGATTTGGAATGATTTGTGAGGATTTTTTATGAAAGAAAGATGATGAATTTGGTGAAAATGGTCAAACTGAAGATCAAAGGTCTGTGTAAATTGAATATTTTTCTAGAATCATACTAAAGACTGAAATGGGTATCTCAAAAGGTGATTTTGAAATTTCTAGGGTCTATAGAAATGCTCTTTGTTGTGGATGCACAACTACAAATGCACAGGACAGTTGATTATATGCACAATAGGATTGGATAAATGTGAAACAATTTGGGATAAATGCATATTGACAATATCAAAAGCGCAGTAGGTTTAAATAGATGCGCAACAGAAAGTGATAAATGCGCAGTTTTAGGTTTCTGATGGTTTGACTTGAAATTTTTGAATTTTCTAGTTTTTTAGGTGATTATTTTTGGCAAGGTAAAATGCATAGACACACACATGCAAAATAGAAATGATTTAATCTAATTTGATCTAGTATGAATGCACAAACACGCTTACAATTCCTAAGGTTGGAAAGGACATTATCTACTGAATCCCCACTTGGATAAAATCCATCCATGCAAATCCACAACGGATAGTCTAGAAACTTGGTGGCATGGGGTCCTCCTTACAATGCACTCACTTCTCGAGCACACCAAGTTCTAAATTCAATGGGTCATTACTTCCCAAAGAATTGTTATCTCTACTATGAATCGTGAGTAATGTGGGGTGTCTTCATGGGCTTGGGTGACCCCTTGAGCTAGCAAATAGAAGGTGTTTGGCCTCTATACAATTTTTTTTAATAAAGACATTCGTTTAGGTGGTCAAGTCATTTTCGTAATTAAGGGGGCTCTCCCAATCCTTCCAAGGTTGCCACAACGAATTCACACCTATCCACTGTGAGACTAATCACAATGATGTTTTTTATATACCAGTCTGGAAGGGCTTGGCTTTAGCCTGTTACCAATTGGGTCATTCCTTGGGGTGAGTACCTCTTTTCCCACCAAAGACTGCCCTCTAAAGATTATAACAGTTTCTCTTACACCCAAGATCCATGAATGGTTAGGGGAGATGATACATTGTTATAATCTGGGATTATAATTAAGCTATAAAAGCAAGACACAATAGACAGTTTGTTAAACTAAAGAAAACACACAAATTTAAAAAACATGTCGTATTTTAAGTCCAAACAAAGGTTATAGTTTATTTTGCAAACCCCTCGGAACCTACAAGTAAACTGTCAAAAATTTAGTAATGGGGTCTTCAGATTTATGACCTGCAAAACAACCTAAGATCTACAAGATTGAACAAAAACTTGTTAAGATGGTTAGTTAAAAACATAATGATTAGAAAACTAAAATTAACAACTAAAATGATGAATGCGTAGAAACAACATATGAATGTGCAGAGACAGAGAACGAATGCGCAAAATATATCTATGTGTAGCGACAATGTATGGAAGCACATGGACGTGGAATGAATGTGTAGGTCTAGCAGGAACGCAATAGAAAAATATGGATGCGTAGGGACATGAAACAATTGCGCAGAAAGGTCAGAAAGTGAAAAAGATAGAAAAGAATGAAAAATGATTGGTGGAAGCAGAATGGATGCACAATAGGAATGGATGTATGTGCAGGTATCATGGATGAATGTGCATGAAAAAACTGTAGAATTCTGCACACGAAAAATTGAAAAACAAAATGTTAATTTTTGTGGGGAGGCCCCATGGTGGGCGCCAAAAATGTGTGCAAATTTAGATGTAATCTAGTCTAAATGAAATATTAATTAATCTAAGCTAATATAACAATCTAAATGCTACTCAATGAAGATTACAAAAGGATTAAATGAAGAACTATAAGTAAAATTACCTTCACTCACCCATTGCAGCTTGTCTTCATTGTCCTCCTAGCCTTGATTTCTTGGATGTGTTGAGCTCTCAGATTTCCAAATGAAGCTCCTTTCCCAAGATGCTCTCAAAGTGTGGAGATTAAGTGGATTGAATGCAAAATGGCCTAAGCTTGATAATACAAACTAATGGATAATGGAATGCTATGCTACGAACATGCCTTCAAAATGCTTGCTTGAATGCTTGGATGCTTGATTGCTTGATCTCTAGAATGCTTGAATGTTATAAAAAATTTATTGCCTATTAGCTCACAAAGGGGAAATGAGGCTCCTTTTATAGATTTTTGGAGGAATCAAGCCTAGGTGGCACAATCCTAGGGTGGAGATTGAAAGGTGGAAGATCATAGGGCTACTATTGACTTGGTTGAAGGGGTTGAGAGAAAAAGGGATATAGTTGGAATGTGAGAGGAAGAATAGGGAGGATGTTCCTCCTACATTGACATGGAAGAGAAGAAGGTGGGAGGGAAAGACACATATCAAGTGTCTCACAAAGACCATTGAGAGGAAGGGGGAAGGACTTTTTCCTCATGAGGACTCTTGGTACAAGTGTCCCATGAGTCACCTTGAACTCTTTGAGGTGGCTTGAAAAGCTCCTTGGGAATAGGATTGGCTTCTTGACTTAGTGTAGGGGAAGACATGTGGTCATGAGACCAAGTCTTATGAGGCCACATAGCCCTTAAAAATAGGACATGTGTGGGTAAGGATAATGATTTATTAATAATTAATTATTTTAACCAAGGTGATGTGTCAAGTGACTAGGTGGATGAGGTGGACTAGGAGACTTATTCATATTTAGTGATTGCGTAATTGATTAAATCACTTTAATAAGACTATTTAGAGGACTTAGGATAGGAGAATAGACTATAGTGAATTTATGAAATAAATTGAATAATTTATCTAATAAAAAGAAGAAATAAATATTAATTAAATAATAAATATTTAATTAATTCATCAAGTCAATATTAATAAGATAATAAATATTTAATTAATTAATGAAGTCACTTTTTAGTGTATACACCTTGAGTGATAGGCTACAAGAAACAAGGTATGTTTTGATCCAAGCATATCTATATTGGAGAAACCATGAAGGTGTTTTACTATTTTGCATAGATATGTATCAATTTGAAGTAGTCTTGAAATAAATCCATGATGGAATTTATGGTGGACACTTCTCTTGAAAAACCATAGACCATAATATATTAAGAGCAGGATACTACTTTCCATGCTTGTTGAAAGATTATTATACTTATGTAAGGAACTGTGAGTCATGCTAGAAGTTTTCAGGAAAGCTAAAATATCAAGGAGATTTACCTCTCAAACCTATGCAAACTGAGGAGCTATTTCAGATGTGGGGTACTGACATCATTGGTGAGATACAAGATAAATCGAGTGGAGGGAATAAGTGGATACCGGTTGCTACAAATTATTTCACTAAATGGGTTGAAGCAATACCAACTAAACAAGCCACTAGCAAATTAGTAATTAAATTTTTGATGGAAAACATCATGATCTGATTTGGAGTGTCACATAAGTTAGTCACTAATAATGGGATGTGCTTTAGGTTAAAGGAAATTATAGAATTTTATGAAGAATACAAGATTTTCCTATCATATACATCACCATATCATCCACAAGGAAATGGGCAAGTTGAATCTAGCAACAAAAATATATTGAAAATAATCAGAAGGATGTTAGAGAATAATAAAAGGGCTTGGGATTATAAGATAAATATGGCGTAGTGGGATGACATAATTACTATCAATAAATCTATAGGTTTTTATCCTTATGAATTAGTTTATGGGAAGAAATCCAATCCGCCTTCAGATAATATTCTATCTATATACAAATTTATATTGGACGAAGAAATTGATGACACAAACTTCATGGAAGAGACAATTGAACAATTTGTTGAACTTGAGGAAATCAGGAGGATGCTTAAACATATAATCTCAAAAGTCTGCAGTAGATGAAGAACTGGCATGAAAAAAGGACAACTGATAGAACATTCAAAGAAGGAGATTGGGTGCTCATGTGAAATATCAAGAACTGGGATAGAGGCAAACATGGAAAATTTACGACATTATTGCTCAGTCCATATATTATTATTGGAAAAGGAGGAGAAAATTCTTACTAATTAAAAAATACCTCAGGGGAAAATCAAGAACTCCCAGTGCATAGATAATTCTTGAAGTATCTTTTCTCTTAAGAGAAGAAGCTCTATTCCATGCATGGTAGTTTAGGACACCCACTCCACCTCATTTGTATGAACCCCATGTTGTCATCCATAAGTATAAATATTTTTTTCTTTTCATATGATTTTGGTCTTCTCCTTGGAGATAATTGAATTCTTGCTATGCCCAAATGAACATACATCCCTAGAAATATCCATTGTTAGACCCCTCAAATTTACACATTTTGTAGTTCCATTTCCAAATAATAATCCTTCAAGTTTGTTGCACACAAGTCATCACCAAAATTTTGTATTTGAAATCCTTTCAAGAAGATTGAAGCTACAAAAGTCTCTTTATAAAGTATCAAACAAAATGCAGTTGCAAATAAGAGTTAGAAGTGATGTGTCAATTAATGGAGGCATTTGAAAGGGAAGTGAGTGATGTGACCCTCCTTGATGCATTGATTGGAGATTTCAAGAACATATTTTCCATAATATTTGAAGCTAGTGTCGAGTAAAGTAGGCCATCAAATAAGATAAAAAACCCCGTGTCAAGGCTTCAAGCTATTTGAAAAGGAATCAACTGTTGGGATCCATTTTCCTTGAGCATCAAATAAAATCATGTTTTGAATAAGTAAATATGGTTGAATAACAATGGTCGAGGTTCTTCAAAATGTGGTGGGTCACTTCACTCAATGCATTGAATAAAATAGTATGCAAAGTAATCCAACCAAAAGAGAAATGATACATAAGTTATTCATAGGAAGATCAACAAAGATAAATCAATTGGGATTAGTATCAAGCTCCTCTAATTCTTTATTAACACATCAGAACAACATTTAGTGATGAGAGTTTAAGTCCCTATTTCCTGAGGTGCTGGTGATTAAGAATGGAAGCAAAATAAGGGAATTCTCAAAATTTTGAAGGGAAGATTGGGGCCCACATAATTTTGAAGTTATAGTTGTGAGGAGGACAAATCATCAAAATCCAACATGTTGATAGCAAGCTTGAACTTTAAGGATACACTAAGTACTCTAATGCAGAGAACTGATGTATGAGGTGCTAAGTGATTAGGATTGGAAGAAGAGTAAGGGAATTCCCAAAATTTTGAAGCGATAGCTTGGGCCCACACACTTCAAAACTATAATTCTTCTAAAGAAGATAAAGCAAAGACAAATTAGTGGGACCTAATCAACAAATGACAAGATATCTTCTACATCATCAAACTATTTTGTCGAAAGGGAAGCATTTGAAGTGGGAAATCATCTTTGAGAGAATGCAAGGAGGAAGTGCTATTCCTGAACTTCAAAGAGTGGAACCTGTGGACAGTCAGTATACCAAGTGGAGAGTCATGCCTATGAATTCATCGAGATAACTTTGTGTTGTAGAATAAAAAAACAAAGGTAACACCAACAACCAATGGGTGAAGCGGTATAACCTATACCGATGATTAGAAATACATAGAACTATCAGGATAGTAAATGGGTCATACTCAAAGATGATTAATTCCATAAACTTGTTTTTATTATTATTACTTAGTTGTTTTCTTTCTGCAAACTAATTGTAACTAATTGTGAAGAGACGTGTCTCTTAATTTGTATGGAAGCTCCTATTATATAGAGGAGATTGTTTTGTAATAAAAGGAATAAGATTGGAATATATTTACATACACTACATTTCTGTAAGTTATTTCTATAAATAATGAAGATGTTTCATTATTAATATATACCAACAAGTTCTTTCAATTTGAAGTTGTGGATCTGATTGTTTAGGATTAATCAGACCTTTTTGATTTTACTTCCAGAAAGTGAAGTTGCTCTCAATCTTTGTGTGTGGAGACTTTTTATATTATTTTGCAAATTTGATCATTATATTTGATAAGTATTATTATCTATATCTTATTGTTCTCATTAAGTTTGGGTTAAATTCAATAAGACTAATTATGGAATGATAAAGTAATTAAAAGTGTCAAAAGGAAGTAGTTGATATAAACATTTATTGTCTCACATAAGTTGTATGTAGGATTAAGAAGAGACTGTCTCTATAGCGGAATTGAATAAGGTATTGGTCTACCATCTTTAAAAACTCATTATTTGAAGGATTACAAGGAGAAAGAAGGAATAATTTTCATTGTATATAAATTAATTCATACAAGCATTCAAAACACTCTCGGTATAGTGGTCAAAATATAAGTTCAATGATTTATAAATTGTAGAATAAACAATTCGGTCTCCCTCAAGACCCTATTGCCATCTTGAGAGATCAACCATAAAACTCAAAATATAGATATAAATCTGCTATAAAAATCCTTAAGCCTGAAGTTTGGGTTAAGGAATAGGTACACCTACCTTGGTCCTGCAGAGCCTAAAGTGCAGGGGAAGAGGATCATAATTGATTATTCCCATTTATTGGCCAAGTCAGTTGGAAAGTCTAAGCATTGAGTTAGACAAGCTCATAGGATTTACAATCTATTGATTTGGGAAGCAATAATATGCTCCATTGAATCCATTACTCTTGTTAACATATTTGCAATCGCTTTAATGTGGGGGCATGCACTCCACTCCCTATTTCCAATTTTGCACACAAATATACAATAATTTAATTAATTGCTTTGATATCTTAGTATATGACCTTGGAGATAATTCTTTCCTTGAGATTCATCCTTACATTACATTACATTATTTTCCCCTATGCATTATTTAGAAAATTTCTTTAGAGGCAGTGCTTTCATTAGGCCTAATCCTCCTATGGTGGATTTCCTTGTGGACAACCCTCCACTTGGTTATGTTTTTTTATGGGTTGACTAGCATAATACACGTTTCTATATTTTCAATTCCATACCTTGTGCCAATCTTTCTTTTCATGACCCATAGTAAGTCAAACCTTACTAGGCTAGTGGTCATGTCTCATCTTTCTCTTTTTAAAGTGTTGCCTCTTTTTATGTTAAGTTTGGATTTGATGAGGACCTAAGCCACTTGGGGGAATAATGTCTCCTTCTCTCCTTGACCTTGATAAATTTTTTCCATTGTTTTGATCTACTTTATTGTGAGCATGAGGTAATCTCATACTTCCACTAAAGTGGGGTCTAAATGTACTATCCTAAATTGTAAGCACCTATAATTAGATGCTCATTTAGGATCATTTTAGTGTTCTCTAGATTCCAAATTTGTTATGCTTGATCCAACCCCAATTCTACTATTCATTATGACATCTTCTTTGTAATCCTAACTCCCATACCAAAATTTGACACCTTTTGGGGGAAATAGGTTGACCAAGTTAGCTTATTATTCCATGAGTTTTCCCCAAAATTTAAATTAGGGGCCTATCTCAATGATTAAGTAGGAAATCTAAAACCTCATTGGCCCTCTTCAAGTTTTGAGCTTATAAATTATTGTGAGGGGTATATAATAAAACCTCTCCTCATTTGAAAAGAATACAAGAAGGATTCAATATTTCTCCTACAAATTTGCATCTCAAGCATTCTTAAGCAGATTTCAATCATCCAAGGCATCCTTTAAAGGCAATATTCTCCATTGTAGAAATATTGTCTCCCTCATGAAGGCCAAGTAGAGGGGACCTCAATTAAGCAAGGATATCCTTCTTTCAAATACATGAATATCAATGTGAATTAATTTATTCTCAAGGAAAGAGTCATCAAGCATAGAAACATTAGAGATTTCACTGAGTATTTGCAGATCTATGCATTTGTGAAAGGAAGCCTTGATTATTATCTATATTTCAAGATCTAAAAACCACATTAGAGACAACTACAAGCATCTTCATAGTCATTACAACTTCGAGTCCGTTTGTGAAGGTCTGAGCATTTATATTTAAGTTATAGCATCTACTTTATGCACATTTCATTACGATTTCAAGTTTGATTCCTTAACTAGGGTTTGACTAAGGGAAACCCCTTTCTACACAATATTTTATCTCTTTTTTTATGTGTAGGAATAGGTGGCACAAGTATTAGAATGAAATCTAGGAAGTTATGGACCTTGACTATAGTCTACAATTAAAAACATTTGCAAGTGCAGGGAAAAAGTCAACCTAGTTGACATAGTCTTGGGAACAAGTCGACGAGGTTGACATAGTCCCTCCAAAACAAATTCAATATGAATTTATAGGTTAGTTACAACCTTTGGGAATTTTTTTTGGTAACAAAATTGGTATGTCTGTTTTTTGCTAGTATGTGCATTCTAAAATCCATCTTTCCTTCCTTTCTAGCCTTGAATCTTGTATTATTCAGTTGAACTTACATAAGAAGCCTCAATTGCAATGAAGGATCATTGCACTCACTCAAAAATTAAGCCTAATTGAGTCTAGTAGGTCATCTTCCTTCTGATGTAACCAAGATTGGTTTGGTGTTATATTATGGGAACCACACTAGAACTTCTTATTATCATCCTCACTAATATTTTATTTACAAAACCTATGCCTCATTAATATAGTATAGCTAGGATAATATTGAATTAGAAAATTATTAGTTGTTGCTCTCCTTAGGAAAGTAAATAAAATTATCAAATTCAAACAAATTTAGTCAGTTTCTGAAAACCACTATGGTTAAAATTTATTCACAATTTTATCATCATAAAAATTCATTTTATGTATGAAAACAAAGGTAAGGATAATGCTTTTTCTATATCCAATTGTCCAGATGGTAGACATAAATATGAAAACCATATTGGCTTGCATAACTTCTCTTTGGGAGTTACTTAATTGCATACACAAGAAAGTCTTTATTATGCATACCAAGAGGAATAAATGAGTTCACTATGACGATACTAGTGAAAAAGCTAGATCAATGACATAACTGACACAAAGTAAGAGTCCACACCGACCAAGGGATCTACCTTTCTTGACAGACCTAGGTACTTCAATTTGATAGGTAGCATCTTATTCTATCTTAATTCAATAAAATTTTATAAGCATTAAGAAGGATGGATAGGTGGAATACTTTCAACAAGTTTTGAAACAAAATAATTACATGTAACAACTCAATATCATGAGGTGAATATAGACATAAAGATATTAACACTACAAGACACGAGATTGATATTGTATGGTGCCTTAAAGAAGTATAGGAAATGTTGGCAAAATGTGTTGATATTGATGTCAACTTGATATTTGATAGTTTGTATTGTTACTAAGAATATAACTAAAGTATATGCGTTGTTCATTGATTTGTCTTACTATGATAAGAGGTCTTTGATGTGCTTGAGTGAAGTTGTGCAAATGATTAGAAACAAAGAAGATTATTCAAAGAATCATCTAATGACATCTTTTTGGTCTAGAGTAGATGAAATAAATGAAATAGTATTTGTTGGTCTCTTGTTGAATTTTTTATATGGTGTGGTTGTTTTGGTCAGCGTCTACATCATTTGAGTACCAATATTTTTGTGTTTGAGATCTTCCTTTTAATTGGGAGATTGAACAAATTAATCCAAGTGCAAATTTATCTGATTTCATATGTATATGTATTGATGATTTTACTACACATTTCTCTACACTACATGATATGACTATGTGATTTTGGATCATATCAAGGATTATTTTAGACACCATTTTGTTAGGTCTCATGTATAGGGAAATTATAAGTATTTATACTCTAGTTAATAGTCTACCAACAATTTGCATCTCAGTTTGCTCGCTAGAATACTCTGCATTCTACTACAATGTTAGATATGGATTTTTAGTTTGGATATAAGATGCTTATGATAGTGTTGTGGACCAACATTATGAGTTTTGGTGCTATTGGTGTTCTAGTGCATAAGACATATTGATTTGATGTGGTTTAGTCTATTTGGTTTGTATAGTAGTTACTAATTTGATGGTATTGGTCTTTAGTACTTTCTTTTAATATGTGGTATCTTCAAAGCTTTTAGATGGTCTCTTGTGCCATCATTTTTGGCCTACATAGTGTTTTGGATATCTGTTCAAAGGTATGAATGTTGATTGTGACATCAACACTATTTATAGTATGATTAGTTATGTTCCTTTCAGTTGTGATTGATCATGATCTATTGGATTAGGCATTAGAAAGTATTATGATGTGATTAAGGATTAGTTAAGAGACAAGATGTTCTAAAACCCAATTTGATGATCAAGACATATGTTTGAGAAGCAACCTACTTTAGGTCACAATGCTTAGTTTACTAATTCCCTTTGGGTTGACTTAATGGATGCTTTGTAATAATGCAAAGGATATACAAGGAAGGGCAATTAATTTTTGAAAGTTGACTTGTAATTTTGTGAAGTAATAATTGAAGTGAAGTAAGTTTGATGCAAAGATCAAGGTAGTAAAGAATCAAAAAAATTATGAAGTGTGGAAAATCATTGTGACATATTGATTGGGTTTCAAAGAGGATTGTATCATATGCATCCATTTGATGTTCTTCTACAACAATTCATTTCATATTGTTTTATTTTAAACTCTTTTTCATCTTGCCATGAATAAGTGCTCTTTTATTGGTAATTTCTTTTGTATCTTGCCCTAAAGTAGTGCATCCTAGCGCATAATTTAGAGAGTAGTGCACTTCCTTGGTAGTAAGCCTAAAATAAACAAATGTATTATGTGTTTCATATGTTGTGAGTTAACTCTCATCATGGTTTTTCTCTCTTTGGATTTTCCATGGAAAAAATCTAGTGTCTGTGTATTCTAATCTTCTTCTATTTGTTTGTTTCTACTACATTAATTTTATGGTTTAAAGTTCAATAAATGATTAACTTTCACATTATGTTGATTCAAATCCCTCCCTCCAAGTATCTTGATGTGTTTAAAGGAGAGAAGTAGAGCATTAGTGTATAGACCATGACAAACCATTTTGATAACTAGAATTGTGGTGAGGAGCTCAAAACTTGGGAGATGGGGAGCAATGACTTGAGAGGCTTCGTCCTCTATGTTGGCCATGAGAAACTAAATGGTTGTGAGAGGAATTTGTCAATAGAACTATAGAAAGTGTAAAAAAGACATTATCCCAGTGCCCAAGAATCTCTTGAAGGTGAGAAACCTCCAAGGCTTGCACCTAAATCAATAACAATACATGATAAGTTTAGAATAGAGAAACATTTTGATCCTTAATAAAATGAGAAAAAAATAATATAATTTATATATTTCCATATGTTAAAGATAATCTCCATCCTAAAAGTATGCCATATTTGGATATTGTTGAAAGGAATACTGGGCCAATCCTCCAAAGAGCTGCATAACATAATAAATTTTTTGGTCTAAAAGGAAAAAAAATCACGAATATAATTCCAAAGAGGTTGAGTTCTTTGACATAAGCAAAAGAGGTGTTTGAAAGATTCCACTTTCTTAGAAAATATGTATCAAGGGTTTTGAATACCCATATGTTGGAGTCAAGATCCAGCTGGTAAGCCTTGAAAACAATACACTAGGAAAAATGAACGAGCCCAAGCCAAACAACAACTAACTAGATGTTAAGAAATTTGTGTTGTTAAAATGAGATAGGTGATTACAAATGCTATCTTAGGTTTAAACTAGGCACCATAAGAAAATGTGGTGAAAGGAAATAGTACCCAAGACATGACTTATAATTGGAAAAAGTAATAGTAAGAGTCCATTGCCAATAGTTCGTCCCAACTTTATGTAAACTTTTCACTAGGATAGTTTATAATAGTATCAAAAGTTTGTCGATCATGCTAAGAGAGGTTGAATTGAGCTTTCAACTCACCCCAAGACTCTTAAGAGGCTCATAGAAGTTCTAAAAAATAAATCTTGAGGGCTTTGAATGCCTTTTATTTTTGAAAATGCAGGGCTTTAACCAATGGAAGCCTAACCAAAGGGAGCCATTAATATTGTATAAAAGGAGACCATAAGAGGTTGTGTTGGTTAAAGGAAAACCCATCTCTAAAACCATAACCAACCCAATGAAGCCAAGACTTAACTACTTTCCTAGCATGCCAAATGCTTTTGGCAACGAAAGTGCTCTTGATATGAATAATTTCTTTCATAAGGAGAATGCCTTGAAAACCAATCCCCTTCTAGGCAGGTTGATGGACCAAAAACTTGAAGAGATGTAATGTTGTAGGAGAACTTTCCACACTTCATCACTAGAAATGACATGAATAACCCATTTGACACAAAGATCCAGACCCTTCCATTAAATAAAGAGAATCCCTAACCCCCAAAGAAAGCCTTATAGTTGTTCGAGGAAGCCTAGAAAAAGTTTTAAAAAAAGTTTTCAAAACTCCAAGCAAGAAGCCTAGATGAAAAATAATGAACATGAATGACCACAATAATCTTAAAACAAACTTGAACTTACCCGCAAAAAATCTGATCTTAAATTAATTTATATCTATATAAATTAATTATATTGAAATATCATCTGTTCAGATAAAGGAGTTATTACTTCATTTTTTAGGTGTAGATTGTTAGTCAAAATTAACTACATGTTGTCTCTAAATATAGAATAGCCATGTCGGATTTAATTCAATGATACATTCAATAAACTTTATTCATATTACACTAATCGATGGATGGATGCAGGGAAGGGGGGTAAGTTTTCAAAGGATCTTTTACAATAATTATTGCAATAGATTTTCCTTAAACTTATATGATTTGCTAGTCTTTAAAATAAAAAGATGTATTAATATTATATAATCTATGCTAACAAGTACATGAGGTCAGACCAAGTGATTGAACAGGATAAAATTTAGAAGGAAATGTGGATGAAGACTATCTACCTCAGCTTATCTCCAAAGATAATTGATTTTGAAAAAGCATCTTGATTCAAGATGAGATTGTGTAGCGTTTTATGTAATGGGCTACACAACGTATGTTATGTAAACTATAAATTGAACATTGTAAATAGAGGGAGGCCCCATCTTTCTAGTTCATAAAAATAGGGGAATGCCCCTATCTTTCTAGTTCATGTAAATAGGGGAATGCCCCTATCTCACTAGCTGTGTAAATAGGGTAATGCCCTACCTTTAATAGGCTGGACATATGTCCCAAGCAAGACTGGATGTTTTCTTCTCCATTCTTTCCTACCAGTACCCGCACTAAATAAAGAATCATGTATGTTATCTTAAATAATTAATATAATTAATCATGGCCTTGACTTTTTACCAAAAAATAAAATAAAAATTATATTGAAATATATATTTGTGAGACTCTTATTTTTATTTTTTAATATTTCTTAAATTAACATTTAAATAAACATATATATCGACCTCTAAATTTAACTCCAACTTATTATTTCAGGTAAATATACAACCGATGTACTTCAACAAATGTCGTCTTATAAACCACCTGAAAAAATAGCCTCTAAACATGAATGTCCGGTGCGCTGAAAAAGAAGAGGATGCCGCCATGGAAGCACGGTGCGCTGAAAGAGGAGAGGAGAATGCCGCTGTGGAAAAGCGGTGCTCGTGACCAAGATGTAAACTTTCACTGTTGCTCCACATTTTTCATTATAGTTATACCATCTCTACAACTATTCATTCTATGTTGATTTTTTTCACAGAACAGAGGACAAGACACGTGGATAGTAAACAGTATGAAGCCCGAATATTTACTACCAGGGGTAGTCATAGGATTCCTTCTGGGTCTATTTGTTGAACTCCCCAAGAGTTTTGTAAGGGCTTCAAGTAAAACTCACAATTCTTCCAAAGTCAAGAACCAAAGTTCTGAAGGGGAGCTTAAAATGGTAAGCAAACGTTATTCGATATATAATTTACTTCTATTTTTTCTCCTTGTTTGCTTCAGTTTAGGTTGTGATTGAACATGTGGCTTGGACAAAAGAAAAGCTCAATTCTTTCTTTTGTTTAGGATCTATTAAAATAGTCCTGTTTGGAGTTTGACTTATTTGCTGCTGGCTTTCAGTTTTTCAGAAGCTAAATTTGTTTTCTTAAACTGGAATTCCATGTGTCGAAAAAACAGGATAAAACACACAGTGAAAATATATTGATAGTTTTTATGCAGCCAAACAAAAGATAATAGTAAATTACTAATAGAAATGGATAACAAAATAAATGCAAACTATAATTCAAGAACTATGTCGAGAAACTCTTTTGGGAGAAAATTCCACATCCAAAGAGATCCAAGACTTGTATTAATCCTCCAACTCATTTATATCAATACAATTTCTCTTTGTGAACTGCAACACTCATTGTTTCAACAATATGTGAATTAACTTGTATATTTTTCAACTAAAGCACTAAATATAGAGGCATGAGAGAGACACAGATCATAAATGGTTTCTAAAACAACTAAGACATAAATCATAAAAAAATAGAAAACTTCCTTTTCCAACTCGTGATCTTTTTTGTCTTTTGAAGGACGGTCCTTATCTTCTCCAAGTTTTCATTTAACTTCCTCTTTTTCACACTCTTTCTATTTGACAACTAGAAAACACCTTACATGTTGTCATAGTTGATTTAGCAACTTGCATGACAACTAAAAGATAATTACAAATTGCCAATTCTAAAAAACACCTTACAAGTTGTCATAGTTGATTTAGCAACTTGCATGACAACTAAAAGATAATTACAGATTGCCAATTGATAATTAAATACAATTTTAGTAAAAGCAAGGTTGAGACGTTTTCTCAAAACTCTTTCACTTGTTGAACGCCTTGCAAAGAGCATAAAGGGAAACTGAATAAATCAAGCTTCAAAAGAAGTAAGGTCCATGGCCTCTTTACACGAGCTACTGTAACATTCTCTAAATTGTCTATTTTTTGTAACATGACTCTACCACCCTCAACCATTTCTCAAACGAAGTGATACTAAACATCTATGTGTTTCATGTGGGCATGATAAATCAGGTTTTTAGACAAACAGATGGCACTCTGACTATCACATATGATTCTTCCTTGTTTGCATTGGAAGTTAATACCTGAACACAATCTCTATAACCACATTGCCTCCTTATAAGCATATGTCGTTGACATGCACTCTGCTTCTGTAGTTGACAATGCAATAGGTTGTTTTTTTCTCATCTAACTAATTGCTCCTCCAAACAAAGTAAAGACATAGCCACTTGTGGACCTTTTGCAATCTAGATCACTAGCAAAATCTGAATCAACAAAGCTCTACAAATCAATCACCCTACTCATATCATTAGATCCATGATAACAAATGCAATTATTAGAAGCCCCACGTAAATATTTGAAAACCCTTTTCACATGAGTCCAATGTTCTTTACTACGATTTGCCATAAATCTACTAAGAACTCCCACTGCTTGGGCAATATCAGGTCTTGTATAGACCATAGCATACATAAAGCTTCCTACAACATTAGCATATGGAACTTTATACAAATCTTCAAGTTCATCATCTGATTTAGGACATTGTTTTAGAGATAGCTTAGTGCCAATTGGAAAAGGAATAGTAATTGGTTTACAGTCATGCATGGCAAAATGCTGCAAAATAGTGTTAGCATATTTCTTTTGACTTAACCATAATTTTTTCTTAACCCAATACCTCTTTTTTCCGTACTCAAGATATATTTTGCAGCTCTTAAGTCTTTCATATCAAATGTACTAGCTAATTGAGTTTCATGTTCCATAATCATTCCCTTATCATTTCTTGTAAATAACATATCATCAACATAAAGGACAATGATTAGTAATTGATCATTAATTAATTTGAAATAAACACAGTAATCTTCACTTCTGATAAAGTCATAATTTTATGCAAAACCATCAAATTTCTGATACCACATTCTTGGTGATTGCTTCAAACTGTACAGAAATCTCTATAACTTGCAAACCAAGTATTCTTGTCCTTTCACAATAAAATTATCAGATTGTTCCATAAATATTTCTTAATCAAGATTCCCATGTAAGAAAGGTGTTTTAATATCCATTTGCTCTACTTCTAAATAAAAAAGTAGCAGCAATAGATAAGACGAATCTAATAAGTTTAATTTAGTCACATGAGAAAAATCTAACCAAAATCCACTCCCTCAACTTGTGAGTGACCTTTTGCCACTAATCAGGCCTTGTACCATTCCAACTTACTATCTGCTCTAAATTTTTTCATAAATACTCATTTGCATCCAATGACTTTTCTCCCCTTAGGTAGTTCAACTAGATCCCATGTGTCACATTTGTCAAAGGCCTTTATTTCATCTTTCATTGCTCTCTAATCAAGACTCATGCTCATATGAAGATAAGGCCTCTTTCATAGATCTAGGTTCACTGTCAGTACAAGATAAAACAAAAATACAACGAAAATCAAATGGGCTATATCCATACCTATCAATAGGTTTATGATGTCTAGTGTATCTTCTTTGAGGTGTTACAAGATGCTCTAGTTGTTTATCTTCAAATTTTTCTTCTAATTAGCATGGTGTTCTATGCAACACACTTTCTTGAGATCTAGGATGGGATCATTGTTCGCCCTCCGTACCTATTCCATCATCTGTCCCATTCCCTCCGAATCCCCCTTGGTTCCTTCAGGGTGGGCTCTCATCGGCTTTGCATTGAGACAGATCATCATTTCCATAGAGAGAACATAGTCTGCCAGCTCTGCAGCATCAGAGAGCCTGAGACCGAGGAGCACTTCATTTTTTGATGTCCTATCTATTATGAGATTAGGGGGAGGTTCTACTATCTTTTCAGGGAGTCTCAGGATTTCTCCACCTTCTTCAGATTTACAGATTAGAGGTGTCTTGCTCTTTACATCCAGGAAGTCACAAGGCTTCAAAACCACTCACTTCAGCACCAGGCTCTTGTACAGTCACACTCTTGTTGGCTTATCACCTCCTTCGCTGGGCTCCCCCTGGCTTGTGGTACCAAGCATCATCTCGACCCCTCCTCAAGTTTCTCCAGATTTGTTAAGCCCCATAGGGCCTTTTTTCAGCAGCAACCCACCTCCTTTAGGACCTCCCAACAATGGCCATCTTCTTCCTTCTTAGAGGAGGCCCAAAGCCCCTCCTAGTTCTTTGTATTACCCCTCTATTCTCAGGTTCTTCGGTGGTGCTTCAACCTCTTAGGGGCGGTGGGTTCTTAGTTGGGCCTCACCCTGCTCTTGCTTTCTTGTTTTGTTTGTTTAGTGTTTTAGTTTGTTTCTTGCTGCTTCTGCTTTGTCTTCTCGGGCACCATTTGGTGTCCTTGATGCGGGCTGGTCCCTTGTTTTTTTTTCTTGGCAGCCCCTTTGACCCATTTTGTGGTCATTCATTGGACATTAATAATATTATCTTATCTTATCTTATCTTCACCTCCATGTTCATCAAGTTGTTCTACATGTGCATCTTCTTGAGGTTGATCTACCTGTGCATCTTTCTGTGTTTCAATCTTAATATCAAAATGCACTATTTTGTTAGGCTTTACTTGAGTCTGTTCATCAATTTTACATTCCTTTAGCTCCCCAAAAATTATATCCTTAAAATATACCATTTTCATTGCAATGGGATCCCAAAGCTTATAACTTTAAATGCTTTCGTGATAACCCACAAAAACACACTTGTTAGTTCTAAAACCAAGTTTAGAACATTTTTTGTTAGGAACATGAACATAAGCCTCACTATTGAAACTTCTAAAATGAGAATTTGATAGTCGTTTACTTGTCCATAACTCATAGGGAGTTTTATCAACAAGAGCAAAAGTAGGTGACCTATTAACCAAATAACAAGCAGTGAGAACTACTTCAGATTGTTCAAGTTTTGCACTACTCAACATGCTTCTAGCTCTGTCCATTGAAGTCCTATTCATCCTCTCCGCCTCTCCATTTTGTTGTGGGGTATATGGAGTTGTTTTCTGCCTAACGACTCTTGCATGCTTATAATAGTCATCAAAGACCCTAGAGCAATACATCACCATTATTTGTTCTTAAAACCTTTACTTTTTTTGGTCTATTTCTCAACAAGTGTTTTAAATTCTTTAAATATAGATTTTTTTCCCTTCAAAAAGTAAATCCATGACTATCTAGAATAGTCATCACTAAAGGAAACATAATAGCATGACTTTCCAATAGATGGTACATCCACAAGACCAAAGACATCACTATGAATTACCTCCAAAACTTGTTTAGTTCTAGCACTTCCGGATTTAAAAGATACTCCAGGTTGCTTTCCATACACACAATTTTAACAAAAAATTAAATCACCAGAGTAAGTAGACAAACCATCAATTGTCTTTTTATTTATGAGGGTTTTGAGACCCTTTTCACCAATATGACCCATCCCGTGGTGCCATAACTCACATGATGCAGATTTATCATTTACATTTACAGAGTTATAGAAAGTATAAGCATCAAGTCTAAATAGAGTGCTATACCTATTACCTTAGCTAAAACCAAATCCCCTCTACTTAAGTTGCAATGACTCTTATCAAAAGTAACATGTGTTGGAGTGTGAAGTCATCATGGATCTCATCTAGATGTGGTTAGTCATCATAGATCTCATCTAGTGCGCCGCTAGGCGCCTTGCCGGAGGCACAACATTTTTTGAGACTTACTATAAATAGCAATCTTTGTTCGGAAACTTTTTATAAATAGTAATTTCCGCATGTGTTAAACATGTAGTTGTGTGAGTCATACTTACTATATTTAGTAAGTTGTCTTTAATTAGGACTCTGCAACTTGGTTGTTATATGCTACTCGAAGTCATGTTTTCAAGTACATTTTGGAGATTGTTATAACTGTGAAAATTCCTGAGAAATAATATATGAAAGATATTTGCCCTTGTTTTTTTCCCTGGTATATTTTAATCTGATTTTTCCACATAAATCTGTGTTGTGTTGATGTTCTTCTTTGTAATTTTCTGCATTTAATTTTCATAACAACATGCACCCCTAAATCATTCATTTTAGATACAAAAATTAAATTTCTAGCTAAACCACGGATATGCAACACATCTTAAATGGTTCTAACCGAAGTCACAAGGTTCCAATTCAAGTTTGAGTTCGACAGGGGTTAGAAAAAAGTCGGCATTAAATTTAATTTTCAAAAACTATAAGTAATATCCACATAATTTATTATTTATTAAAATAAAATAATATTATATTAAATTTGAAAATAGTATAAATTAAAATTATTAAAAGTAGAACAATATAATATTGAATTTGATTACATAATAATAAATTTAAAAACAATATTATTTAATTATGCCTAATTTTATTTTTTATTTATTGATATATACAAAATAAATATGTTAAATTTTCTATTTTGATTAAAATTTTTGGAAAAAGAGTCTTCGAAAGAGATGAATTGGACAACATTTTCGGCTACTTGGGTGGGAGCAAGTAGAAGAAGCAAGTTGACCAAACTGATGCAAGATGTCTTCCTCGATCGACCATAAAAGCTCACTCAATAGTGTCATTGTGGGGGCTATCTCCTATCAACAGGTTGAGGCTCTCTCCAATTAATTACCACCACCAATTAGTTGTTCGCGGTTACTTCCAATAGTCAATTACTTGAAGTGCTTGATTGATAGATGTGAAATGCCTTCAACCCCTCTTGAACTGTGAAGCTTTTTATTTCGGCTCTGCACAACCACTAGACAAAAACCCTATTAACTTTCATTATTAAAAGCGAAAGAATGGTTTTGCACAAAGTCTAGGGCAAGTTCCAATGAATTTTTAGATTTTATTGAAATTCACAAAAAAGTGAACTTCATACATAACCTGATAACTAGGAGACATTTTCCACAGCAAGTCAAATTGTGATATTGCTATCAGCATTCAATTGCGTAGTTTTTTGAGTCAAACACATTGATCCATGTTTCAATAAGCGCACTTGAGTCAAAGAAGTACTAAGATGGGTGACTTGCCATGAAGGCCTAATGTTTCACCTCTGTGATGATGCAATGAGTGCTAAGTGTTCAATTCATTATCATGAGAGATGGGTTCTTGTGAACCACTACTCATGAAACATGAGTCAATGAGTTTGATTAAAAAAACCACACAATTGAATACTGATAGCAATATCATAATTTGACATGCTGTGGAAAACGTCTCCTACTTATCAATTGATGAGCTAAAGGGGCTCTATAATGAATGGCTCGTAAGGTACAAAACTTGCTGAAGGTTTTGCAAATGGGGTAGCAAGCTAAGTGGGCTTAGCCTTAAAGGAAACTCCATGGTTAAGCGTGATTGAGTTGGAGTAGAATTTGGATGGGTGACCTCTTGGGAAGGTCCAATGCTTCACCTCTATGAGCATCACCTAGATGCAATGAGTGATAAGTGCTCCATTCATTCTCATGAGAGATGGGTTCTTGTGAACCACTACCCATGAAACATGGGTCAATGAGCTTGACTCAAAAAGCTACACAGTTGAATCCTAATAGCAATTTCACAATTCATACATAAAGTTTGGCGAACCTTGTGACAAAGGTTTTAACCCTTCCATCACTGAAAACCAATTTTACCTCCCCTTGGCCTACAATTTTTCGTGTACTATTATCTCTGAGGAAAACTTCCCCATCATAATAAGCTGAATGTGCTGAAAACTACTCCTTATGAGTTGTGGTAGGATGTACTTGAATCTATTAACCAAGAGTCATCATAAGTCATATTAGCAGAAATTATAAATGCATCAGTAGCTTCATCATCAAAGGATATATCTATAGAGGAATCATCATTATTTTTCTTTTTATTCTTATATTCCTTTTTGAGATGCCCTTGCTTACCACAGTTCCAACACCTCGATCTTTAGACCCCTTCTAAAGTCCTCATTTCCTCTAAAAGTAGAGTGGCAACGAGGGAATTCAACTTTAGATAGTTTGGAAAGAAACACTGATTGCAAGAATAAGATTATCCCAAGATTTAGGTAGTGAATATAATGTTGATGTATGTAGCATCGGTCTGATAAATAAAACTGACTATATGATTAGTATGAGAAATGATTTATTACATATAGATATACATATACATATATTAATATATATAATAATTAATATTATTTTGTATATTAATATGCATATATATATAGTTAATATATATTATTTTTATAATAACTATATAGTTAATTAAATTAGATTAATGAATAGACATGCCCCATAAAGGGACATGTCTCTTCTTGTCTTTGTCTTGTATATATACATGAGATTGATGCATTTGGAAAACACATACAATCAGATAGTGCTATTACATTTGCAATAATCCTAAAACCTTAACATGGTATCAAAGCCAAGTTGCAAATGTAAGAGAGTAGTTTGTTGATGGTGAATGTGTGACTATCTCAGAAAATAAAGTCTCAATACGAGGACCATATCTCACAAATGCACCATTGGATTTCGCTGGATTTTGGATATGTTCGTGATAAACAAATTTAGAAGAATCTCACCAGAGAGATTGGAGAGGAAATGTCAGGTTCAAAAGTTATGACCGACTGTGTATAGGTATATGCAAAAAATTGTAAAAGAGTGAGGTTCCTTCTTTAAAAGCCTAACCGCTTGAAGGGAGATCCGATCAAATTAAAGGTTTTCATAGTGTATAGAACCTTTGGATATTCAAGACAAGTCATGTGAATAATTCTAGTAATTAACAAGAACAGATTTCCACAATCCATTATGATAAGCATAGAAGTTTCTGGATTCGATTGTGTGAGTTTTTTACTTTCCATTCTCACACTCTCTATTCCCGATGATGGATCACGGAGTGTGATCCGAAATGTCGATGAAAAAAACTCACACAATCGAATCCAGAAACTTGTATGCTTAATTCTAGTAATGTTTGAGAATGACGACATCATTTTGTGTATTTGCATGATATTTTCTATATGGGCTCACCTTACAGAATGAAATACTTGAAATTTATAAAAGATGAGTATTTCATGTTTTATTAATGCACATAATTTTTGAGTTTGTAATTCATGCTATACTATTGGTTAGTAAAATATTGTATGCTTCTATCATTGGTATTTACGGTCGAGATAGTTTAGTGAGCTATTTGTAATCTCTCTCGGACATACCTTCAGGACAGAAGCACAAGATAATTGCATTCAAGGGAGAAAGAACTTGAAGCTTGCAAACAAATTGATGATTGAGACTAGATGCAAAGGGAGTCTGATATTTCAAGAGAGGTCAATAAGTTGATAAAATTGAGCTTCAGAGGATTAGATGGTTCAGTCAACTTGTGACAATCTTGATCATATTGATTGAGAGGGAGTTCACTATTGAAGGTGAAACATTTATGAGGTAAACTTGATATAATTGATTATTATACTAATGAATCATGAATGTTTTTAATGGGCCTGCCCCCTGTGTAAATCATAAGGAGGTGACGACTTCCAAATGATTATCACTTGTATTTGTAAAAGTTATTGTAAGGTGACGATCTTACAATAACTTGACCTTCTATTGTGATAGACATCTTGTGATGGCTGAAACCGATCATAATGGATAGAACTTGTGGATAGAATCGCCGATAGAGGCAATCCACACTAAAGCTCGTGAGTTTGTGGATAGAATCGCCGATGGAGGCAATCCACATGAGAGCTTGTGGATAGAATCACCGATTGAGGCAATCCACCTGAGAACTTGTGGATAGAATTGCCGATTTAGGCAATCCACCTGAGAACTTGTGGATAGAATCGCTGATAGAGACAATCCACACTAAAGCTCGTGAGTTTGTGGATAGAATTGCTGATGGAGGCAATCCACACGAGAGCTTGTGGATAGAATCGCTGATTGAGGCAATCCACCCGGGAACTTGTGGATAGAATCGCCGATAGAGGCAATCCACACTAAAGCTCGTGAGTTTGTGGATAGAATCGCCAATGGAGGCAATCCACACGAGAGCTTGTGGATAGAATTGTTGATTGAGGCAATCCACCCAGGAACTTGTGGATAGAATCGCCGATAGAGGCAATCCACACTAAAACTCGTGAGTTTGTGGATAGAATCGCCAATGGAGGCAATCCACACGAGAGCTTGTGTATAGAATCGCCAATTGAGGCAATCCACCTAAGAGCTTGTGGATAGAATCGCCAATGGAGGCAATCCACACGAGAGCTTGTGGATAGAATCTTCGATGGAGGCAATCCACATCTTCGACTATGTTTCTATTGATTACATCATGAGGATGATGCTTCTATTGCTTACATCTTAGGGTTGATGCTATCAGGTGTCATAAGTGTTGACATTGGATTGATTTATCCTCCCTAGCTAAGAGGGAGTGTTGATGTATGTAGCATCGGTCAGATAAATAAAACTGACTATATGATTAGTATGAGAAATGATTTATTACATATACATATACATATATATTAATATATATAATAATTAATATTATTTTGTATATTAATATGCATATATATATATAGCTCAGTTGTCGGATTCGCCCTGGCAGGCCCAAATCCGGGTTCGGGTCCGATCCGGGTCTGGATTCGCGTCAGATCTGAGACGGATCCGGGCAGGGTCCGGACAAAACCCTGTGGATCCGTCCGGATCCGCGGCTCACGGATCCGGACGGATCCACAGGGTTTTGTTCGGACCCTGCCCGGATCCATCACGGACCCGGGAGGATCCGAGCGGATCCAAGAGGATCTCGCGCGGATCCGTGCAAATCCTCAAGGACTCGTGGCATTTGTAGTTTGAAAAGTCAAACAATGACTTAAAAAAGGCATTTTTAATTTGTTTTTTTGGCTTCTAACCCTAAAACGACCCCTTTAATGAGTCTCCAAACACATTTTATTTCTCATTGTGCTCTCTATTATTCTCTCTCATTCATCCAAGCTTGAAGTGAGGTGATTGAATTTGAAGGAGCTCTATTGTGGAGTGGGAAACACCTTCCAAGAAGCACTATTCAGTCTATTTGAGTGATTAAGGTATGCATTTGAACCATATTCTCTAGTTTTTTTTTCTAAGTTTTGAAGTATAAGTTTTTGTATAAGTTTTGAAGTTTTCTTTTTTCATTTTTGGTATAGATTGCAACAATGAGTAGTCAAGGCTCAGTGGGTGGGGAGGGATCTCAAAGATTTAAAATTGATAAAGGGTCTCCTTTATGGAGACACACCACAAGAATTTCTCAATGTGTTGGAGGTGGGGGGTATGTATGGAAATGTAATTTTTGCAAAACACAATATAGAAGCTCCTACTCTCGGGTAAAATATCATCTTTTAGGCCCTGGGGGTCAAGGGATTAACATGTGTGAGGGGGAAGATAAGAAGGGATTGCCAGCTGCACAAATAGCAGCTTTGGTAAAAGAACAAGAAGAAGTTGACAGAATATGTGCAAAAGGGAAACAAGTTTCTTATACTAGTAAACAGAAAACAATGTAGCCACCCACTCAAATGCAATCTAGATCACATCCATTCTTGCCTATGCCTTCTAGGGATGAAGATGTAGATCAACCACACAACACCCCCCGCAAGAGAGGCCCATTAGATAGGGCATTTCAAAATGAGTTAAGAGATATTGCTGATGGCAAAGTTGGACGTTGCCTCTTTGCAAATGGTGTTCTATTCAACTTTGTGAGATCACCTTATTTTAGTGACATGTGTGAAGGAATAAATGAAGCACCTTCTGGTTACTGTGGCCCTAGATATGAAAAGTTGCGCACCACCATATTACAAAATGAGAGAAAAAATGTAGAGAACCTACTACAACCAATAAGAGATTCTTGGGTCCAATCAGGTGTGTCTATTGTTTCAGATGGATGGAAAGATTGCAAAAACCGTCCTTTAATTAATGTAATTGCTGTATCCCCCAAGGGGTCAATGTTTTTGAAGGCAGCTGACTGTGAAGGTGAAGTAAAAAATGCAGAGTTCATTGCCCAGATTCTCATTGAATTCATAGAGTCCGTGAGTCATCACAATGTTGTCCAAGTAATTACGGACAATGCAAAAGTTTGCAAGGCTGCAGGTGCTTTGATAGAGGCTAGATATGATCACATCTTTTGGACACCGTGCACTGTCCATTCTCTCAATCTAGTGATGAAGGCAATTGGCACCGAAATAGATTGGGTGAAACAGGTGTATGAGGAGGGTAAGGAAATTCAAATGTTTGTGACAAATCACCATATGTCACAAGCAATTTTCAGAACTTACTCAAAATTGGAATTGTTGAAGGTAAATTTTAAAATTTAATTTATAATTTATTTAGTTTCATTTATCATCTTATAATTTTTATGTCATGTTTTAACTTTCTACTAACATGTTTTAGGTGGCTGAAACCCGGTTTGCCTCTCACACAATTGTGTTGAGACGGCTTGTCAAGGTGAAGGAGGCCTTATCACAAATGGTTATTACTAACCAATGGAGCATCTGGAAGCAGTCCAGTACAGTCAGGGCCCAAAAGGTGAAGGCATTGATATTAGATGATGATTGGTGGACTTGTGTGGAGTATGTCTTGGAATTCACTGATCCCATCATGTCTATGCTTCGATTTGCCGACACTGATTTACCATGCTTGGGGGATATCTATGATAGCATGGACACAATGTCGGAGAAGATAAAAATGGTAAGTTATAAATTTAATACATTCCTTTATCTTTGTTTATTGAGAGTTATTTAAATTCAAAATTGACATAATGATAACTTACATGAACATCATTTGATATCCCAGGTCATACATAGGAGAGAGAATGATCCTGAGGACACCTTATACAAAAAGGTGGAAGCAATGGTTGTTCATCGTTGGAACAAGATGACCACACCTTTGCACCTCCTAGCATATGCTCTTTCTCCCAGGTACTATAGCGCACAAGTACTTGGTATTCCAGGTAGAGTGGCACCATATAGAGATGCTGAGGTTGCCAATGGGTATAAGAAGGCATTTGATAAAATCTTCTGCGATCCAGATATTGGGGTAAGTGTTAGGAGAGAATTTGGATCATTTATCTCAGGAAGAGATCTCGGCCCTACTGCTATAAATGACCAAAGCAAAATGGATGCTATTACATGGTGGTATCTTCATGGGCAAGATTATCTATACCTCCAACCTCTTGCGATTAAGGTTTTATCACAAGTAAGTTTTTAAATTTTAAGTTTTTTTTTTTTTTTGTTTTGTCACTTGCATTGTAGAATTTAAATTATTTAATACTTAACGCTCTTGAATTTATCTTGTATTTTTTTAATTTTGTTGGTTTTCTCTCTAGGTTGCGAGCTCTTCTGCCGCTGAGCGGAATTGGAGTACTTACTCTTTTATCCACTCAGTCAAGCCTAACTGGTTGGCTGCAAAAAAAGCAGAAGATTTGGTGTATGTTCACAACAACTTGCGTCTCCTGTCACGGAAGGATCCAAAGTACAAGAAGGGGCCAACGAAGCTTTGAGATGTAGCACCCGAGTCTGCTGACCTAGATATGACCATTCAGGATCTTGCTAGAAGCACTTTGGCTGATGTGGATTATGATGGTGATGATGATGATGATGAGACAGTACCCTCTAGTGCTAGTGGAACTTTGGGTTCCATTAATGATGATTTTGATCAAACACTTGCAGCTACTGGAGACCCCATTGATCTAGATTTTTTTGATAATCCATTTGATTGATGAACCATTGAACATTGAATCATGTCTCAAACTTTAATGAACAATATTTTGAATTGTCATTTTGTAATTCAGTAATTCTAATTCAATGTGCTGATTTTCTTTAGAATTGTCAACATAGAATCATAGATCAATGATCAAGTATGCTATTTGAAGTTTTAATGATCAAGCATCATAGATTCATAGTATGAAATGATTTAGTTTTAGAATTATGTATATTTCTCTTATATTTTTGGATATATATATATATATATATATATATACTCACAAATCCTCATGAATCCAAAACGGGAAATTTTTTTTTCACGAATCCACGAACCGGATTTGCGAACCCGAATCTGTCCCCGAATCCGAATCGGCAACTAAGATATATAGTCAATATATATTATTTTTATAATAACTGTATAGTTAATTAAATTAGATTAATGAATAGACATGTCCCATAAAGGGACATGTCTCTTCTTGTCTTTGTCTTGTATATATACAAGAGATTGATGCATTTGGAAAACACATACAATCAGATAGTGCTATTACATTTGCAATGATCCTAAAACCTTAACATATAATTCTATAATATGCTTATCCTCATCAATTTTTACATTAATTGACTTCATACTGACTCAGGATTAGATTAAATGAATTCAAGTGTGTTGCAATTGAGTCTCCATCATTCATTTTAAGAAAATACAGCTTTCTTTTCAGAAATAACTTGTTAATGAGACTGTTAGTTTGGTAAATGTTTTCTATTCTATTCCATAAATCATATGTAGTAGTCTCATTTGAAACATTTAAATAGAATAGAATCAAATAAACACAAACAAATAGTGCCCCAAGCCTTTTAATCTAATTTTTTTCCAATCTTCATTTGAAACGGTATATATTTTCTTCTTTTTATTAACAACAGTCCATTGATCTCTTTCTTCCAAGAGATCCTCCATCTTTTACTGTTGAACTTTTCAATGTCAATTGAGATGAGCTAGCCATGATCTCGAATGTGAAACTGCAAGAACAACAACACACTTCTACCGCAACAAAAATCCTAATTAAACACTCCAAGAAGGGCTTCCCCTTCTCACATCAAGCCAACTTGGCTCTGATACCAAATGTTGAAAAAATAGGATAAAACATACAGTGAAAAAATATTGATATTTTTATGCAGCCAAATAAACAGATAACAATAAATTATGGATGGAAATGCATATCAAGATAAATGCAAACCATAACTCAAGAATTACGTGGAGAAACCCTTTCGGGGAAAAACTTTACACCCAAAGAGATTTAAGACTCGTACTAATCCTTTAACTGAGTTACATCAATACAACTTCTCTGTCTGAATTACTGTAACACCTCATTTACTTCAACAATCTGTGAATTAACTTATGTATCCTTCAACTGAAGCACTAAATATATATGCATGAGAGAGACACAAATTACACATGGTTTCTTAAACCATTTAGGCTTAAATCACAAAAAACAGGAAACTTGCTCTTTCAACTTGTGATCTTATCCGTCTTTTGAAAGATATGCCTTATCTTCTCCAAGCTTTCAGTTAACTTCCCCTTTTTCACGCTCTTTCTATTTTGACAACCAAAAAACACCTTACAAGTTGTCATAGTTGAATTTAGCAATTTTCATGACAACTGAAAGATAATTACAAATTGCCAATTAATAGTTAAATTGCCAATTAATCGTTAAATACAATTTTAGTGAAAGCAAGGTTGAGACATTTTCTCAACACCATGGAGTGGGCCCTACTACAATCAATTAAATTGTGCACAATGTTCAAATTCAAAAAGTGTAGAACAATAATTTTTCAGGAAGAGTATTTGAACTATGGGTAACTGTGAAGGGCAAGATATATCTAGTGCAGCGAGAGATACACCATGAAAATTATCTGCCATTAATGGCAGCTGTATTGAATTTAAATATTTTCATTATTTTCTTTCAAGCTATTTACTGGTAGTGTTTTTTCCTTCGAATACTGAAGATTAATCTTCCATGGGAACATATTTCAGGGAAGAGGTTCCTGAGTTTTCCCTGAATCACCTCGGAGAAAATGCTAGAACGTCTACTCCATGGGAGAAACTTAAAATCAAAATAATATTTTCTTACAATTAAAGAAAATTTAAAGCTTATCTGCTCAAGTAAGCAGTGAGTTAATGGACTAAGTGCTTCTCAGTTTACTCTAAAGTATTTAGGCTTGACAGAAAATTTTATCAGATTGAATTGGCATAACCATTTTAATTATTGTATATCAACACATGCAATTGCTTCCTACATGTAAAATAAAATACTGAGGGTCACTTTGCTCTTAAAGTAATAAGAAACTACACTTATACAGCATATTCAAAATAGAAGAAAAAACTATACATGGAGAGAGAAAACAAGGTGGTGCTAGGAGGAGTAACGGGTTTAAAGTATGGATTTTAAAGATGAAAAATACAGATAGCTTTCAAAATAATAGAAACTTGAGCTTCTTGAGAGAGGAGATTGAACAAGTTTGGTGTAATCCAAGTTGCTGAGAATTGTGTTGCAAATGATGATCTATGTAAGGAACAACTTTTCAGAGGTGCTGGTTGCCATATATATCTTATTGAATGAATGATTTTTTGAGGACATGATCTGGACTAGCAAGTAAAGGTTCCCTGTGACACTGTACCATAAATTTCTGAAAGATTTAATATGTGGATTTTTCCTCCTTTTGGATAGTTGTTTGTATCAAGATTCAAGATAATATTTTCTTATTACATTCTCCACAGTTTCTTGAATGCAACAAACATCTTTCTATAAACCAGAAAGAAATTATATTTTCTTTTTTTCTTGCCTTTGTTCATGCTACAATATGGAGTGGCCTGGAAAACCTGGTGGAAGGGGTGCATCTGGATCCTTTGAGGCATGGTGGTATTTAATAACCACTTTCAAAAGTTTACCCAACACCCATTTGTTTACAACATTGATACAGTGCCGATACAGATGTCACTGATGAAATCACTTCTCAAAATTGTCTAAATTGTATAGACCCAACACCCAACTGGAAATAACAATGAAATACTTTAAATGGATGGATGGAAAGCTGATTGCAGGTTGGTCAATGGTCTGTGAGCACGTGGTTACAGTCTGAACAATGAGAGAAACAACCTGGAAAACTCACCCACTCATGTCCTGCATACCCAATATGAATATAGACATTAATATCTCATCAAACATGCCCAATACTTATCTGAATAGCACTGGAAAGGAAGAATATCAGATTGGTAACTGTAATGACCCTCACTAGTAGGATCACTAAAATCTCTGATTTTGTGCTTATGGAATTTCGTCAAACAGTTGGCATGCACTGAACAGTTTTGTTTGCAATGATGTGTTTCAATGTGATAATCGTTTTGGGCATCAAATGCAATTGAGATAACAATACCAATATAGGAATGGAATACAATGAAAGATAGCAGAACACTGCAAAGACCTCTATGCCAATGAACCTTCAAATTCAATCAAAAATCTGATTACCATATATCATGAATGACTGAGAAAACTATGACAATAACCAGTCCATTCAATGCACTTTCATACTATGACAGCCAATGCTCTTTCCTTACTAAGTTATTCAATTGCAATGATGATAACAGGGACCGATTACAACATATCATGCATGATAATGACTGTTTCCTGAATATGTTTGATGGACTGTTACAACTATGCAATTCAGATTTCAATACATTAAGCTATTGTCAAACAAGACAACACAATGGCCCCACAATATCTCTTGAATTATGATCACTACAAACTGATTACAATATAGCAATGTCTGGTGTTATGGACTGTTATCAACTTCTGAATCATGACATGAAAAGCATGAACTGTCTCACATGGATAATGAACTCTAATTAACCCTTGCAATGCACCTATTGTCTTAATCAATCCAATTACAAGGTATATGTTTCCAATGAATAACAGTGACTGTTTTTATGTCATATGCTGGACTGTTACAGTCTGTACTATAATTCAATCAATACAAATCAGACTTTAGTGCTATTACTATTAACCGAATACAGTAATTAGGAACCTGGAATTTGATGCAATATATTGTTGACGAATGCTGATGAAGACAGCGCCAATCCTGCTCCCAAACTGCCCCCTCCGATCACTGCTGTACAGTCCACTGGTACAGGCCGTACCTGTACGAACAGTACGACACCTGTATTAATTATTTGCAGGTGTCTTGGCTGCCACAAACACCATGAACAGAATCGCCTGATAATGTATAATGTCCTCCCCAATGCATAAAATCGATCTCCAAATGATTTGAGAGATATGAGTGAAAATATAGGTCCAAACCCTGGTATGACTGAACTGAAAATGTACCAAAATGATCTCCAAATCTTCACCAAATGATTCACCAATGCAATGATGAATTCAGAACCCTTATTCAATCAGATGCAAACCCTCAATATCAATTTTTCGGGTCTGCTTTTTCGTATTGCTTTTTCGGGTCTGCTTTTTCGGATTGCTTTTTCGGACCTGCTAAAAACGGTCGCCTATAATTTCGGACCTGCTAAAAATTGCCTCCTATAATTTCGGCCCTACTAAAAATGCCTCCTGAAATGCTGTTTCAATCACAAACAAACCCTTATATCAAATTCTCAATGAAGTACCAATGAGATGGCTGAGTACCAACTCCAAATTTGCAACCCTTCAGTAGATATTTCACTATCTCAGTTATGCCAATCCAAGGGAGTGATTCATTCCCAAAGATCGAATAGAATTTGCAGACCAAAGACTACAAATTGCTTCACAATGAAGAAGTAGAAGAAAATCCAAATCCAAGTATGTAGAAATGAAGCCCCAAGCCCTCTATTTATTCTTTTCCTTGAGAAGTTGCTAGAACTTCTAGAAACATCCAATTTTAATGTACTTTATAATAAAATAACATTATAATAATAAAGTACATTTCTTAACTCAAAATTATAACAATGTAAGCCCAAATGTCTCATAACTGAATGTATGCCCAACTACGACTGAACGTATGCTCAAGACTGAACGTAGGCTCAAACTGGATGTAGGCTCACTCTGGATGTAGGCTCCACTACAACTGCATGTAGGCCCAAACTAGATGTAGGCTCTGTTAGCAATATGCAATCAAATGATCAACATAATGACCCTCTCTCCAAACCATTTGCTTACGAGAGTTGATGACAGGCAAATCCGTCATGCCAAACGATGTCAGCCAAAATGGGGACATGACAAATGAGCTGTCTATAAGATCTATAGGTTCTGAGTCTGTGGCTTCATCTTTGAGTTTATGAAGATTAGTTTCCATTGGTGTTGTTAATGGTTTACAATCCATCATGCCAAATCTGGTTAATATGTCCATGGTATATTTTGCTTGATTTAGGAAAATATGGTTTTCCTTTTGTAATACTTCTAATCGTAAGAAGTAGTGTAACAACCCTAGATCCTTCATGTCAAATTCCTTTGTGAGATCTTGTTTGCATTTAGTAATAAGATGATCTTCTCCTGTTATTAATAAATCATCCACATAAAGAACTACAATTACCATTTCACCTTTGAATGTTTTGAAGTATATGTTAGGATCAGTTTCATTTTTGGAGTACCCTAGCTTGGAGAGATAACTGTCTATGCGTTCATACCATGCCCTATGAGCTTGTTTAAGACCATAGAGAGCTTTCTTCAATTTGCAGACGTAACTATTACTGTCAAGAGTGGTGAAGCCTTCAGGTTGTTCTATATATACCTCTTCTTCAATAATACCATTAAGAAACGTTGTCTTTACATCCATTTGATGTATCTTCCACCCTTTGGCTGCGGCAATGACTATAATGGTTCTTACAAAAGTATATCGGGCGACTGGAGCAAAGGTTTCTTCGTAGTCAATTCCAGCCTTTTGAGAAAAACTTCGGGCGAAAAATCTGGCCTTATGTTTTTCAATACTACCATCTGAAGCATATTTGATTTTGAATAACCATCTTGAAGAGACGACTGTTTTCCCTTTAGGTCTAGGTACTACTTCCCAAACATTATTTTTTACAATAGATTGATATTCCTCGATCATTGCATCTTTCCAGGCTTGACATGTTAAGGCTTCTTTAACATTAGATGGTTCGGATTTTGTAAGTTCTGCCATAAGTGCAAGATAGCACTTCTGATTTCTTGTTCTTTTACTTTCTTTAAATATTTCATTTGGTTCAACATTATTTTCCTCAATCATTTTTCTTGCCCATAATGGTATTTTCTTATTGTTAGGAATTTCAACATATTCAAGATTAGATGAAGGAAGTTCATTGTTTTCTATTATGTTCTCATCATCTAAAGAGGTATTCTCCCTCTGATTCTCAATTTCATCATTTTCTATAATATTCTTTTCTTTCCAGATGGTTCTAGTTTGGTTCTTTTCTTTTTAGGAATGTGCACATACACGGGACATCCGAAGATTCTTAGATGGCTTAGATCTGGTTTCTTCCCTGTAAAAGCTTCTTTAGGTGTAATGTTTTCTAGGATAGAGTGAGGACACTTGTTTTGAATGTATATGGCAGTATTAGATGCTTCGGCCCAAAATGAGGTATGAAAATTTTGATCATGCATCATGGCCTTGGCAGCTTCAATAATGGTTCTGTTTTTCCTTTCTGCTACTCCATTCTGTTGAGGATTATATGGTACTGTATACTCCCTCTTAATCCCAACAAATGTGCAAAATTCTGTAAAGTTTTCAGAGATATATTCACCTCCATTGTCAGATCTTAGTGTTTTTATTTTCTTCCTAGTTTGGTTTTCCACTAATGCCTTAAATTCTTTGAATTTTAGTAATACTTCATTTGATTGTTTTAGTTTAAGAAAGTAGATCCAGGTTTTCCTAGAGTAATCGTCAATGAAGATCACATAGTATGAAAACCCTCCTAGTGAGAGAGTTGACATAGGTCCACATAGATCTGTATGAATGAGTTCTAATACAACTTTGGTTTTATGTTCACTAGAAGGAAAGGATTTTTTGATATATTTCCTAGGGCACATCCTTTACAAGTACTAATATGATTTGACGTTAGATTAGGTATGCCTGTGGTAATTTTCTTTATGGAAGGAAGGGTGCTAAATCCAAGATGTCCTAATCTTCTGTGCCGGAGTTCATTAGAGTTTGATACTTAATGACATAGAGCTAATTTGTGATTAATGCCTAATTTGTATAGGCTTCCATCCCTATAACCTATAGAAATGGCATTTTTGATATTAGTGTTCTTAGTCCATATTAACACTTTATCTTCTTGAAATGTGACTCGATAGCCTTGATCAGCTAAGCCTAAAATAGAGACCAAGTTCCTTTTTATGCCTGGTACAAAGAGAACATCTTTCAACAATAGAGATACCCCATTTTTCAATTTGATTGAGCAGGTCCCAATTCCTTTTGCTAGATAAGTGGAGTTGCTTCAATTGTAACTTCTTCAAAAGAATCTTCTTCTAGAGTTTCAAATTGATCTCTGAATCCAGTTATGTGCCGTGATGCTCTTCTATCGATTACCCAAGTGTTTTTTCTTGAATTTACTTCACTTGATAAGGCCAAGAAGAATAGAGATATTTCTGCCCCTTTGACTCCGGCTAACGTTGCTTGAATTTTCTTCCTCTTTGGACATAACCTATGCGTATGTCCAAGCTTATTACATTTATAACACTGTACTTTAGAGAAGTCTCGGTTTTTGTGATTTTTGTTATGGTTTCCCTTCTTATGTTTAAACTTCCATTTGTTGCCTTTGAAGTTTGAATGAGTATTTAGAGCTTGAATCTCTTCTCCTTTGTTAGGCCCGATCTGTCTTGATATTAACCGGGATTCCTCTTGAGTGCAGTCATGCTTGAGTACTTCTAGGCGGTTTTAAGCCTTGCTATGGAGGGAAGGATATGATCTTTAACAACATCAATTATTATCCTCTTTGCTTTGTTGTTACGCCTTTTCCAAGTTGATTTATCCAGTTCATCTTCAGGCATCTTTTTATCTACCTCAACATAGGAATCTAATTCGAGTTCTTGGAGCAATGTTAGGATTCGTTTTTTCCATGAGAAAAAGTTTGAAGCACCTTCAAGTCTGTCTTCTACTTTAACGTTGCTGGCCATTATAATTTTTCTTCTTATTTATAATGGATCTGATAGAATTCAGAATTTGTTTATATTGATTCTTCTCTAGTGAGTCTCTAATACCATGTTAGAAATAGTGATCTTTAATAGAGAGAATTCAATATAGTTATTTCTGTTATTCACAATTAATATCTTGTAAGTATTTTCTGAACTATATATATAAATATATATATCTGCAATTCGTATATGCTGTGGTAGTAATATATACACTGTATATATATAGAATATAATAGTCATGTCTATGTAGAGACATGACTGTACGTGGCTTAAGCCACACACGGTCATGTCTTTACATAGACATGCTGTTTCATAAGTGCTGTTTACATAATGCTTGGCACTGTTTAATATACTGTTGGCGCTGTTTAACATAACACATCATTTTGGTGTTACGAATAACTATTGTGTGATAGTTATCGTAACACATATTAATGTGTTACGATAACTATCACACGATAGTTATCATAACTCCAAATATAATCATTGCATAGTATATCGACAGTGGTTGATGTAACAATAGACTGCAGTACGTAAGGAATCTGATCCATTGTATATATTGTATGCAGTCAACAGCATATCGAATCTGTTCAATATGATGATGATATTATCTATATATATATATATATTATATATAAGTCAATCATATCGAAGCTATATTTTAACAAAATCCAGCTATCTTTCTAATCCAAAACTTGAAATCTAGAGAGGGTTATCATCCTCAAGAATTCACAGCTTCAATCCAACAGCATTTTAGTAACAAATCTTCAGCATTTTGACAAATGAGCCCGAACACCTCCTTTTATAGTTTTTTTGGAGGGAATTTGCAATTTAAAAATTATAGTAATATATTTTTCCTCAAAAATGACCTTTTTGAAATAATAATAACATATTATGTGCAAAAGACCCCTTAACCAGGCATTCAACTTTTAAAACACTTTATTACCTTTCCAACGAGCTATCACACTAAGTTGTCTTTTAAATTTTTCTCAACATTAGAAAACACTAGTGCAACATTAATGAATAACTCACCAAAGTTGCTGAAAGCACTGGAATTGAATCGGAATCAAACTCTATAATCACATTGGAATGATATTGAAGATGTAGGATGATGATCAAAGCCAATTGAGTGACTTACTAAAATAAACGTGCTCTTTAAGAAGTTTGGTTAACATCCTAGGAGTTCAAAAACACTTCTGAAAGTGTTGTAGTGATTTATACTACTAACTAGGTTCATTACCAAAAATAGAAATCCTGAAATATTGAACTTGCATCCTCCAAGAAGTTTTATATTAAATTCTCGAGCTCGGCAACCATGAAATTCGAATGAAGTTCGACAAGGGTAAAAATTCGAAAAAAAAATTCGGATTGAATTCGCCTTATATAAATGTTATTTATTTTTAAATATGTGTAATATATCCAATAAATTATCAAAATAGTTAACATTTCTAAATAGATTTGAAATCATTATATAAGGATGGCACATTTATTAAATTTATAACGTAAGGAACATGTGAAATAATGATTGCAAAGATGTTTTATTCTAAAAAAAGTACATTCAAAAGTCAAGACTTCAGAATTTCAAAAGAGCTCTAAGTCATCAAGAGCACTTGGCTCAGATGGTGTATCATCATCATCAGTATCTCTACTCAATTCTTCATCAAAAAAGTCAAGCTCATCTGCACTTGGCAGTGCTATGTCTTTTGAAATTTGTTGTCGTGAAGAAGATGTGGAGTCATTTGCTGATTTGTTTAGGAACAATTTTAAATTGCTGCGAACATAGACAAGATCTCCCAACTTTCTAGACAACAACTTGTTCCTCTTTTTGGAATGAATGTGGTCAAGGCAACTCCAATTCCTCTCACAAGCTGATGAGCTTGCTCCTTGACTCAATATTCGAATAGCAAAGCATTGAAGTTCAGGAGTTTGTGCTCCATAGCTCATCCACCATCTATAGCTAGGTACCTCATCTCGTGCCATATCATATTTGGCTGCTGCTATTCCAAACATTCCTTCAGCTTTCTTGTATTTCCGGCCTTGGTCTCTGATTAGCGCTGCAATTGTTGGGTCTAGTTCAAATTTGCTAATGACTTCATAAAACCCTGCCATAACTTCACTATCACCTTGTCTATCAATGTGAAATAGTTTGGGCTCCAAATAGCATGCTGCTGCATGTAAAGGTGTGTGCATCATTTTCCATCTGGAATCAACTGTCTCCTATATCTCCATGTACTCTACTTCCACATTGTTTAGTGCTCTTTGAATAGCTTCCTTACAATGGTCCATGCTTTCATAAAGCATGCCAAGACAAGGAGTGTCACCATCAACCATACGAAGCACATCATCAATTGGCTCACAGACACTCAAAATCTTTGCTCCACTTTCCCAAAAGTTGCTATTTAAAATAATTTGCTCTATGTTCTTTCCCTTAGCACTTTTAGAAAGCATTGAACATTCCCACTCATTGGAACAAATTACAGATCTCAAAGCCGCTTTCTCTTCAACCACCCTTTTCAAAGTGATGTAAAATGAAACAAACCTTGTGTCACAAGGCTTCAACAACTCTCTAGATGCATGTTGCCTATAAAGGCTCAGTGTGAGACGGTGATTTCTTATGAAATTTGCAATTGCTCTCCCTCTGTGAATTGCTTCATATATCCATGGGAATTTAGCCAAATCATGAAGCAACAGATCCAAACAATGTGCTGCACATGGACTCCAATAAATCTGTGGGTACTTCTCTACAATCAGTTTCCCAGCTTCCACACAATTTGCTGCACTATCAATTACCACTTGAATCACATTTTCCACCCCTACTTTAAGAATGGCTTCCTCTAGTATTTGAAATATATACTCAGAAGTTTTCTTTTTATTCATAGTGTCAATCACCTTGAAGAACACAACACCTTTAGGACAAGCCACCATTGCATTGATCAATGGCTTTTGACACATATCTGACCATCCATCACTTAATATAGTGCAACCTGTTGTTTTCTACGAGGCTTTGACCTCAGTTAATTCCTCGGTCACTCTATCTTTTGACCTCTACAAAAGAGTTGTCCTGAAAGCCTCAGAAGAAGGAGATATGTACCTTTTGCCAAACTCTGCAACTCTTTGAATTGCATTACGAAAATTTGAATTTCTAGCTACATTGAATGGAATAGCACTTGTATAAAATAAATCAGCTAGTGCATCATCTACCTATTGTTTCTCAGCTGGTTTCCAAAAGATGCTCAATGTTCCACTCTCTTTCAATGCTCCTGTGGCCTTGGGTGGAATGGAAGAGGAAGACATAATAGCTGAGAATCTAGCACATCTTCTTCAATTCTATGTCTCTTTTGTGCATTCTTCATCTTTATTGCATTTGAGGAGGAATGTTCTTTTTCTAAAATAGCTGTAATATCTGCGGTTACACCTGGACATGCAGTAACACCTCCACCTTTACCCCCCGTAATACCTAGTAAGTGGTCCATTGCCCTTGTTAAACTTCCAGCAAAAACTTTCGGGCACTTGTTACAACGAAGTTCAGTACCATTACGAGTCACATATTTGCATGCCTCTGAAGTTGACTTGTTGGGAGCCATTCCAATCTGTACAATTCAAAAGAATTTAAGATTAATATTTAAAAGTAAAACATTAAGTAAATTTATTTAAAAGAAATTTCAAAAATATAATATTTTAGTTTTTACTCTACAAAACAAAATAACTCAATAAAGTATAAAAGTATATTTTTAATATATAAATATATTAATTTTTAATAAAATAATATAATATTAAATAATTAAATATTTTATCTGTTAAATTTAAATTACATCTTAATGTTTAGCATATTTGTTAAATTTATTTATTCGTTTTTACATTTGTATTGTATATTAACTTAAAAACTGATTACTTTAATATGATATTTCAATTTAATAAATGGTAATAAACAATATAGAAATAAAATAAAATATTATTAACTTTGATATTTATATAATAATTTTTTTTTTAACAATTAAATAAAATGAGATAAAATTTAGAAATAGTAATTTAAGTCTATTATTAAAAACTTAAAAATCATCATATAATGCATTTATAATAATTTTTATCTTTGTTATAATAATATTATTATCTACCTACTTAACTATAATCTATAACTTTTTAAAATATCTGTCATTTTATTATTAAAAATTTAATATACAATTTAAAAATATTTGATTTATGGATTTTAAATTTTATTATAAAACTATTAATAAATATATATTATAATATATATATATATATATATTTTTTTTGATCAATAAACGGCCGAAGCCTTGATTTTATCTATTTAAAATTTATCTTTTTACATTTTCCTCCGTTCGTGCGGGCACTGGTAGGAAAGAACGGGGAAGAAAACCTCCAGTCTGGCCCGGGACTTTTGTCCAGAAACAAATCAAGTTTAGAGTTCCTACAAGCGTAGGATTACAAAGCTCCACTTGATGGAGTCGAAGAGGGAATTCCCTCTTTAGTACAGATTACTGGAGGCATACCTCCATGATAGTGAACACAAATATATTAATCTTTTATATACAATGGTCTTTTAAGAAGAACTGATAAGCATTCCCATCATGTGTCGTACATTTATTTAGATTGAGATTACATATACCTTGCTCTTATCTTTAGAACTAATGAGCCTTCCTTTAATTTTAACTGTGCTTTTGAAAAATCGTGTTATTTTCTCTCATCCTCGCTCTTCGAGTATTTATCTTAGCTTTGATAAGTTCTTGAGCCTCTTTTTCTTTATTTTTGCCTTTTTGGTCTGTTATGCTTTCCCTGTATACCTGCAAAATAGAAAGACCCCATGCAACCTCTATTCTCCTAATCTACAGTTAATTAATCATTTTCATGATCCAATCCTCATAAAGCTAGTTTAGGTTAGGTATTGATGAAATTAAGGAATTTCAAATCTTAATCCATGAGTTAGTCTACTAAATAAAACATTACAATCTGAGTCCATTTCTATTGACAGTCATGCTATGAACATAAGAAATTTATGGGTACTTTACGAATCTTTTAATTTGTCATAACATTTTCTGTTTTAAAGATTATCATTTTTGTGATAGATGAGACTTCATTGTAGGTTGGCATGCCCTTAATATATGATGATTGTTTTGCCTAAATGAGATGTTAACTTCTTACATTCCCTATCTTGAAGTCTGCTATGTAAGAGGGCAGTATATATATATATGTGTGTGTGTGTTTGTGTGTGTATTTTTGCATTTTTATACTATACTCGCAAATGTATCTATACTTGTTTACTTTTAAATTCATTTACATTTATTTACATCTAATCTTGATTTCCTATTTTGAAATCATTTTTCTTCACCTTCCGAGCTCTTCTTTCAAACTCTCATGAATTTCTTCAATTTCTTGCCCGTCAACTCCTAGGTTAGCTAACTTATCTGCATCTATATTGCCCTCCCTGTAAATGTGATTCACTGTATAATCTCCTATAACTTCAAGAGATTCCAATATTTGTTCAATAGCACTATTTAGTTTCCAGTTCGGCGTTCTACCCTGTCTTATAGCATTTATAATAATAGCTGAGTCTCCTTCAATCGCAATTCTTTTAAGCCTCCATTTTTTGCACCAAGCCAGACCTAATCTTATAGCTTCTATTTCAGCTTCGTTATTTGTCTTAATTCCTATAGGTTTTGCTAACCTTCCTAATAACTTTCCTTCCGCATTATGTAAACATATCCCTATACCCGCCACCCCTGGGTTTCCCCTAGCTGCCCCATCAAAGTTCAACTTAATCCATCCTTGCTCCGGTGGTTTCCATTTACAGTTCGCCCTTGATAAGGATTTATTGTCAATGCTAGATCCAATCCAGGGAGGAACTTTCAAGCCATACCACTTCTTTCTCTGGCTGTTGTCTTCTAGTGAGAATTCCATCATTGATTGTCCTAGCATATTTCTATTGTTTGTAATTTCTACTATATTTGCCTCTAATTTGTTCAAAAAACTCTCAATGTTCATCCTTTTATCTTGAAAAATCCTACGGTTCCTTTCCTTCCATAATTCCCAGATTAACAGAGATGGGATTATGTATCTCATTTTACTATATAAATCCTCCTTACATGATCTTTGCCATGAAATAAAAACTTCTGTGATATCATTTTGAAGAGCAGTCTTCAGATCTAATTTCTCCAGAACCCAAAGCCAGCATTTATTGGCATACTCACAATTTAACAAAATATGATTAATCGTCTCACTTTCTTTCTCACACAGGGCGCACCTAGAAGGACCATGGTACCCTATTTTTTCAAACCATTCAGCAGTGAGAATCCTTTTCTGTAAAGCTGCCCATGAGAATATACCTGCCTTAGGAAGACAATTTCTATTCCAACATAGATCAATGGGAAGACTGGTGGGTGGATTATCTAATCCAGAAATAACTTTGAAACCTTCTTTTGAGTTGTATACACCACTCTTTGAGGCAGCCCATATAATTGTGTCCTCCCCAGAGCGTGGATAGAAGTTTCGTTCTAGTAGAGCCTTGTTAAGTTTATTCTGGAAATCAAGGGGAAGTCTGAGTTCCTCTAGAGATTTCCATGCCCAGCTGCTACCCTCACTATTATTGATTTGTGAAAAATAGTCTTTAACCCGCTCTCCCTTACTTTGTTTGATTAGTTCAATTAGCTGATCGTTCCCAAGAATTTCACGTAGGGCCGGTTTTCCACCCCATGAGTCATCCCAGAAAAGAGCCTTATCCCCGCTTTTCACGTCCCAAGAAAGGGACTCTAATACTATGTCTTTACATTCATTTATGAAGTTCCATATGCGTGAGCTTGTCGGATAATTATCAGAACGACAAACACTTTCCTCCTCTTCTCCTAGTAAGTATTTATATCTTAGTATTTTAACCCATTTTACCTTTGGGTTTTTAATCATTCTCCATACTAATTTCGCCCCTAAGGCCTTGTTTTGAAGCGTAAGGTCTTTTATTCCCAAACCTCCTTCTTCTTTTGGCTTACAAATCTTATTCCAAGCAATTAAAGCTAGTTTAGATTTCTCCTCCGACCCTTGCCAGAAAAATCTCCTTAACTTTCGAGCAATCTCCTTATTAATACCTGTCGGGATTCTCATGCTCATCATCTGATAGATAGGAACTGCAGAGAGGACTGACCTGATCATAACCGCCCTTCCCGCATTTGATAACCATTTACCTTTCCATTGATCTAGTTTCTTGGAGATATTTTGAATTGTGCTTTCCCATAAGTGATTTGATTTGACCCCCTTATCCAGAGGTAAACCTAAATATCTACATGGGAAGAAACCTTCTTTGAAGTCTAGAATACGTTTAATCTCATTCTTTCGTCTCTCTTCAGTATTGATAAATTTTTTTTCTGATTTTTCCTCATTTATACATTGTCCAGAAGCGTTAGCATAAGTTTTTAAAATTTCTCTGAAAGCTTGAGCTTCTTCTAAAAGCGCTTTTCCAAAGAGGAGATTATCATCGACATATTGTTGATGAGTAGTAGCCTCGACTCCCGAAGTAATCTTGATTCCTTTAACCTTATCCTTTTCCTGAAGTTTCTTGATACCTCTCCCTAAAGCTTCTGCCGTAATAATGTACAAAAAAGGAGATAACGGATCTCCCTGCCTCAAACCTTGAGAACAGCTGAAAAAGCCTTCAGGAGACCCATTCACCATAATTGAGAAGTGAGGGGTGGAGATGCATTCAAAAATCATATTGATCCATTGTTTTGAGAATCCAAAAGCTTCCATACATTTACACAAAAATCTCCAGTCCACTTTATCATACGCCTTACTAATGTCTAACTTAATCAACATACTCGGAGCCTTATTATTTGTTACTGAATGTATAGCCTCATGAGCAATAATCACTCCATCCAAAATTGACCTATTAGGGACAAACCCTGTTTGTTCTTCGGATATAATCAATGGAAGAAGTTGTTTCATTCTGCCTGCCAAAGCTTTTGAGAAGATTTTATACAAAGTTTTGCACAGGGAGATAGGTCTGAACTCATTAAATTTCTCTGCATTGACCTTTTTGGGAATAAGAGCAATGAATGTGTTATTTAGCTCTTTAAGAATATGTCCTGAGTTTCTCATTCCCTCTAGAGCATCAGTAATTTCCTTGCCCATAAATGACCAACACTTTTGAAAGAAAAAAGTTGGGAATCCATCAGGACCAGGGGATTTATCCGGGTTCATTTCCTTTAAAACCTTGAGTATTTCATCTTCTGTAAATGCAGCATTTAGGAGGTTATTTTGATGCGAAGTTATTATACGAGGGATGTTACTTAATAGCTTGGTCTGGTTCAACAAATCCACACTCCCTAAGTTATTTAGAGATTTATCAAAGAAAGAGACTGCTAAATCTACAATTTCTTCAGGATCCTCTATTGTATTACCATTGCTATCTTTGATTTTGGAAATCTTATTTATATTCCTTCTAGCTTTGACGCTATTGTGACAAAATTTGGTGTTTCGGTCCCCTTTCCTGAGCCATGTTTCTCTCGCTCTTTGCCCCCAGAAGGCGCTAATTTGTGAAAGAGAATCATAGTATTTGCATAATAGTTCTTGCTCTTTGTTATCATCTGAAGTCTGTTTACCTTCTTCAGTAATCTCCTTATTCACATTTTCCAGCTCTTTTTCTATAAGATCTCTTTTCACAAATATATCCCCAATAGTGTTCTTACTCCATTGAGACAAATTTCTTTTTATTAATTTTAGTTTCCTTATGACTTTATATATCTTGGAGCCTTCAAATCTTGTCTCTGTCCACCATTTTTTAATTAGACCCAAACATTCCTCATTAAGTAACCACATTTTTTCAAATCTAAATGGGATCTTTTTATTTCTGATTGGTTCCGAAATTACTAGTTCTATAGGAAAGTGGTCGGAACCGGCAATAGGTAGTACCTCATTAGTAAGATCAAAGTCAAAATTTCTCAATTCCCCAATAAAGAAGAACCTGTCCAATTTTTCTACTATTAACTCTGTGTCTTTTCGTTTGTTAGTCCAGGTGTATTTCCCTCTGTCTGATTCAATTTCCGAAGCCCCTATATTATTTATCCATTCCTGAAATTCTAAAGTAGTTTTTGATATGTGTTTTGTCCCACCCAGTTTATCTCCCAAGGATAGGATAGCATTAAAATCTCCTCCTAGTATAAATGTATCGTTCGGGAAGCTTTCAATATAATCCTTAACCTCCTGCCATACCATTCTCTTTTCATGTAAGAATTTTGGAGCGTACATGTTTATTAGATTGAATTTTAAATCTGATTTTAAACTTTTGATTTGACCTCCCATCCAATTTTTATGTTTTTCATGAATATTGAAAACTATTTCTCTTGGATCCCAAATAAAAGCTATCCCACCCGAAGCGCCTTCTGCCTCGCAACCTATTAATTCTCTAATCCCTATACTCTTTTTTAAATTCTCATATCCTTCATTAGAAAGTTTAGTTTCTTGTATCATAGCCATATTTGGTTTAATTTTCGCTAATTGCCTTATTACAAGGCTTCGTTTGTTAGGGGCATTTAAACCCCTAACATTCCAACTAATGATCTTCATGAGGACTCGGGAAGGATCTTCCCCTTCCCAGAGTATAGAATATCGGTAATTTTAACCTGACCTAGCGCCATTCCTTCCTTAGCTCTTAGTTCAGCAAGAGATTTTCTACCTCTTGGTTTGACTAGTTTCCCCGTATCAGCTTCTAACTTGCCCTTAATAGATTTTCCTAAACCTAAAGTTTCTGTATTGTTCTTAACGATGTTCTCTTTGTTTTCCTCACAGAGTTCCTCTTTCGATAGCGAGCCTAATACTCCTGTTATTATATCATTACTCCTAGAATCTTCCAGAATAGAGGCAGGGTCTAATCCTAAAAAGTCTAGTAGTGATCCTTGGTCAATGGTCTCCTCTAAGGGGGACTTTTCCATTTCTTCTTTTTGCATTTCTTTTAACTGATGGAAAGATTCAGAGTGGATGAGTTCTGATTTTTTATCAATATTAGGAATATCTGCAATCTCTATTTGGGTTCCTGCATTAACATTTATAGTTCTTAACTCCACTTCGGATTTCCTCCCCCTCTTCTTTTTAATTCTATTGATATTAGGGGTGCTCAGACTTCCTCTTTTCATTGCTGTTCCTAACTGCCTATCTTGGTTGGTGATGCCAAAAAGGCCTTCTATGGAGTCTTTAACCAATGAGAGATTGCCGTTGGATTTGATTCCATCAATGATTGTTGCCAATCCTAATTGTCTATCTTCATTGTTGATACCTTCTAGGCAAATTCTGATCTCTTCCTCGTTTTGATTCCTTGTATTATTTATTTCTTCTTTCCTACCATACGAGGGATCTTCTCTTTCATTAATATCCCTTTCCATATCTCCTATCTCATCTAGATTTGGAGAGCATTCCATTTCCATGTCTTCTTCTCCATTTTCCTGAGTATTATCTGATGCCGACATCTCTATAATGCTTTTAATTAGCAAACTTTTTTGGTGCTCAAGTTCCTCTTTGTCACATATTTCGTCGATAAGGGTGTCCATAAACTCATTGGTGATCTCATCTATTTCTTTTTCTATTTTTTGGTTCTCCTTAAGAGGTGATCTTTCTTTATCTTCTGGACTGTTGGAGATTCTATTCGGGCTGTAAGAGGTAATTTTAGTGTTAATTTCTTGCTTGAGACTCTGAGTACTAAGGTTATTCTCATGTTCTTTGGATAAAGGTAGGGGAGATTTGACCTCAACATTTAAGGTCTTATTTATTGAGATTTCCTTTTCTAGAGCAAAAGGGGGTTGACACTCAGAGTCTGAAGGTTGTGAGGAGATGCTAATCGGATTAATTTTCTTAGGAGAAGTCATAGTGAAACCTCCTTTTTCTGGGTTAAAGCTCTCCTTCAATTCCGATGTCTTCTGAATATGAGTGTCCATTTGTCCTAAATTATTGGTTTCTAGATCATTTGTTTGTCTTTCTACAAAATCTTCTAGAATAATGGGGTTAATAATAATAGAGTTAGAATTAAAGCATATTCTAATGGGTTGTATCCATTTTTGATGATAGTTGATCTTTACTCTAATGATTTTTTCATACTGGCTATTATCATTATCAATAATGCTTAGAAAGTCACCAATTTGTTTTCCTATTAATTTGATAGTTTCTACATCAGATAATTCTATAGGCAGATTTTTAAGAACTATAGCTTTTTCTACAAGAAAGTCCTTAAGTTTAATTGGGTTGAACAAGGGAACCCAGTCAAAAATATAAAAATCAGAGTCTTTATACTTAGCTAACCCTTCATTTCTAATTTTACTTTTAATATTTCCATCTTTACAATTAATGAAAATAAAATTTTCTAATAAGATAGATATACTTACCTCATTCGAGAGTTGAGATTTCAACCAGGCTATCAGATCTGTGGTAGAAGTTCCTACTCCAGACCATCGGCAAATCAGCCCTGTATCTGCAAAAGAATTTTGTCTCTGTTCTATGCATTTTCCATCTAGATCTATTCTAATCATGTTAGGATTCTGAAAGAAATTACCTATTCTTTTATCATTGTTACTCTCCATAGTTTTATTACACTTATGAGGGGGCATGCATACCTGTATGTTTTGTTCCTGAAACTTCCTTAATACATTGTTACTTGTTAAACCTTTTGGATTCTTTCTGTGTGTTTGATCCTGCTGTGGGTAGATCTCTGAGACATTGGTATGGAACTTATTTTGTCCTGTCTTATTGCCTTTCTGGGGGGGTGAATATCTCCCATTATCTTCCTCTTTAAGAAAATCAAATGGGTTATTCAGAGATAGATTAAAAGGACTATGAGATAGCTGATACCTGTTAACCTTTTTCTTATTTTTAATCGTCTGCCAAGTGGATTCATTCTTCATTATGCAAACGGGAGGTGCTTGAGTAGGTAAGATCCTGCCTTCCCCCTTAGCAGATAGGGGTTCATTGGTTCTACAATTTAAATTGTACTCAGGTCTACCCACCTTAGCAGCCCCGATGCTTATGCCTGATTTTGCATATTTAGTCTTGGAATAGATATTTATTTGTCTGTCCAATGCCTTGACTGCGAAGACTCTTAGCTTACCATTCCCTATTTGCTTAGGGATTAAATTGTTTATTCTAAGTGCATAACCAGGATTCTCCTCCCTAGCAATTTTCTTAAGTTTTTCTTTCTGAGAATCCTTATCTTGCTTATCTGGTAGTGAAGATTCAGAGGAACCCTTTATCGGAGCATAGACATCAATGGAAGGATAAGGTTTTGCTTGAGTGAAGACTGCGTTCAATTCCAAATCTGTATTTTCTTCAGCTAATTTCTTCTGTTTTGTTATGAAATCTTTCAAATGCTCATATGAAGGGTGATGTTGTATTGGTTTACGACAATCTTTTTTCTTGTGGCCATAGACCCAACAATTAAAACAATAACTTGAAAAAACCTCTTCTTTGTCTTGCTTCTTTGCAGCACCTGTAGCCATATTGGGCCTTTCTACTCTAGGGTTATCCTTACTGTATACGGCTAAAACTTTCTTTGCATCTCGATTCGCATGAAAAAGACCAATATTTATCTGACGTCTTTGTAAGGCGGATTTCCTTTTTGAATGAAAAGTTCGCATTTCACTGATTGTGTAATGTCCCGTGCCAGAATAGGATGAATTTATCTCTGTTTGTTAACTGGGAATTTTGTCAAATAGTTGTCAGAATTTTGTAAATTTTCCTCTTCAGAATGGCAAGGTTGGCAAGGTCTGAAGCTTTCCCTTGTTGTCAAAATCTGCGGCCAAGGAAACAATTCACACTCTTCATTTATATTTTGACTGCCTTCGCACCATTACAGATTGGGCCCCCGGTTGCCACGCTGAGTATTCTACCCTTTCGACTTGAAACCCTCAGAATCTTGATAATACATACGGTGCCAACGAAGCCCTCCAATGACGGCCGCGGATCTTGAAATGAACAAGAAAACCCTAGTTTTAGACCTAGACGACACACTGATACACGCAATTTCTGATCCGAACAAAAGATTCGACTTCTCCTTTGAATTCACTGCCGGAAAAGCCGGGAAATTCTTGCTGAAGCTTAAAAATGGATATCTAAATGTCCAGGTCTGAGATATTTGCTCTTCAATATATACGATTTTCACCAGACTCTAAGTCAGAAATGCTTCTATATTTGATGTTCTCTGATTGTCCACTCTGATTCAAACCGGAAATCGCACAATTTTGGTATGCTTTATCTTTTGTTCTAATTGCTGTTCTGGTAAGACCAAGATGACTGATATATTTATGAACCGCTCTTTTATGGATCAGATGAATAACCTCTAATTTGTGGTTTCTTCTTGCTGTGCTACGCTGGAGAAGGAAAAATACTACCGCTTCAGAACATATCACGCACCCATATGTCAGATACTTCGCACCGATTTTATGTGCTGCTAAAATATCAAAGTGCTTCACCTGAAAATCGTGCCAGCCAAATGATTATGGATTGCTGCAAAAAAACAGTATCGCTGCCACAAAGTACTGTCGTTGCAGATGTAAACTCAGATCATTGTTGGGAGATGCAAACACAACATTATTCATACCGCTGAAAAGGGGCTCTGACTGCAAAAATATGCTTCTGAAGATTATCGTTGTTGAACTATGAGATATATCACTGAATTTGAAAATAAGTATCGCAGCCTCCTACAAATGCAGAAGATATCGCTGCAAACAAATGAATATCGTCGGGAAAAATCAATATTTAGGCGAAAATATAATTTTTTCAAATGTCGTTTAAATCCACAATATATATTATAATATTAATGTAATACTAAATAATTTAATTAAACTATTAATACATATATATTAATGTAAGACTAAATAATTTAAAAAAGTATAGTGTATAACTATACAAAAGTCATTTAAAAACTAAATTAAATAACTTACCTTTCTCACGGAAAAACAGAGGTGAACGGAGACGGAGAAGAATGAATTTGCCATAGGGAAGGAGCGATTCAATTTTCTCCAATCTTCACAATGCAGCAGCAACAGCAAGGATTGCATCTTGGAAAAATTGCTCACGCGACAGCAGCAGCAGCTCAACAAAATCGACAGCAAGGATTCAGGCGACAACAGTAGCCCGACAAAATTGCAGTTGCACTTAGCACTCAAATTACTCCGGCACTCATCACTCAGAAACTCCAAATCAACAAATAAATTACAAATTTGCAAGAAATTGCCTTCAAATTCAAGAAATCTGTGCATTCAAGGGGCTTGCGAACAACTCTTTATGGAAAAGAATGGGCGGGAAACCCTCTAAAATATTTAGAAACTTTAAAAATAGCATGTTTTTTATGTTTACGCTAATGAGAAAACTGCCATTTTCTCTATCCGAATAAAATGATGAACTTTACCGATTTTTTTAGAAATATTTGAAATTTGGGAAAAACCGAACTTCATCCTTCATATTCGCCGAATGCTGACTTAGATTGTAGCAGTTCTAGGCATGTACCAGTTGGGATTCAGAGCATAGGCAGCCATATGAGGGGTGTTCATTGTGTTCCACCTATTTGTGACAATAGGATTGATACGCTTCTCATAGAATTGTAATCTATGATTCTTGTTATGAATTGCTTGCTATCAAAATTCTCATGAATCTCCCCAAGGCTAGAAGAGTCTATATTGGTATACCCAATTACCCCCACGATCAAATGATATTATAGAACAAATATATCTGCAAGAAACATTGAGAAAATTATAAGACATTAATAATATTGAAATTTATAATTTAAATTAAAAACGGATTATCAAAAACTAAGAAACATTTTAACTAAATTTTTTTACTTGATATTGGTGCACGAAGTTTCATCAAAGACTTTTTTTCTTATCATCTTCCCTTCTTTGGTTCTTGATTGAGCCCACTTTTTTTGCTCTTTACAAGCCACCATAGATTTTAGAGCATTTTGCAGCTCTACATCTTCTCTAGTATAATAAAATAGCAATAGTCTCAACTAGTTTGAGGAATTCTGTGATGTCCCCTTCAAGCTAGTGACATCATGCTAGCTAATGGTTAGCCTATCAGTGGACCCTCGTAGGCTAGTAGACATGGATAGGGGGTCAGTAATGGCACAGGGGAGGAATGGCTATTTTTAGGCTTATTTTGGAGCTATAGAGATGGACCCCTGCTATTTTTAGAAATACCTCATGGTCACATGGAGAATATTTTCACTAGCTCCCAGTTCAGACGGCTTGATCAAATTCACAATATTATGGGAGTTATGACATTTTTCGTGGCTAAGTATTAAAGAAGAATAATTATTTTAATATAAAGTTATATTATAACTTTATATTAAAATCACTTAAGTTGAGGGTCTTAACATCATGAGAAGGGGGCCAAATTTATTAATAATTTATTTGACTTCTTCCTAAGTCTAAATGATAAAATAAATCATTAATTTAATGTTTATAACATTAAATTGTAATTGCTTGAGAGAAATTGAAATTCCTGCTTTTTGGGTGCGATTTAGACTTGGAAGGTTATATATGCTTAGCGTGAGAAGAAAATGGCATCTAGTTTTCATTATTGATAAAATATTCTTCTACTCTTGAGCTCTGAGAAAGGGTTTGACAGTGCAGCCATTGGAGAACGTAGTTCTTCTGTGTGTTCATCATTTGAGCCAGTGAGATATCTGGTGAATTTGATATCCAGCGGAGGTTTCATCCAGAGACTTCTATTGTGCTTCAGCGGAGATTTACTTCAGCATTTACAGCATTGATTTATAGTTTCAGAGAAGTGGTTGCAGACGAGTACGCCATCATTCTTCCAGTGTGAGTAGAATACTACAGCAGGCATCATTTATGCTGGGATGCAGTTATGTTGGGAAAGTGCGATTTTCATCAATAAATTCCCAGGTTTTTAATGTGTATTGAATCCAATCTTATTTGTTGTTATTTATTCGGATATTATCATTTGTAATGAGTTTGGCTCAAAGGAATTAAATAAGGCAGCAGTAGTTCATTTTCTATTCAGTATTTCAGCATTATGTTATTTGCTTTTTATGTCAAAAAACCCTTGCAAAAAAATATAAAACATTATAAAACCATCAAAACAAACAGTACAATAGCAAGAGCCTGAAAGGGGTTCTTACAAATTCTTTCTTTTAATAAGATTAGAATAATGCAAGTGAATTGTGATGGATAAATTCAAACATTTGTATGTCTCTAGCTTTTGTCTTCGCCCAAATTATTTTGGCAATGTCTTTCAAAGAATTATTAATAACATGTACACAACATGGACTCCAAACAATATGTTTGTAAGTGCTCTTAACCATCAAATTAATTGACTTACATCATGAGCTGAATCTGTCACAACTAACACAACATTGGAAGACCCAACCTCCTCTATGGCCTCCAAAATGCCAAACTAGTGATCAACATCCTTACATGTCTCAAAGAAGTCAATAGCTCTAAGAAAGTATGATTCAGCAGGACATGCAACAATAATATTATTGAATGGTCGATGTCAAATAATAATCCATCCATCCATGACAATAGAACAACCAGTCCTAATTCATGTTTGTCTCATCTCCTCCATCAATATGTTGACATCTGAATAATTTTTGTTGAGGAGGGGGGTACAATTTGTGTTCTCCAAGAGGAACATAGGAGATTCCAACTGCCATTGCATTTCTCAACATAACTTTCAAATAAGGAGACCTTTTCAAATGAAATGGAATGACATGATAATAAAAAAACTTAGCCATTGAATCATCAACTTTCTCATGTCTCTTCAAATTCAAAACTGTACCATTATTTTCCTCACCTATAGTTGAAGCGGCCATCTTCTTCTCCCTATCATAACCTTCTTCAATTGATATATTGAAATGCTTATCAATAGATTGCAATGGTTCGGATGAAGGCTTTTTAATAGTTCTATTATCAGTTTTTTCACTCTCTCCAACCAACTTTGTCATTTAAATTTGTTATTTTAACTTTATAGTTTTACATACTCTAACCTATTGTCCACTCTCACCAGATGAATGGTGTGCAACCCTACTATAACTCACATAATAATCAATTTTGCAAACGCGACACAACCAATGCTTGCTGTCCCCTACATTCTTATCCTTAGTAGTGCTTAAGTTGGTGGCAAACTGCAGCAAGGGTTTTTCAGAGTTGAAAGGGCTTTTTGCAAATTTTTGAAGAGAGCATGAAGGGCATTTAAAACGGTCTATATGGAGTTCCAATAGAGCTCGTGTTTGGATTTTTAAAGGAACAAAAACCTCCAACACTCCGACTTTCATTCTCTTTATTTTTCCATTGTGATGCACATTGTTATTTTAGAGTAGCAATTAGTATACAATGTAACACCGACACTAGGGTATGTCGGGATGAGTTTCTGAGACCAAGGGTCAAAGGGCCTCAATTTAATTTCGGGATGGTGGGGGGTGTTGTATACTATACATATAGAACTTGAAATGCTAGTTATGAAATGATGTTTCAATATGAACATACCAAATTGAAATACTTGAACATAGCAAAATTGTAACACGAACAAGAACCATTGAACATTCAACATAGTAACATACCCAATAGTAACATTCAAAATTCAAATAGAAATTCAAATTATCAGCAAATAGGATTTATATTAGTTCTATCAAATATCATAAAGGTGATTACAATGATTATCGTGATATGAATCATGATCGATATCAAAACGAGTACAAAGTTATGTCAAAATATAGTGAAGGGAGGTCTCTAATCATCCCCCAAGCCAAAGTTCTTGTCACTAGAATGTCTGGGCGTCCCCGCGCTTTGTACACGTCCAAATGACGATGTGGTTGCAGAGTGGCGGAGGTGGGGGTACTTGGGTATTCCAAGTACCCGTCCCCGGGATGTCCCCGCACCTAGTGCTTCTGGGTTGGGGGGGGGGGAGTGTGCATCCCCGGGTTTCATTGTTAATATGTTGTATTGTTCACAATAATATCATCAGAATTAAGCACCAAATAATCAATTCAGACCTGTTCTCCAAGTGTGGAAAGATTGGTCAGTTAACAAAATATTCTATGATGGGTTCTTAACTTTCATATTTAGTTCTTAATAGATTTGTAATCAAGAGTTGATTGAGTTTGTGTTGTAATATTGTCAATCACTGATTTTTTGCACTTTTTGGATCATAGAAGTAGTAGTAATTTCATCAATCATCATCTATTTAATTTTATTCCCTTCCAATTGAAAACTTCTTCCATTGCTTGACAATAATTGTCAATATAATATTGCTTGCTAATATGCTGCTATAATCGTTTTTCCAATCTGCTACTACCTCAACTTTGTGGTAAAGGTTGCTTTTATCATTCTCTTCTATTTCTTCTATACTTGTTGATCCAGCTTACGGTTAACTGACTACTATCTATTCATCATTCCATGTGAACATAAGAAAACAACATTTTGGATTTTAAAGACAACTCCATAACTTGTGTGCAAAGAATTTTTTTGACAACTCTTATTGTATTTTGTGATGGTACGCTAATCTTATTCTTCATTTGTAGGTATTAGTAGTTCGGCAAGACTTGAAGATGGGAAGTGGGAAAATAGCCTCACAGTGTGCACGTAAGATTTTTTTCTTTTGCTTAATATTTGTTGTTATTATTATCATGCACTAATTTAACTTCATATAAAATGTGACTTTTTGTCTAGGACCAAGGTATGGCACCCATAATAAAAGATCCATTATATAAATTTTTTCGTTACTTGCTTTTTGCTTGGAAATTATGTTGTGGTAGTTGTTGCAGGAGATTATGAGCTTAATTTTCTGTTAATTAGGAAATAGTGGGGCTTTGAGGCATGAATTCTTAGCTGTGGTTTGCAATGTGCTTTCATAAGCAAGGCCTCTTGGCAAACCCCATTTCCTCCATGTTCCTTTTACATTATACATCAGAACATTTCTTCACAATGCTTGTCAAGTCTTTTTTTGATATATTTTCACTCATACAGCTTTAGGCTTTTTGTATGCCTCAACCTGATGATGAACCACAGTGTGGTGAGCCGTGAAATGTTGATGCAAAAAAAAAACTTACACAGTTGAATCCAAAAGCACTCCATTCAACTTTAGGCTTTTTTGATGAAATCATTAAAAATTTAACACACCGAAATTAACTTATCATTTATTGTTCTTGTGTGAAATAGCAGATGCTGCTACAGGCATTTATGGAGAACTCATGAGAAGGTTCAGCTTCTTACAAACTTCTTGTGTTTCTATCTCCTCAAAATTTTTCCACTCATGTTGATAACTGGAAGGAAAAGGAAGTGAATGTATGATCTGAAAGTCTAGACAACCATGAAAAGAGTAAAGGACCATGAGTAACATGCAAGAGTGCTATATTATTGTTCTGTTTTTTTAGTTTCTTGAGTGTCAGGTTTGCTCACTGAACTTGAGTATCGGATGGCTTCCATTCTTTTACTATAAAATTTGAAATTTAGGGACTTCTTAGTTTGGACCTTAACATAAAATTACATCAAAGATGGGATATTTTTGTTATCTTTTCTAATTTACAACTGGCTATGTAAATGTTTCAGCTTCATTTGTATTGTGACCTTTTTTCAGTTATTGTCTTGCTTACTTCAGATGCACTTTTTGCCAACGATAATTTGTCAAACATTTTGATTAGATTTTCTGTATATTTCCTGGCAGCCAACGATCTCTTTTGAACAAGTGGGAGGAAGCTGGACAGCCCAAAATAGTTGTCACATGTAAAAATCAACATGAAATGTGAGAACATTTTCTGCCAAGTAAAATTGGAAAATACTAAGCAATAGGCGTCTTACTAAATACATTGTATTTTCATCGAGTTTGCAAACATGCATTAAGTAGCTCCATATGGAAATGTTGACAATAAATTTTAGCATTATATTTATCATCTGTGACAGTTTTTCAAGTGTATGTTTTTCTATATGGATAGAGATGGATTTACCTTGTAATTTTGACAGGAACAATCTAAGAGCAGCAGCAGAGAAAATAGGCTTACCTACCTTTACTGTTGCTGATGCTGGACGCACTCAGGTTTGCTTTTAAATTTTTAATTGCTACAAACTTATGGCTTTTGTAGCACGTAAAAGTTTGGCAATTATTTACTTTACAGATAAGAAGAGTTTCTTATTTGTGACAATCACCTTGATAAATTTAGTCAAATGTCTGAAAATTGTTGTTGAACTAGTTTGATTTACTTTGGAAGGCTGCTTTATATTCATATATTTATCTTGTTACTAGTTTTTCATTATTTAGATCATTCAGTTTGTAATGATCCTTGTAAAAGTTTAGTCTTGGAATATTGAGTTTGAATATTAACGTTGAAGTGTTGGTTGTTACCTTAGTGAGAATTTGTGAGAGATTGTACAGCTACTACCTTTGTTTCTTCTATAACTTGTTTCAAAACTATTAGTATTATTGCATTTGAGGCATGTATGTTTTCTGCTTCTAGTTGATATTGGCTAATTAATCTCATTCTCCTCGTTCAATGGTTTCTGGGTTGTGAACGGATTAAGTTGCAATAAACTAAGTTTCAAATATTGGTACATTTTGAATTTGGGTGTTCAATTATGAAAGCAATTATGATCACCATTATCTTCCAATATGATTATATGTATGAATGCATCTTCTTCAACATACATCTGTATTTGGCCTTGGTGAGCTTCTTGAATGATAGTGAATAACCAAAGATGGAACATGCAATGTTCTAGAACATCATCTTGACCTAGCCAATATAACAATGATCCCCAACTGACATGTGGCCTCTATTTCTGAGTATCTTTGTTGTTCTGTCCTACAGTTTTATGTGGTATGAACCTAGATAGGAAGGATTTTGTGGCAATAGTATAAGTTAAAGAATGATGGCATGAAATGGTTCGTATTTAGATAATTTATTTGCAATTGAATTAGTTTTCTTTTTAGTCCCACGTTTGGAAAATTGATCATAATTGATCTGCCTTTTATCTATCCATACAATTTCTTTCCATAGAAAAAAACATGTCACCTAAATAGATCAGTGGTGGTCAATTTGAAAATCAAATGGATTGTAAAATGTTGAGTGTCAGAACTGTTGGAGAATGTGGCAGCCTAGATCTTTTAAACATTATTACTTTCATTCTGTCAATAGTTTGTACTAGTTTCAAGTTCTGATTTATATGAGTTCAGTGTTATTAGTATACAGTTAATCATCAACATTTACACCAACTTCTTTCCAGCACATGCATGTGTCCATCAATCAACAATATATTGTTGTGGGTAAGTGCATATGAATGGGTATACACACATCCAGTTCTATGTTTGTGATTATATATGAATGTTTGTAAATGCATGTAGCTATCTGCATTATGCACGTATACATAATAAATTATATTTTTTCCATATATATAATATTTATTTGTGGTGTATTTTGATGCTCATCTTTTGTTTAGGATACAACTACAAGCAGTAGTCTCAAATTGGTGTGAGAAAAATAAATAAATGGAGATATCTGGTGAAAGGCTATATATGTGTGTGTGTGTGCGGTGTATTCTAATGCTCATCTTTTATTTAGGACACACACACAAGCAGCAGTCTCAAATTGGTGTGAGAAACTAAAAAGAATGGAGAGTCTGGCAAAAGGCTACAGCCTACATATGGGAATTCTAATGGGCATTAGAAGGGAAACTTTGCAGGTCTGACAGACAAACTTCACTCGATGACCATTGCTGATGGGCCTAGTGTGCATATGAAGGTTTAAGGATCTAGCTCATTAATTAGGTTGAAGTGGACACTGGTTACAGCATTGAAAATGGCTATTATACAAGTTTACAAAAACATTTGGGTGTAGAAACTATAAGATAACAAATTGGTTATGTAAGAATCAAGAGAAGTATCAACCGATTAAAAAGTCCACTCAGAAACTAACAAAGAAAAGAAGAATGTATGCGAGCACCTAATTGTAGCACATTTTATAGTTTGGAAAATTATCATAATATAAATATTCCTTGGCTAATCTTAGAGTTTATCTCCAACACTATGGTTGTAATGGCAGAAAAAGCATTGATTTTTGTAATAGAAAAAATGCACCATTGAAAGGTTTGGGGCTGGAGCCGTGGGCATCTTAGTTACCCGTTTGGGTTTGGGTATAGGTTTAGGGGTTTCTATATAGTAGATTTTTTCCCACAGGTTCAGTATGGCCAGGTGTGGCTGTACATCTATATAAATTAATAAAATACTTATAATTTGCAAAAAGAAAAATACTCATAATTCATTGATTCAATGTTAAATGTCAATACAAAATTAGAATTGATAATCTTCATATTACTCTTTATTGAGAGTTTCAAGATCAACATTTGGTTCATTTGAGCTACAAGTATATCCACAATGTGACTCCTAGTAGTCATGTGTAGATACTCCCTCATCTAAAGAGACTAAGGCAAGTTGTGTGATACAAGCATATAAGTTGGCATACCTAAGGTATGTCCCTATTCTTCATTGCCTCTTTGTTGTAATCAAATTTCTAATGTGACAAGATACACAAGTTGTAATGCATACAGTTCTACTTTTTGTAGCCAACTGGTTCCGCTTAAGTGAGTGGATAAAGGAATATGTGCTCCAATTTCACTTAATTGAAGGACTCACAGCTTGTCAAAATTGCATACAAAGTTAGTACAACATTTGCAATTACAAACCATAATATATTGTAGGGAAAGAAAAGTAAGCATAACTGCATACTTGAGATATAATTTTAATTGCAAGGGGCTGTAGATAAAGAGAGCCCTGGGCATGGATTTACCACCACTAATGGGATGCCTTCTTGTACTTGTATCAAAGAGCATCAATTTCATTGTTCCCTGAAGATGTGAAGTGGCCTATTTCATTGAAGACAATACTCTAAACATTTAGATTTTATTCACTCAAACATGGTCATTTCTTATTAACAACCTCATGCCCATACATGTGCAAACTACCCTTAGAAGTCACCAATAGCCTCATGATAGTGATCATGGCATGCTTGGGGATTTAGTTATCTTAATTAATGTTTATGTAATGTCCCAAGCACGTACGGTTCCCTCAAACTCCAGTAACTAACCAAACCTCCTGTCGCACCTCATACGGTCACTTGTGCAGACTAGTCTACACCGTACGATCCATTGGCCAAATGTGGTAGTGTATAGAAGTGGCCTCACCTGTACGACAGAATGTCGTACAGTGGGAATGTTTGGCCTGTATGATAGGAAAGCCCAACCCGTATGGTGGATGGTTGTGTTGTATGGTGACCGTATAGTCACTTGACACACATTGCATGTACGGTATGATGTCAGTACGACCCCAATATGCCCTTCACTGTGTGTTCTCTTGGTCTTTTGCACATTCTTCTAGATGGTAGTTCCATCTCATGGTATCCGACTTCAAATGCAAATATCAAATAGATGCACAATACAAATATCAACACAACACAGTACTAAAGGCGCAAGATCTGGAAATAATTATTTATTCTGGAATTTGAGTACAACTTCATCAGATACAGATATTACAGATTTAGACCACGAGAAGAATAGGGTGAGGAGTGACTCCCACTGAAACTGCGGATGCTAGAGTAGGGAGGATCTTGCACCTCTGAAATGGCAAACAAGCTGAACTTCCAATTGGAGTTTGCAAATACAAAAGAAAACATCAAATTCACCATACCTACAACTATGCCAAACTCGACCTTATAAATGGGCTCTGGGAAACTTCCCAAAGGGTTACAAACGAGCTGACACGACAAAACAAAAGCTAACTAATAAAAAAAGAGGTCCCCGAAAGATATTATTGTTAAGTTTGAGGCCATACAAAAACTAATTTTAATTGAATTATTTAATTATATCGGGGACATTATAGTCCTCCCGGCCCAAGAATTGCTTTCCCTCAAGCAATTGCAGATTCAGATGCTCCAAGATCTATTCGCCTTCCCATGTGGCATCTTCAATTGATAGATCCTTCCAACGAACTAGGTACTCCTTGATGGTGCACGACCTCAACTTTTTCTCTCTGATGTCAATGATCTCTGCGGGCTCCAGTATAAGTTTTTCTTCTTCGTCGATGGGTGGGAGTTCCTTAGAAACCGTGACATACTGACCAACTACCTTTTTAAGGCATGAAACATGAAAGACATTGTGAATCCGACTTCCCTCAGGAAGCTCCAATTCCTAGGCAACTTCACCCACCCTTTGAACCACTCTGTGGGGTCCATAGAAGTGTGGCTTTAACTTCTTGGCACCACTTTTCTTTAAGGAAGATTGTTTGTACGCCTGTAGCCAGAGGTAAACCAAATCTCCTACCTCAAAACTCTGCTCTAACCTGTGTCGGTTGGCATACATCTTTTGCTGATTCTAAGCGCTCTGCAGGTTGTCCTTGAGAGAGCTCTGGATATCCAAACTTTCTTGCAGCTAGTCCTTGGCCCTCGATGCACGATTGTCACCTAATGCCAAATCCACAAATGATGAAGGCTCATAACCATAAAGTGTCTTGAAGGGTGGCATACCTATTGACATGTGATAGGTAGTGTTGTAACAATGATCTCCTAAATGCAGCCAATGGACCCATGCCTTTTGCTGTGCTAAAATGTAATTCCTCAGGTACCCCTCTAGACATTTGTTCACAATCTCCGTCTGACCATTCGTTTGCGGGTGGTAACTCATACTCGATGATAGTTCCATTCTTGCTAACTGAAATAGTTCCATTCAGAAAGTGCTCAGGAAATGACTATACCTGTCAGTGACTATGTTTTGCAGAAGGCCATGCTAGTGGAACACCTCTTAGAAAAACAACTCAGCCACTTGAGCTGCTTGACATCTTGTGGGAATGGAAAAGAAATGGGCATACTTGGTCAATTGGTCCACCACAACATAAATGCAATCTTTCCCTTGCACTCTCAGAAGCCCAGTGATGAAGTCCATCGAAATGCTCTCCCATTTTTGATCAGGTATTGGTAGGGGCTATAGTAATCTTTTAGGCAAGGCGTGTTCAGATTTATTCTGTTGGCAAGTGGAATATTCCTGCACATACTGTAGGACATCATCCTTCAAGCCCTTCCAAGTGAACCTCTCTCGAACTTGCCTATATGTCTTGAGGTATCCTGAGTATCCTACGAGAGGTGAGTCATGAACTTCCCTCAGAATCTTCTCCTTCATTTTTGATTCGGGCACCAGATAAATTCTATCCTTGTAGTAGATGATGTTGTCAACCACCTTGTACCTGTCATCTTGTATTTGTCCATCCATCACTTTGCACGCAAAAGAATTCTTGGAATACTCGACCAATAGATGTGCCTTCTAATCTGTCGAGATCTGTGATAGTGAACATATGGCAGGTCTTCTTGATAGGGTGTCGACTTCCACATTATTCTTGCCCTTCACGTATTCAATATCAAAATCATAAGCTTGGATTTTGCTCACCCATTTCTGTTGCCGCTTGTTCAAGTCCTACTCCAGGAAATATCTAAGACTATTGTGGTTTGTTCATACAGTCGTTTAGCCCTCGAGAGCTTTCAAATCTCAAATGTGATAGGGTGACGGTCTTGCATTAGCACGGCTCCAAAGCCTTCACCAGATGCATCGCACTCTAGGACGAAGGGTCGAGTGAAGTCTGGTAGTGCCAGTACCAGACATGTACTCATGACTTCCTTTAATTTGTTGAAGCTTTCCTGTGCCTGCTCATCCCAATGGAAAGCTCCCTTCTTCATCAGATCTGTTAGTGATGCTCCAAGTTGTGAAAATCCTTTTACAAATCTTTTGTAATAATTGCATAACCCAAAAAATCCATGCAGCTCTGAGAGTCTCTTGGGTGAGGGCTAGTCCAGAATTGCCTGAATCTTCTCCTGGTGCACTTGAACCCCTTGGGCATTGATAACGTGACCCAAGTACAAGATCTCGGTCATCCCAAACTCACATTTGGACCTCTTTGCAAACAATGAATGTGGCTCCATGATTCCCAGTACTTCATCCAAACGTCTCAAATGTTCCTCCCATGTCTTGCTGTATGTCGTCGAAGAATATTAGCGAAAACTTGCATAGTTGTTTGTTGAAGATGTGGTTCATGCAAGACTGGAAAGTGGCTAGAGCATTGGTCAACCCAAACGACACGACCAAGAACTCTAGTGTCCGTAATGGCAACGAAAAGCAATCTTCTGGACATCTTGCTCCCTCATGTAGATCTGGTGGTAGCCGAAGCGAAGATCAATTTTTGAGAAATAGACTGCTCCATGTAATTCATCCAACAACTCATTGATCCTAGAAATAGGGTATCTATTCTTGATAGTCTTCTTGTTCAACGCCCGGTACTCGACACACATCTTGAGGGTCTTGTCCTTCTTCACCAATACCACCGAGGATGCAAAGGGACTAGAGCTGAGCTTGATCCATCATTTATTGAGTTCTTGGATTGTCTTCTCTATCTCTTCCTTGAATTTATTAGGATGGTGGTAGGGTGTGGTGATAATAGGTTTGACTCCTTCCTCCAACTTGATGGTGTGCTCAAAGCCTTGATGTGGGGTTGTACTAGGTGGAATATCAGCGATGACCAAACTGTGCTTACCCAATACTGCTTGAAGCTCTTCATTCTGGTAGTAATTTTGTTGCCCACTCATAGGTTCCGTCGAGAGCAAGCAGTGTGTCATCCAGACGACATCATCATGTCTGAAAATTGCTTCCATCCGTTTGGCCGAAATCTCCCTCAGGCCGCCATTCAACATCCTCTTAGAACAATGTTCTTGCCATCCTCCTTGAATGAGAACTCCATCCTTTTGAAGCTTTGCTGGTCGAGGGTCTCCATCCATTGAATGCCCAATATGATATCCATGTCATCTAGATCTACCACAAAGAAATCATCCATCACCGTGTAGTTTCCCATGGTGATGCTTAGTTGCGGAACCAAATGAGTGCATGACAAGAGATTTCGTCCTGCCACCTTGACTTCGAACCCTTCATGTTCTATTGTATGCAAACCCCTCCGAGTGACGAGTGATGAGTTGATGAAGTTGAGCGTGGCTTCACCATCGAGCATGACTATGACTCGTTGCCCCTGGAGTGTACCATGTACCCGAAACACACTGCACCTTGGGGTGCTAGCCAGTGTCGTAATGATGCCTCCCCTCCGTACCAGTGTGATAATTCTCTCCGCATGATTTATTTCTTCTGTAGCCTCCTCTTTTGGTTGCTCAAAATCCCCATTCTCTTCTTCATTGTTGGACGCCACCTCATTGTAGTGGATCTTAACCTTGCCCTAAGCTTCGGTGCCTTGGTTCCCATGGCCCTTTGTAGGTGAACTAGAGTTTTCTCCTCCTAAGCTCCTGTTTGGTGGCCTCATCCAATGATGGCTTCTTCGGACAAGATTTTTTATCTTTTTGCTTCAGGCTAAGGGGTGGTTTGGCATGTGAGTAATTTTTGGAAGAAGAAGATGCAACCATGTCACACGCCTTCTTAATTGCTTTCGTGAGCATGCTGGGGTTGAACCCTTTCACCCAACCCTTCAGGGGTTCCATCAGTCCATCCATGAACACAATTAGTCTCCTCTCCGAGATATCTGTTATAACATGGACAACCTCTGGAATTCTGTAATGTAACTACCCATTGATTCAGATGGCTACAGTTGAGCGAACTCCTTGAAGTTGAGTTTTGGATCCTTTTTGTTGGAGCGGTCTATAAGCCTCTTCGTGAATTTAGCATATGAAGTTACTTGATTGTGGTCGAGGCTGACCATTCCATGATGCCACCATTTGTGAGCGACTCCTTCCAGGTGAAGTGCTGCAAATTTGATGGCCTCATCTTTAGGCATTGGGTTAAGCTGGAAGTAGGTATTTGCCTTATGTACGCATGGTCGTGCTAATGTTGTCCCAGTCCCATCAAAGGATGATAAATTTTATCTTGCCAACCTTTCTTTTGATATCATCGTTATAGTAGCCACAATGCTTGTTTCCCGAGTATTTCATTCAAAGATCTACATAATCCTTGAAGGATATATCTCCCTCAAGATTCAAATCCTTCCAATCTTGTCTCAAGTCTCAACTACTCTTGCAAATCTTGGAAAGTGGGCTCTTTCTCTCTGCGAGATGCTTTTGTTCTCTAGGGAAATGTCAGTGGCAATGGTCGAGAATGTGAGCACTATGTGTTTCCAGTGACCGAATTTTTGCAATTTCCATTAGTCTCCATTTGTTCTACCTTCTGTCAATCGATGTAATGTCTCCTCCATGAGATGTTGTCATTGTTCCCCTCTGACCATGGTTTCGTTGAGATGAGCTTGGCTTCTGGTTAGTTCCCTTAATAGTGCCGTGACTTCAGCGACAAGATCCTATGGTTCCCCCATTCTATTAGTAGAACGGTGCCTCCTGGTGTATACTCGCATCCACTACCCGACAGGCTGGTAGAATCACCAACTCTTATACCATTGTAATGTCCCAAGCCTGTACAATTTTCTCAAACTCCAATAACTAACCAAACCTCCTGTTGCACCTTGTACGGTCACCTGTGCAGACTAGTCTACACTGTACGATCCAATGGCCAAATGTGGCAACGTACGAAAGTGGCCTCTCCCATACAACAAAATGTTGTACAGTGGGAAGATCTTGCCCGCATGGTGAAGTGTCGTACGGTTGGAATGTCTTGCCCGTACGGTAGGAATGCCCAGCCCTTATGGTGGATGGTTATGCTGTATAGTGACTGTATGGTCACTTGACACATTGCATGTACGATATGATGTCCGTACGACCCCAATATGCCCTTCACCGTGCGTTCTCTTGGTCTTCTGCGCATTCCTTCCAGATGGTAGTTTCGTCTCATGGTATCTGACTTCGAATGCAAATATCGAATAGATGCATAGTATAATTATCAACACAACATAGTATTGAAGGCGCAAGATCTGGAAATAATTATTTATTCTAGAACTTGAGTACAACTTCGTCAGATATAGATATTACAGATTTGGACCACGAGCAGAATAGGGTGAGGAGTGACTCCCATCAGAAGTGCAGATGCCAGAGTAGGGAGGATCTTGCACCTTCGAAACGGCAAACAAGCTGAACTTCCAACTAGAGTTTACAAATACAAAAGAAAACATCAAATTCACCATACCTACAACTATGCCAAACTCGGTCTTATAAATGGGCTCCGAGAAACTTCTCGAAGGGTTACAAACGGGCTGACATGGCAAAACAAAAACTAACTAAAAAAAAGGGGCCTGGAAGATATTATTATTAAGTTTCGAGGCCATACAACAACTAATTTTAATTGAATTATTTAATTATATCGGGGACATTACAGTTTAACCCATTATTTCATTATGTTTTCACTTATTAAGAACTCAAACATGATTGCCTATCGAACCACTTGCAGGCTGGGGACAGGTTAGGAGCCACTCCCCAAACCTACTCAAAGCACCTAATCCTAAGGCTCAAACTTCACAATGAAGGAGATACAGTGCCAAAACCAACACAACATAAAGCAACAAAAGACTCTAAGTCATGTTCTAACCATGCTATATGGTTTACTCAATTTTTCAATACCAAGAGGGTGGCTTTCAAAATGATCACGTAATGCAATAATCATTACTCAGTTGGCCAATATGCCAAGAGGGCAGATCTCAACAAGATCTTGCAAAACAATAACATAAGCCAAATTATCAATGTATCAATTCACTATATTCACAATATCACAAAAGCTATTTTGCATACAAAAGCAAACATGCAAAAAGCACACTCAATTAGCCTTATAGCCAAGAGCATAGATCCCTAAGTGATCCTAGGTACATTCCACAATAACTCAACAATATTCAACTCATATAATACACATTATCACAATTGACTTGATCTCAAAACGACAAGTTTACATTCGTACACATGCACGCTCAATTGGCCTTTATACCAAGAGTTTGGATCCCAATGATCCCCAAATGAAAATTCCACAAATAAAGGTATTGTTCCACATTGGATAAATATATCACAATCAACAATTTCCAAATTCCATAAAATGCCATTCATGGCCGAAAACCAGTTTTGGAGGCCATCACCATGGATGGACCTTCGAAAACACCAAAAATTCAAACATGAAATCTTGCCAATTGGGAAAACCCATTTCCCAAGTGAACATCACTTTCATCCAATAGAATTCACGTTTTATCGACACAGAGAAACATACAACATAATGGTATATCAAGACCTTATTTCACATACAAAATATGGATAGGCCCAAACAGACATCAAATTGATTCAAACAAGTGGGAAATGAGCATAATTCCATCTAAAAATCAATTGCAACAAACTAGAAATGGTAAAATGGAGAAACAAGAGAGATGAAGTTTTCCTACCTCAAAAAGGAGAGAACCAAAATGAAGAATGATTTGAGCACACACCACGAAAGCCAAAAAAGAATCCTAGCAATTAGTAGCAATCCAATCACGAATCGAATGAGACGATACCCACAAAATCCCCCCAACAAAATCTCCCAAGCCAAGAAAAATTGATTTTCTCTAAAAGGGTTTGGAGAGCAATTTTGGGAATTGAAAATTGCCAAGTGAGGAAAATGAAGTCACTTTTTTAATATATAGGCATTTTCCCCAAAAGCCAAACGGCTAAAATTTAAATCACTTAAATTCAATGAATCAAAATGCCAATTAAAACCACCCAAATCTCCCAACACAATAATTTATTTAATTCCAATTAAATGGATACATGTAAGACATATTTCCTAGTAAATATAAAATTACCATTTAAAACATTTAAACAATTTAAATCAACATTTAACTTAAACAACTCAATCACAACCAATTGCAAATATTGACTAGGCACAAACATTTCACTGGTCTTCCACAAATATGCAGGGGTAATCCGGACTTTACCTATGTGGTAATTGGTGATGTAATCAAATGCAAATAAAGATACATCATATAAATCAGGAACGGTAAATGGGTTAGTTAGCATGAACGACCAATGTGACTATCTCTAGTAACCACTGTTGGGGATAAAGACACACTTAGACCTGTGAAGCTAGGTGGAGTCAATGTCTGGTACCTGTCATCACTACAACACACACATCAAGTGTAACTGCTCCTACATATAAAATAGCCAAAGTGCATATACAAATCTAGTAACTGAAGCTAATAAGGGGGGCATTTTAACAACGTAATCATTCTTTTGTATTTGAATGTTACGATATCATCCCTTTCATATTTAATCCTCATTTGGAATTTCATAATAATATTCTCCTTTAATTTACGAATTTAAATAACATTTTACGACAACAATGAGCATATATCAAATCCCCAAACTAGATAAATAACAAGGCATGATCAACAACAATATCTCAACAACCATTGGCACAACATCAGTGAATCAACATGAAATCACATCAAGATCAATATAACCAAATATCCTCATATAGAATATCATCCAGATATCATCATATAACATCATGTCGCATCATCGTAGAGTCACCATGCATTTATGATCATCACCAAAATCACAAGAATAAATGACTATCCACATCAACAGTGATATCTACATGATCAAAAGAATATAACTGTAACTGGATTCATCACATGAAAGCCAATACAAAGAATAATATACAAACACTCACATGATAATACAAATAGATTCTAGATTAGATCAAAATAAAGCAATGACAAAATGCAACCACGAGGGGCACTGCATTATTCTTCCTTTACAATTGATTTAATCATTCATTATTAAATACATCGGAGACCCTCATGGTCTCAAAGTTTTCTTCATTAGTTGGCTTTTCTTCATTTGTAAGCCATTTTGAGTTAGGATTGATCTCACCAAGGTCAATTGGTTGATCATCCTTGACACTCCCTATATAATTAGTTCAAATGTATTAGTTTGCAACTTTACATAAAGTAAGACTAATAATTGCTAATTGGAAGAAAGCAATAATTGCTAATTGAAAGAAAAGAATAATTACTATTTAGTATATGAAACAAAAAATGCACATTTTCTTTGCTATGGAGATTTTTTGTCTGAGCAAAAGGCTGCGGTGAACCAAAAAAACTTGGCTTTTGATTTAGACAATTGTGTTTTTTGGAGTGAATGTGTCGAGACACTTCAAGAATGCTCACAAGAGGACAAACTACATGGCTGACTCAAAATGTGCATTACATTCAGTTTTAATTCTTTGGCATCTTTGTCAAAAACATTCCACCATTTGGCTAGGGAACGTTTTTTTAATCAACATTCTATTAAGCTGGAGAAGTTCAATCTTATAAACAATTTAACAATCTTGTGAATTCCTAAGTACCTGGGTTCAAATTGTTCTTTCCCTCTACAACACAGTGTTGGAAAATCCCTTTCCTTGCTAGTATGTGGGCAACTTTGTCAAGGTTGACCATAATTGTTGTGATTCAAAGAAAAATCTCTCGATGCATTGGAAGAGGTCCTTAGTTATCATTTTAGTGTGATTGAGGAAGTTGCTATGAAACAATTTTGGATCAAGGAAGTATGGAGTAGAATAGAAGGTGCAATGCATTTATTGATCCCATCACACATCAATGTCCTCTCAAATCAGAATGGACTTGCTCTTCTCATATCCATCCTTGCCATGATAGTCTATTTGGTCCTACACACGGCCTTATACAAGTAGCCATTAGGGATTTTTCCATTATACTAGCCACAACATCTAGACTAAAGTCTTAGAGAATCTCATAATCTTGTTTACCAATGTACAAAATCTTGCAGCAAACACATGTACCTCCATGTTCTGACCATTTATTTCATTGTTAAAGCTAGACCATGACTACTCATTTGAAAGAAAAGTTCATTTCAAAATCCATATTTTGGCCACAAAGTCTACAATGTTAGGAAGTGTGGCAAATCTCATGACCCGTTTATGAAGTTATGAATTATATGTAATGTCCTCATATGATTGTAGTTAAATTTTCTGATGTTTTTGGCCCTCTTGAATATAAATTTATTCCATTCGATTTTCCCAATTTCTTCTAGGATTAAAGTGAGACAATGAGCCATATGTGAACAAACCAAACATAGTGAGATGCTTGTCCATCAACAAATTCCTGGTTGCAACATAAGCAACAATGTTGTATGTGATAGATTGGACCACATATTATTGCTCCACCTCAACTAGCAGCTCATCAAATAGAGCGAATAGTGCTTCACCGATTTCATTGTATTTGGTGCATTCATTGATCTTAGAAATAGAATGTCAAACTTTGATTCAACAAGGAAATTGATGAGCATATGGCTCCTCCCATCTGTCCATCCGTTTGACATTATTATGCATTTTGTTCTAGCCCACTTCTTGTGATGATCTGCACGAACACTGCTCAAATCCTCAATTGCATTTGTCAATATGCTTGTTCTCAAGGTCTCATATAAGGGGGATTTGAACCAAGAATCTATAATAGCACCGTCTGTAATATCCCCGACATATTTAAATAATTTAATCAAGTTAATTGGTCAAGTGGTTCCAAATTTAAAATAATACCATACAGATTACTTCAATTAATTAATTAAATTATAAAATACAAAGTAATAAAATGGTAAATAATAAGTCATGTCGGCATATGGTAAAAACTTCTTGGAGCCCTTTATAAGGAGGTTGCTGGCATTGTAGGAAGGCATTGTGGAGTTATCTTTTCTTGTTAATTACTTTTGTGTGCCGTTTTGAAGGTGCAAGACCCTCCCCAGTCTTCTGCTCCCTTGATCAATTTTGTGAGGTCTCCGTTGGAGACAAAATAGTATTGTTGAGATTTCATTTGTATAATCAGTAATGTATCTTAGATCTGGAAGTACAATATCCTATTGGCAGCCATTCATTTCATTCTTGCATTTGCAATATTGTTTGGTTTGGCAAGTTTAACTATGCAGTGACATTATTATATTGAATCCTTGTTTATTAATTGAAGCACCAACTAACGAAGTTACACATATAATATATCAATTGCCGACTCATTTCCTTGTAGTAGTATAGCCATACCACAATCACCATCTGAGTTGTAGTCGGGGTGATATAAAGGAGATCAGCCTGGGTGGCAACAACACACATCACAATTGTATTACTTGGCTTGGAACGAATACTCCACTAGAGGATCAAAGCACTCACATATTTGCCATACACATCAAGAGTAATTTTGGAATCATAGGAAGATCCGTTCATGTAGTTGTCATACAGGTGAGTGCAAAGACCGTACAGTTGTACGCGTGCAAGGAGTGCCCGAGTGAAGGTGTTGTGTGGGAGTGAAGTATAGCCAGTGTACGGGTGTGAGGGGAGTGGTGTACGGATTCATCTTGCCGTATAGAGACGAAAGGAGCTCTGTATTGCGGGGAATTGTGTTTCTATTGTTTGTTTGGTAGTAGTGTCAAGGAGGTGTTGTTTTGCGGGAGTGTTTTTGACTGTATGGGGTGAGAGAGAGTACTGTACAGGAATAGGATACCAAGTGCTACAAAAGCTTTGAGTTGCCATATTGGTGTGTGAGGAAGGGTAATATGGGAATAATAGTTGTACTACTTGTCGTACTTCATAAATTGTGCATAAATTGACTCTTGGTAACTTTACAGTGGTATTAGAGTTGATCTTGCCAGCCTGTCGGGAGGAAGTGGATGCGGAACGAGCTCTTAGTCTACACACAAAGAAGGTATTGTTCCTTGGATAGAATGAGGGAATTGAAAGTGGAGATAAGAACATTGCTAAGAGAGCTAACCAAAAGCCAAGTTCAACTCAAGGAATCCATTGCTAGGGGAGAACAACGACAACAACACATGGAGGAAACATTGTGACAATTGGCAGAAGGAAGGGTGAATGGAGGCCATAATGGACATGGTGATAATTCTGTCAATGGGAGGACTGTTGTGACCTTTTCACACAATCACCCCATTGCTAATGGGGACCCCCTTTTTGGGTCGTAGTTGTTAGATTTGGCAAATTTTGGCATTGTGTTAGGCAATTTTGAGATTTAAAAGACTGAGAGGTAATGGAGAAATCAAGAAGCCAAGTTGCGATTTTAAAGTGGGAACTTTAAAAATAAAGTCTGTCGGGGTCATGTTATATTGGGTTGAACGTAAAATTCTAAGTGTATCTAAATTTTGGCTAGTCAATTAGTCAAGAATTCCATATAAAGGCATATTCCATGCATAATAGCCTTAAAACCCTTATAAAATTGATTTTTTACGTACAAAATGGCCAAAATCCTAATAAAAAATTAATTTTCTTTATAAAAATACACAAAATCCAAGCTATACATGAATTTCCCTTTATATTTTGATCAAAATCCAGGCTATACATGAATTTCCCTTCATATTTGATCAAAATCCAAGCTATACATGAATTTCCCTTCATATTTTGATCAAAATCCGGACTATACATGAATTTCCCTTCATTAATTGGCCTTTTTTCCTAAAAATTCTAAGTGTTGGGGTTAAAATCCAAGCATAACATGAATTTCCACCACTTTGGATGAATTTTGCTTGAAAATTTTCTAAGTGTTTGAAAAATCTAGACAGGGGTCGTTTTCCCCTTGATTCGAGCTTGGAGTGTTGAAAATTTTCGAAGTCTGGAAAGTGTCCAGACAAGGGTTGATTTTCCCCCAAGACTGAGTGCACAAGCTAAATTTTTTTCTAAGTCTGGAAGTTGTCCAGACTAGGGTCGATTTTCCCTTGGACTGGATGGGGAAAGTGAATTTGTTTCTAAGTGTTGGAATAGTCCAAGCCTGGGTTGTTTTTCCCCTACATGGCAAGTATGAACTCCAAATTTTTTCTAAGTGTCAAATTAGTCCATGCATGGGTCGTTTTTCCCCTGAAGGCTAACATGGAGTGGAAAATTTCTTCTAAGTATCAAGAGTGTACGGACATGGCTCTATTTTCCCCTTTGCAAGTTGAGATGTGAGAAAATTTTCTAAGTGTGAGATTTGTCCATGCTGGGGTCGAATTTCCCTCCAAAGCCAATAAGTTGGATTTTTTTTCTTAAGTGCTGAATTTGTACATGCTGGGGTCGAATTTCCCCTTTGTGGTAGCAAATCGAGCTTGAAATTTTCTAAGTATGAGGTGTGTTTGTCCTCACTCCAAGGTTAAGGTGTGCATGGATGGAATTGGAGTTTGGACATGGTTACAAGTCCATACAATTTGTGGACTTTGGCAGATTTTAATAGTCTAAGCATGAGTTGAATTTCCCTTTATGGCAGATTTTTATTATTTAATTTAAGTTAATGTGGGAAATTCATAAAGTCAAAGTGGAACCTTCTAGAAGGTGGTAAATCTTTTATCCCACATTTCTTGTGGAGAGCAAATAAGAGGCAAAAGCAAGTATATAAGGAGGGGTGTTGCTGTTATAAACATGAATAATTTTAGAAGGCCAAAGGCAAGGAAATATCAGTCCAAAATCTGCAGACTTATGAGATTGACAATTGTTTTAGAAATTCATAGAAATTATTCCAAGTGCCCAAATTGCCAAGCACTCATTCTAAATCAGTCCCCCATCCTTGGGCATCAATTTGGAGGCCATTAGAGGGCTAAATCTGAGGTATGTATGCCCAGATCTGAAAACTTCAAGAACAGGGGCGATTTTTTTTGAAAAATCATAGAAAATAATCAAAGGGTTTTAAGCATCCAAACTTGTTTGCAGATTGTTTGGTGACCAATTACTTACATTTTCCAACCATTCTCAGTCACCAAGACAATAAGGTGAGAGTGCTATGAACGAATATCTGAAGACCGGGTCTGAAAATTGCATTTTGTTTCATGTAAATCTGGGTTTGTTTTGTTCACAATTTGATCCAAAGTTTTATTGCAGACCAGTCCTCATTATTTTGCTTGCATTTTGCATGCATCCCAGGGCTAAGACAAGATGATTTCAGGCCCAGAATCTGCAGACTACAAAGCAGAGGCGATTTTTTAGGAAATTCATAGAAAATAGGGTGAAAATCAGAGCTGTCCGGAATTGCTTGTTGAGTCTTCCCTTGCCCATTGCCAACTTTTTCAAACCATTTTCGGACATCTAAAGGCCGTGGTGAGAAAGTTATATGCATAAGTCTGAGAACTGTCATGAAAATCTTTTTTTTTGTTTTGCTTAAGTCTGAAGTTTGCTGTGGGTGGCAATGTGATTTAGAATGGTTGCAGAGCTTACGGGAGCATTGGTGACTTGTTTCCGGGCAAGTTGAAAGTCTGAAATATCATTTGTTTTCAGACTAAAGTCTGCAGACTTCAAAACAGGGGGCAATTTTTAAGAAAATCCTCATAATCCACCTCTTCATCCAATCACAAAAGAAGTTGTTGCTGAGTCTTTGAGGGGTTATTTTGCATCTAAATCATAAAGTTTGAGGACTGAATTCACCTAGAATAAGGTGAGTTGCAGACATGTATTCATAAAATCAGAATTACGACAAAGGGTTTTATCCAAACAATTTTAGTTCATGCCTTCATTAAACTCATGGGTGCTGATTGGGTCTTGTCTGGATTGATGTTTGGACTAATGTTGGATGATTTTCAGACTTATCAATGGATTGTCTTCAGAAAACCAGAATTTTGTTACGGTCTGATTTTATTATTTTAAGTGATAGATCATTGTTCGAACGCATGGATAAGTACAATTCTAGGTTCCGAACTCTCATTTCAATCATTGTTCGTGGAATTAAAGCATTGTTTGGATTAACCATAACTCATTTTCAGACTTGTCCTTAGAAAATTTTAAGTCAGGGTTGGATTTTGTGCATGGATTGCTTCACAATTTTAACTCATAGTGTGCATATGAATCCATAGATCCTGATGTGTGCAGACTTAGTGAATTGTTAGGACTGATTTTGATTTATTTTCAGACTTATCATAAGGTGTCTTTAGAAAATCAGAATTCCCCCTTTATTGGCAGAAGTTCGATTTTATCATTCAAGTGGTTAAGTTTGATCATTTTATTGACCTAAGATTCTCATCCAAATGCTTATTCAATTCACAACCTTATTTGGATAGAATTTTTTATTCATTGCATTGAAATTCATGGACTAATTCAAGGATTTTAAAAGTCTGAAATTTATTATTTCGTTTAAGTCTTTAATCCTTAATAACTTCGAGCTTCATATTGGAATGGCGGAAATAAAAGGGTTTGCAGCAAGGACGGTGCTGACTAAGAGACCATCCAAAAGCTTTTATCCAGAATCCTTGATGTCATCTAGATGGGGGAAAGTTTTAGATACAAATATGGAGCACCTTGATATGAGAGGACTAAGAAGAAGAATGTACGGACACAGGGATCAATTACCTTCAGGGATAGCAGCTCATAGAGTCGGCTGTGGACTCTATTAGGTAGCAGGATTCCCTACCGCCATCCAGTGCAACGAACTCATGGTGGAATGTGCAAGGAACTATGATCCAGATACCAGGACCATCCGGGCCAAAGGAAAAGTGTTTGCTTTTCTAAGTGAGGAGGCAATAAGAGAGACCTTTGGGATTCCCTACCACTCGAGAATGCAAGTCCGAACTAAGGAAGAGACCAAAGGACTATTTGATGCAAAACCAGATGCATGTATGGACATCATTAACAAAAAATGGATCCATGAACCAAGAAGGCATCATTCCAGGTTGCCAAAGAGGTTGGCGAGTGAGGAGTTCAAGGAGGAGTATAGTGACTTGATCTTCATGCTGAACAGGGTAATGGGGTCACCTCATGGCGCTTTCTTCGATCCTTGGATGTTTTACTTCATAGAAGAGATTGCCTTGGGAGAAGTAATGATAAATTGGGCAAGGATAATAAGCGATAATTTGGATGAACAGTTAAGAGACTTGAAAAGGACAAGGCAGTTCTACATGAGTTCCTACATGATCTATTTGCTAGCAAGGATTGTGCACTATCCAGGCCTCATATGTCAAGGCGAGATTGGAAATGGGAAAGATAAATTCAAGGTCTATGATTGTTATCCTGAGTTGCAGCTACATAGGAAGGCTGACTATAGGAGGATTAATGACATCTTCACGATGAGCATTACTCGCACTTTGCAAGGGGAAACACATAGGAGATTGTCCAAGGATGCAATTGCATTGATAGAGTAATATGGAAATTGGTACATCCAGTTCCCTACATTCACCTATGTCAGGATCCAGGGATTTTCCTCAAAACCATACAGACTCCCCAGGTATCCTATGAATAAAATGGTTCTATTGGAGGCGGTTAGACAACTCTTAGAATTTGACCTCATGCAAAAAGAGAGGCAGAGACAGGGAATGCCTTCCTCCATTACTTTAGGGAAGATGCTTGAGTCTTGTCCATCCTTACATGCAGTTGGAACAGCTAGTGCGGAGATACAGTTTTATCAGCTTGGAACATATAAGGCAAGGAAAGATTTTGATCCATTCCGGAGAATTCAGATCCGCAAGGGCATGAAGTACAGGCACAAGGAAGATATTGGAGATTATTGAATGAATCTCATGGATGAGGAGGGAGTGAGGAGGAAGATGTGGTCCAGGATGACATTGAGTTTCATGAGGAAGTGTGGTGTCTTCCCTATTCTTGACTAGGTCCAGGATGATGGGTGCATTATTCACCCTAATTATGAATATGAGAAGAACAAGGCAATTGACCCCCCTAATTGGTCTTTAAAGGAAGAACTCTCAGACTTGGGAATTCTGATGAGGGCGGTCGTGGATAGATCGAGGGCGTGGGTGGACAAGCAGATGAATAAGTTGATGAAACAGGGTGTCACCTTCACCTATGCACGCATGCAAAATGAAGAGTCTTCTTCGAGGGGTAATGAGGGGACCACTAGCAACTCAGGATTGTGTGTTTAGGCTACAATACAGACTAAAAGGAGAAACAACACGGAGGCAGGAACACCTCGAGCACCAAGTGACAAGACCGCTAGTGCGGAATCCGGAGATAGAAGACCGAGGCCGGCCACTCCAACCCTTATCCTTGGTTCATCATCATCTAGGGAAGAAAGAACATAGACCATGGGAAATGATTCAGAACAGGGTGGTGATACGGAGATCCTAGCCCAGGATGACCAAGAGGCAACTTCGTCCACACAGTCAGTGCAGCAAAACACAGAGATATTGCTATCTTCCCCCATGGTGCATCTGGTAGTTGATTTAGGAGGTGGTATGGGACAGTCTGATCCTAACACACAGGAGATGGAGGATGACCTTATTTTGGCACTTAGGGGGTGTGATGAAGATGAACAGATAGAGTGTGGCTTGGATTTATCCACAATTCCTGATTGGCTTAGAGACAACATGAAGAAGAGAAGAAGGGTAGAAAAGATTCCCCCTATAGATGATATTGATACATTTCTTAACAGGATAGGGAGAGCAAGTGAATCTAGGCCAGCAAGGAAGGTCCACAAGATTACTAGAGATGAGATAGTATCTCACACTATACATTTGGCTACCCCCATTGAGGATAGGAATGAGGACGTGATTTCTCCTCATGATTACCATATCTCTTCATTTGATATTGGGCCAACAACTAAAGACCAAGAGTTTCAGGAATGGAGACAGGAGAGTGCATCACTTGTTCCTTATGTTCCCACCTCTCAGGACTCACATTGTATTTACCAGGAAACCGTGAAGTCTTATAAATAAGACGGTTAACTTAAGTAAGTGAATAGAGATAATCAGCAATAACCACAGATTGGTATCGATTCCAAATTCCAATACTTTTTAATGCACAGCCATATCTCGGTCGTGTTTCATATTCGTATTTGCTTTTTCATCCTTAGCCAATCAACCATGTAATTATTGGTAAGATCAGATTAGTACGATGGCATAAAATGTCTTAGTAAATTGACTAAGTTAAGTCGATAGTCAATTGCCAAGAATGCGATTAAAAGAAATAACAAATGGTTATGAGTTAACAAATCAAAACCGAAGAGGCACCATTAAAAGATCATGACCAAAGGATGAGACGTGTGTCATCCTCACATCCTTTTGTTTATCAAATGCAAGTATGTAGAGGCCATTGACTTATCTTTTCAAGGCATCGAATACTTATTTCTTTATATCCCAAGATGTGCTGTAAGATCCCCTACGAATATGGTTTTAAATTTTCACTTTCCTTGTCTTTGAAATTTTTGGCAAACAGTTGTCTTACTCAAATTTCCATAGTGAGACACATACAGCTCTGAAAATTCAATTCGTTTATGAATTGTCTCAGACTTGTTGGTTCAATTTGTTGTTCATAGCAATATTAAGGAAAATGTACACCTCAGTCTGAAACTCAATACCAAATAACAATAACAAAATATTCACTGATAAGTGAACCTTCATTTCAGATTAATTCATTACTCCTGCAATGACCCTCGATTGATGTGCATAATTATAAATTAATAAATATATAAATTTTCTCATTTAAATAATTATTAGAAATTTGTTATTGAATAAATGAATCTTAAATATATTATTCACTTATATAATAGTGACATATAATATATATGATTTCTATTTAATTAAAATAAAGAAATCAAAGGTATTCACGTAAGGCATAATAATATATAATTTAAATAAAATGAAATAATCAGTGTTACCCTGAATTTCTGGGATGGGGACGGCGGGACATGGGGGGATGGGTTTTCGGGACGGCAAATTTTTTTGCCGATTTTGGGGACAGGGGGGGGGGGGGGGGGGACGGCAAAGGGGATGCCTATAAAATATAGGGAAATTTGCAAATATACATGACATTCATATGAAAATATGGATAAAGCATGCCATTTTGCCTCTAGTGGTGGTCTATTCTCTCCATATTAATCCAGCTTTTTGTTTTCTCATGGTTGAGATTGGCTCTTAAACTTAGTATTTCCATCATTGTCCAATTCTACTACTTAATGGAATATATACATATAAAAGAAATCAAATTACAGTTTATTACTTTAAATTGGACTTTTAGTTTCTCTTCGATGTGGTTCTTCAATGAGCTTAACCTAATAATGTTAAGATCTCTACAATTTGATATAAATTTTAAACGGATTGAAATTCCGAAATCAAACTTTTTATTATAGATTTTTTACGTCAACGGGATGTCATCATGTTAGAAAATATCTACATAGATTCCTATGCCAAGCAGTATTTCTATTCTAAAAAGGAATATGAAACATTGTATCTTATGTATATATTACATATTTTGGGTGTTATGTTCAATGAATTAGAGATTTACTACAAACATTATTTGCCTTAGCACTTTGGTAACTTGCTTGATGGCTAGTTCCAGTGGTATAATTTTGTTAAATGTGCTACAGTACTATTGCATGAAGAAGATATTATTAGTATCTTTACATAGATAACAGTTTACAACATGTTAAATGTTTTTGGCTTTTTAGGGCATGTAAGAAGGTGGGGCCCACAAACCGACCCCCCTTGTGGAAAAAAAAATGCTTTTTTAAAGTAATTTTGACTTTTTTGGGTGAAAAGAATTGGGGACGGCTAGCTGTCCCTGGTACGGTTGGGGGACGGCTACGGCGTCCCCAACCATCCCCGGTACTTCCAGAAGTTCCCGATTTTTGTGGGTGGCATCTCCAAGTTTCCAGGACGTCCCCATGAAAATTCCAAAAAATGGGCATGGGGAGGGGACGTCCCTTGGCCGTCCCCAAGTCCCCGAAACGTCCCCAAGTCCCCGTTCTTGAAACCTGGGGATTTAGGCCGGGGACGCGTCCCCGGGTAACCCTGGAAATAATTAAAAAGCAACAAATGGTTGATGGCTATAGGATCGCGACCCATCCTTGGTCGCAAATCTACACCACGACCTTTCCTTCGCTTTGGGATGTATTTATACCACCAGCCATTGTGATGGAGAGGACATTGAAGAAAGCAATGAGAATAAGACAAGAATAAGATATATCAACGTGGAAACAAAAGCTGCGTGGACATCAACATAGGAGCACAAGTCATCGGTCCCTTGCATACAATTCGCTATCGGACTAAGACAACTACATAATACATTTGGTGACAGTCCGAGTGAGCACAGGATTAATCAAGGAAAATCTCTTGTGTATTCCAGTGATAGAGTATCGAGTGATAAAGGCTGACGATGTCTGGATTAAGACCATAGCACTTAAAGGCTCAGTCAGCACAGTATATTGCATAGTGAGAGGAATACGAGCCCAGGTATGATATTATTATATATCAATGAAGGTATTATTTCTTTAATGCTAAACTAGTATAAATATATGTATCGGGATGAATGGTCAGTATTAAATTGCTATTTCTTTTGTTTAGAATTAATCATTATATTATCGGTTGATAACGGCACCTAAATGGAAAGATATTGATACAAACACTGATAAGAAAGAGATTGATATAATCTCTAAGGGGACAATTATAATTTTCATGGTGCCTGTATGAAAGATTGATTGGTTGAGATTGATATAATGACAATTCGAGATTGGTATAATCCCATTGTCAATTTGAGATTGATATAATCTCCGAGGGTTGATATAATCCTCATATAGCCAGTATATACTGATGACTCAAACATATGCATATGTAAAGCCTCGGATAGAGGATATCTCTTCCATGAAAAGGAATGAACCAGATATTGGCCTTCCTAAGATCCTAGAGGATGCGCTACAGAGACGATAGTATTAATAACCTGGGAATTGCTTAGAATTGATCTTATATCATGTTGGCATTAAGAGATGGTAACCGGTAAGCATGCTACCGGTAAATGGCAATTAAGTATTGTCATTGATTGGCAAAAGAGGAAAGAGAAAAGAGATGTTTTGTCATCTCAATCTAAGGTCTAAAGATTTAAGGAGACATGTATGCAAAGAAATTGGTTTGGCAACCATTGACACTATGCAAGAAAGAAAAGACTATATCTGCTCAATCAAGAGCAACCGATCACTAAGCAAAAGTGCATCAGCAACTGAGTAAAGGATACAACCAAGGGAAGAATTCAACCAAGGACCGGGATACAACCGGTGTCAACTACGCAACCGAGGAAAAGGTGCAATCGGTAAGTAGAGGAAGGAAAAGTGACAGGTTAAAGTTCTTACCTGTTCACAACATGAGGATCTCAACTGATCAAGAGAAGACTTCGGTAGGAAAAGATGAACCAGGGAAGTCATAGTCAACTATCTGTTTAAACCAACTCTTTGACCGGATTTATTGCATTAAATCCGAAAGACTTTGAGTTAACATGGTGATCGGTTTGAGACGCATTTAAAGGTTTTAAAGCCGAAGGTTGTGGCTTTAAAACAAGGAGTTATCTCATGTAAAGGAAAGATGCTTGACACACATCTATTGCTTTCTTCATAAAGCAGATAAAAAAAGAGCATGCATCGGATGTTTCCTCAATGAACTAATATTCCACCGAGTGATGTATCCGAAAGGGATTTGTAATTAGGTCATGCATGAGAGGCGCAATTAGGGCAAGAACTCTATATATTCTTATGCTTGTTGAGAATATAGTTTTCCTTCATTCTGCCAAAGAAAAGAGTGAACCTATACGCTGAAGAAGCTAGGGTGAATAGAAAAAAAAGAGAAGAGAGAGAAAAGTGTGTGCAGAGAAGCACAACAACAAAGGAGAACACACTTACGGTGACCGGTGATGCTTCTCAGTTGAGCATAACAGAGATCTTATCAGGCTATGCAAAGCCATTTATAAAAAGTCAATCTTTCTATTGTTTTCTAACAATTACAATAGTTAAATCCTAGTATTTGGGTAGACTCTAACAGGTCCCTTTATCAAATCCCTTAACCGGGTGACATCTTGTAAGGTGTTCTAAGTCCTCTAACCAGACAGGAACTAACCGGCCTTATTATAACAAATCCCTTAACCGGGTCACATCTAATAGTGCGTTGTAATCCTTTAATAGGGAAGGCTCCTAACAGGGCGTACTCCAGAAGAGTACAGAATTTGTGAGGTCTCCTCACACTGTGGTTTTCACCCAAATTGGGTTTCCACATGATAAATCTGGTGTCACTCTGTGATTGATTGCTTGATGTTATTTTATGCTTGAATCTGTTTAGCTTATAGTTATAAGTATACTTCATCAGATTTATTAAGAAAAGTTTTAGAGGTGCCGATTCACCCCTCCCCTCTTAGCACCAGTTGGGACTGTTAATTGGTATTAGAGCGCTGGTTTTATTTTCTTTACCGCTTATCTGTGTAAAGAAAAAGTCAAGATGATGAGAAAGAAAGGACCAAAGTTTTCAAAGGAAAACTTTACTCTGTGGTGCAGCAGAATGAAGCTGTACATAAAGATCGCTAGAGATTGATACGGGACTCATGTAACCATTGATTACAGTGAACCCACTGGCACCCTGACACCTAATGAATTGAAGATCAAGACTGAGCACATGGCTGGTATGGATATGATAGCGAACACATTACTTGATCATGTCTATGTTGAGATTGAACATCTAGAATCTGATCACAAGATGTGGGCTAAGCTACAACTGGTTTATGGAGGGGACCCAAATGTTCAAAGAGCCAAGGTTGAAAGCCTCAGAGGAAAGTACGATGACATGAGGATGAATGAAGGAGAAGACATTGAACAATACAACAACTGGATCAAAGAAGTGATCAACTCCATCAAAAGCGTTGGAGGAAAGCTCAACGAAGAGGAGGTGGTTAGCAAAATACTGAGAATGCTCAGACCTCAGTATGCCATCAAGATCTCTGTTATTCAAGAGCTCAGATTAGTAACCATAGATCAAGTCACTCTAGACTCCCTAATCGGTAAGTTGACTGCATTTGAATTGAGTAATTTTGATAATAGCTTACCCGTTCAGGAAGCAACTTTTAAGTCTTCTGTCAATATCTCTTCCACCAAAAAGGGAAGAGAAACCGGTAAGATTGGTAATCTTGTTGAGAATCTGCTCTCAAAAGAGATGGAGCAAGATGAGTTTGAAGCGCTCATCGCTAGGAGATTTCCCAGAGGGAAAGGGAAGTACAAATGAAAGCTTCCTCTGAAATGCTTCTCTTGCAATAAAATAGGACATATTGCTGCAAGATGTCTTGATAATTATAACAAAGATAAGAGCAACCGGTTCAAGAGTAAAGCAAATGAGTGCTACCTTGCAGAAGGAGTCACAGACAATGAATCTGAAGACTTTGAGGATCCAGAAATTGCATTTGTTGCAATAAAAGAGGAGAGCCCAACGGTAAGTGAAATGACACTTATCTCAAGATCTCATCAGCATGATGATTGGATCATTGACAACGGATGCACTCACCATATGACCGGTGATAAGAACAAGTTTATCAGCTTGAATCTCAATGACAGCGGATCAGTAACCTTCGAAAATAATGCTCCCTGTGCCATCAAAGGGAAAGGCTCTATTACACTTGACAATGATGCTGTCTGTGAAGATGTGTACTGGGTAGGACTCAAGTACAATTTAATGAGTGTTACACAATTGAACAACAAAGGATTCCTATTGGAATTTAGACAAGGTTCCTGTGTAGTCAAGAATCAATCCAGAGCTCATGTTGCAACTGGTAGACAGAGCAAAGGTAATCTGTTCTACTTAGATTTAATGGAAGGAGCCTATCTCATAGCATCAGACAACGGAGAATCAAGCAAAATATGTCTTATATCCAAAGAAGACAATAGCTGGTTATGGCACAAGAGGCTCTGCCACATAAACTTTAACAGTATTGTCAAGGTGAGCAAAAAGAAATCAGTTAGAGGTCTCCTTGAGATTACAAAACCCATAAAAGGTGTTTGTAAAGATTGTTAGTTAGGAAAACTGATAGGAACAAGTTTCAACAGTAAATCTTTCTCTGCTAAAAATGTTCTAGATCTTGTGCACACAGATTTGTGTGGACCGATGAGAACAAAGAGCTACTATGGAAACCAATACTTCATGCTCTTTGTAGATGATTTCTCAAGAATGATGTGGACACTCTTTCTCAGAGAGAAATCAGAGGCATTTCACATGTTTAAAATCTACAAGGCTAGAGTAGAGAAGGAGACTGGTAAAAGCTTGAAGTGTCTGAGATCAGACAGAGGAGGCGAATACACTTCTCAAGAGTTCACTCACTACTGAGGAACATGGCATAAAGAGGCAGCTATTTGAACCTAGGACTCCTCAACAAAATGGAGTAGCAGAAAGAAGAAAATAGACGTTGATTGACTGTGCAAGAACCTTGTTGATTCAGAAGGATCTTCCTCATCACTTTTGGAGAGAAGCTATCAACACTGCTGTTTTCACATTGAACCAAGTTAAAGTCAAAAAAGGAACCGGTAAGACCCCCTATGAACTAGGGTTCAATCATACTCCTAGTGTAGGTTACTTTAGAATCTTTGGTAATAAATGTTACATCAAAAGAGATATGTACTCTGGAAAATTTGATCCCAAGAGTGATAAAGGAACATTTTTGGGTTACTCTACCAAAAGCAAAGCCTATTGGTGTCTGAACAAGAGAACAAAAAAAATAATTGAAAGCATCAATGTAAAAGTTGATGAATATTCAGAGCCAATTAAGAATACCGGTCATAATGAATATGACAGTCTGGAAGGTCAAAATGAAGGAAATCTTTTTGAGTTCAATGAAGTAACAACCGAAGATGAAAGAGAAGAACATGTAAACAGACATCTGGAGCAGGAGGCTGTACCTGAAGCTAGCAGACCCACTCATGATGATGAACAAGAAGTTGTTCAAAACCATGATGAAGAAATTGCTCAACCAGAAGAACTTGACTGGGAACAGAGACCGGTTCTCCCAAGGTATGTCACATATCACTCCACTGATAATATAATTGGTGACAAACATGCAAATGTCTTGACTAGGAAAAATGCCAGAGAGAATATTTGTTTGTTCTTCTGCATAGAGCCCAAAACCACCAAGGAAGCTCTAGAAGATGAAAATTGGGTCAAGGCCATGGAGGAAGAGATTGAGCAAATAAAAAGAATGACACATGGGTGCTTGTGCCTAGACCACATGACAAGAATGTCATTGGGACAAAGTGGGTCTACAGGAACAAGCTGAATGAAGAAGGTAAAGTCATAAGAAATAAAGCAAGACTGGTCTGCAAAGGGTATGCTCAGGAAGCTGGATTGGACTATGGAGAAACCTTTGAACCTGTGGCCAGATTGGAAGGAGTGAGAATTCTTCTTGCCTATGCTGCTCACAAGAAATTCAAAGTATACTGGATGGATGTCAAGTCTGCATTCCTGAATGGAATACTAGAAGAGGAAGTTTACATTGAACAACTAGAAGGCTTCACATCTACACAAAAAGGTGGTATGGTCTGTAAATTGAAAAAGGCTCTCTATGGGCTAAAGCAAGCTCCAAGGGCTTGGTATGAGAGGTTGCATTCATACCTCTTGACCATAGGATTCACAAGAACCGAGGACAACAACATGTTTCTCAAGACCAGAAAAGATGGGAACCTGATTGCTGAAATCTTTGTGGATGACATCATCTTTGGAGGAGATGACAGGTTGAACAAAGCTTTTGCTGAAGAAATGAAGAAAGAATTTGAGATGTCTATGATAGGAGCCATAAAATTCTTCATTGGACTATAGGTCCATTAGCTAAAAGAAGGTATCTTTATCTCTTAGTTCAAGTATCTAAAAGAAATTCTTAAGACTTTTGGACTTGAAGAATCCAAACCGGTTGGAACTCCAATGATAACTAACCTTAAGTTATCAAAGTTAGATGATGCAAAAGAAGTGAATGAAACACTGTATCGGTCCATGATAGAGAAATTACTGTATGCAGTACATAGTAGACTGGACATTGCACATGCGGTTGGCATAGTTGCAAGATTCTCTGCAAACCCCAAAGAGACACATTTGATAGCAGTGAAGAGAATTTTCAGATACCTAAAGGGTACTGAGGAGTATGGCTTGTGGTTTCCTCACAAGGGAGGCTTCCAAGTAAAGGTTTACACTAATGCAGACTGGGTTGGCAATATTGATGACAGAAAGAGTGCAAGTGGTGGTGCTTTCTTTTTCAGTGGGAGAATTGTGTCTTGGACAAGTAAGAAACAAAACTGCATTTCACAGTCTACTGTAGAAGCTAAATATGTTGCTGCTGCAATCAATTGCACACAGGTAATCTGGATCAAACAACTTCTGGAAGGAATCCAAGGACAGATACCTGAACCGATTGCAATCTACTGTGATAGCACCAGTGCAATAAACATATCCAAAAACCCTGTCATGCACTCCAAGACAAAGCACATTGCCATCAAGTATCACTACTTAAGAGAGTTGGTACAAGACAAAGAGGTAAGATTGGAGTATGTTCCCACAAAAAAACAGATTGCTGATATCTTCACAAAGCCATTACCAAAGAGTACTTTTGAGTATCTCAGAGGTAAACTAGGGGTGATACCCCTCCCTGATCTTTAGTAAACTTGCAAAGGTGATCATCAGTTCATTATGCTTCAACAGAGGATTTCACCTCATCTTATCTGAATTGATAAAAAGGACTGTTGCTCGAAGGGGGAACCGATTTAATTAAGGTAGTCTTTTTGACTAGCCTTTGGCATTAGTGTCAAAAGGGGGAGAGTTTGGCAATAAACCGGTAGATGACAGGCAATAGCAGTAACACAGAGATACAAGCACATAGGACAGGTGATATGATTGCCCATTAAGGTTTTGCAATCAATGCCAAAGGGGGAGATTGTTGGCATTAAGAGATGGTAACCGGTAAGCCTACTACCGGTAAATGGCAATTAAGTATTGTCATTGATTGGCAAAACAGGAAAGAGAAAATAAATGTTTTGTCATCTCAATCTAAAGTCTAAAGATCTAAGGAGATCTGTATATAAAGAAATTGGTTTGGCAACCAGTGACACTATGCAAGAAAGAAAAGACTATACCTGCTCAATCAAGAGCAACCGATCAGCAAAAGTGCATCAACAACCGAGTAAAGGATACAACCAAGGGAAGAATTCAACCAAGGACCGGGATACAATAGATGTCAACTACGCAACCAAGGAAAAGGTGAAACCGGTAAGCAGAGGAAGGAAAAGTGACAGGTTAAAGTTCTTACTTATTCACAACATGAGGATCTCAACCGTTCAAGAGAAGACTTCAATAGGAAAAGATGAACCGGGGAAGTCATAGTCAACTATCTGTTTAAACCAACTCTTTGACCGGGATTTATTGCACTAAATCCGGAAGACTTTGAGTTAACATGGTGATTAGTTTGAGGCGCATTTAAAAGTTTTAAAGCCGAAGTCTGTGGCTTTAAAACAAGGAGTTATCTCATGTAAAGGAAAGATGCTTGACCTGCATCTACTGCTTTCTTCATAAAGCAGATAAAGCAAGAGCATGCATCAGATGTTTCCTCAGTGAACTAATACTCCATTGAGTGATGTATCCGAAAGGGATCTATAATTAGGCCATGCATGAGAGGCGCAATTAGGGCAAGAACTCTATATATTCTTGTGCTTGTTTAGAATATAAAACAAGGAGTTATCTCATGTAAAAGAAATATGCTTGACCCGCATCTACTGCTTTCTTCATAAAGCAGATAAAGCAAGAGCATGCATCAGATGTTTCCTCAGTGAACTAATACTCCACTGAGTGATGTATCCAAAAGGGATCTGTAATTAGGTTATGCATGAGAGGCGCAATTAGGGCAAGAACTCTATATATTCTTGTGCTTGTTGAGAATATAGTTTGCCTTCATTTTGCCAAAGAAAAGAGTGAACCTGTACGCTGAAGAAGCTAGGGTGAATAGGAAAAAAAAGAGAAAAGAGAGAAGAGTGTGTGCAGAGAAGCACAACAGTAAAGGAGAACACAATTGCTGTGACCGGTGATGCTTCTTAGTTGAGCATAACAGAGATCTTATTAGGCTATGCAAAGCCATTTGTAAAAGGTCAATCTTTCTATTATTTTCTAACAATTACAATAGTTAAATCCCAGTATTTGGGTGGACTCTAACAGGTCCCTTGTATCAAATCCCTTAACCGGGTGACATCTTGTAAGGTGTTCTAAGTCCTCTAACCAGGCAGGCACTAATTGGCCTTATTGTAACAAATCACTTAATCGGGTCGCATCTAATAGTGCATTGTAATCTTCTAACATGGAAGGCTCCTAACAAGGCGTACTCCAGAAGAGTACAAAATTTGTGAGGTCTCCTCACACTGTGGTTTTCACCCAAATTGGGTTTTCATGTGATAAATCTGGTGTCATTGTGTGATTGATTGCTTGATGTTATTTTATGCTTGAATCTGTTTAGCTTACAATTATAAGTATACTTCATCAGATTTATTAAGAAAAGTTTTAGAGGTGCTGATTCACCCCTCCCCTCTCAGCACCGTTTGGGACTGTCATATCATTCAAGCCAGAGGCTTCCTCTCAAGGGTTGAGAAACCTAATTTGTTAGACTGACCCTTGGGAATGGTTCGGATTAGAAATACATAGATCTAATTTTACATCTATTTCAGTCCTTGTTGCTTCTACTAACTTATTTTTTGCAGGATGTGATGTCCCCTTCTAGCTAGAGACATCATTCTAGCTATTGATTAGCCTATCATTGGACCCTCGTAGGCTAGTAGAGACGGATAGAGGGTCAATTTGTGCACAGAGGAGATATGCTTATTTGATGGTTCGACTTTTGCAGAGCTCACCACCCTTGATTTGGTATGGAGAGGTTTAAGACTCTGTTTGTTTGAGTTTTGCTATTTTTAGCAACTTTTAGAGTCATAGAGATGGACCCTTGCTATTTTTAAAAATATTATTTGATCACATGGGAAATTATTATGCCAACTCCTGTTCCAGACGGTTAAGCCAGATTCGCATTTTTGAGGGAGTTATTCAGTTTTCGGTGATTATATTTTAATTAAATGGCAAAGGATTTAATATTAAGTTGTAAATTGACTTTATATTAAATCACTTAAGTGATGGGCCTTAATATCATGAAGGGGGCCAAATTAATGTATTAATTTATTGGCATGTTTTCCTAAGTCTAAATCATTAAATTTATTTAATGATTATATTTTTAATGCCTTGAAGAAAGAAATCGCAGCTTTTCAAGGAATTGTGACTTAGGGTTGGAAAGCCTATTTATGCTTGTTGGGGAAAGAAGAAAGGCATCCATTGTTATTGTTATTGATTATTTCTTCTTGCTCTGAGCTCTAGACAAGGGTTTTCAACATTTCACCATTGGAGAAACGTAATTTTCTTTTGTGTTCGCCACTTGAGCCAGTGAAATACTTGGTGAATTTGGTATTGTGGAGAGGGTCTCATCCAAAGATTCTTATTGTGCTTCAGCAGAGGGTTTTACTCGCAGTTGTGGAAAGATAATATCGGTTGGCAGTTGGGGATTGACGAAGACAGATTATATCATATAGAGGTTGAAATGTGGGTATAAGAGGCAGAACAACATCTTTAGCATTTACGACTTTAGCAAATAAATAATTACAGCAACACATGACAGTCTTATTCCAAGTTTTTTTTATGTGGTTCATAGTTGTCTTTGGTGATATTTTTCCAATAAAAGATTGTTTGGATTTTACTTGTATTTCATTAGAAAATAAATAGAAGTTGCAACAGTATTTCAAATTGTTTCAGAATTTCAGATTATGGTATATTTGCTTTTTGCTCTAAAACTTGTGAAAACCACAAAAAATTATAAACTTTCAAAACAAATATTGAGACAAAACAACTTCAACAATAAAAGCTTGTGAAGGGTTCTTATAGTGGTATCAGAGCTAAATTCTGTCATACTGAGGTTTTAGTTATTACATGCAACTAGAGCAAGTTGGTTCACACAGGTATTATACACGCAGGAGAGCCTTACTTGAAGGCGAACAGGTTTTAGAACAATCGGTCATCATGGGGGACAGGCGCGACGGCAGCGCACCTAGGGTAAACAGGAATGATGAAGACCAGGAAACTAGAGATTTTTTTAGAACTATGGCAACAGGGCAGCAACAGGTGGCCCAAGCATTACAGGCACTAACTACCATGATGGAGCGGATGAATCCACCTGACAGGCATAATAGGGAACAGGGGGATAACAGGAGTGCTATAGGTTCTCCACGGGCATAGAGGACACAGTCTAGGACAGTAGATAGACCCACACGTCCTACCTTTATTAGGGAGGAACCAGTGTAGGATCCAGTAGAGGAAGCTGGGGATGAGATGTTTGCAGACATCCTTATGGCTGCAAATGATGAGTGGGAACTATTGGCCCCACATGTGCGAGAAAGGATGACCTTTGAAAGGTTTATGAACCAAAGGAGAGAACACTACCGTGCAGTCAAACAGGACAGGAGACCCAGGGGGCAGAATAATGAACTAAAGCGTGCTACAGGCAAGCTTTCCTTGTCCACTTTTGATGGTAGTGGTAGATTGACAGTGCAAGCTTGGATCCACAAGCTTGATACTTTTCTAGCATTGAGGCAATAAAATATGCCACTTTACATTTGGAGGGAGTAGCACACGATTGGTGGTATCATGGGTTGATCACTCTTCAACACAACCAGGTGACTTCTTACCAGGACTTCTTGGACAGATTGGTTGAAAGGTTTGATAGGAAAGATCTAGAGGTATACTTTAGAGACCTAGCACAACTCAAATAGATAGGGAGCTTAGAGCATTTTATTAATGAGTTTCAGCGGTCCTCAGTTATGGTGCCAGACATATCAGAGAGGAGGTTAATCGTATTATTTACTAAAGGCTTAGCCGAACCAGTTAGAGGTTGGGTAAAGGCTTTTGATTCGTTCACATTGAATGATGCTATGAAGAAAGCCAGAAGCATGGAGCATGCAGCCCCAGTGAATAAATTTCAGCCCAAGGCAACTTCCTTCAGCAAGGACAATAAGCCATTCTTTAAGAAACCAGAGAGGACTGAATTTAAACCCGAAAACAGAGATAAATCTTTTGCACCTCTTAACAGGGAGACACTTAATGATTTGCGGAAGAAGAAATTGTGTTTCTATTGCAAAGGACCTTATGACATGAACCATGATTGTCCTTTAAGACCCAAGGGCAAAGCAAACAGGGTTATGTGGGTGTATTATGAGGATTCCGATTCTGAAAATTTAGACCAGCAATCTGAAAATGAGGGATCCACTAAAGAAAAGGAAAGCACAGGTGATGAAAAGCTGAACCAAATGGCTATAGGTGATGAAAAGACTGAAGGTAGACTTAAGGAGGCTCGACTCACCAGTGTGCAGCAGGAGGGATCATTTAGGATGAGGGGAATATTGGCAGGGCAGCAAGTTATCACCTTGCTCGATATGGGCGCCACTCATAATTTTATTGATTCCAGGCTGGTTGAGAGACGTGGGATTCAGACAGAGCAGTTTGAGGGTCTGAGAGTGAGGGTAGCTGATGGCTACATCCTCAAATGTGATAGGAAGATTACAGGTCTACCCCTGAGGATTAATAACTTTGACTTCAAAGCTGATTTTTATGTTGTAAACATGGGTGACACAGATCTAGTACTTGGTATGACTTGGTTGCATGACATTGGAGTGTTCATTCTCAATTTGAGAGACATCGAGATGAAATTCCAATCAGATGGAAAGACACATATACTTAAGGCCATCTGTGACAGTGAGTTTAGGATGATGTCCTACAGACGCATGGGGAGCTTGCTGAGACATGACCAGGTTGAGTGGGCAGCCTGTTGCACTTTGATGCCATCATAGGGGCAGCAACAATCCGAGTATCATCCAGACATACAGGCGTTGAAAATCAAGCATAATAAGGTGTTCAATGACATTCCACCAGGTAGTCCTCCTGATAGAGGTATTGAGCACATCATTGAGTTGGAGGGTGCCAAACCCATTATGATTACACCCTACAAACATCCAAAGAGATTGAAGGATGAGATTGAGAAAACCATCAAGAAACTACTTGCTATGGGGCACACTAGACCAAGTAAGTCTCCTTTTGCTTCTTCTGTGCTTTTGGTGAAGAAGGATGGTACTCTTAGGATGTGCATAGATTACAGGGTCCTAAACAAGAAGACTATCAAAAACAGGTACCCCATACCACAGATTGATGAGTTATTGGATGAGTTACACGGAGCATGCTTCTTCTCCAAAATTGATTTGAGATTAGGGTATCATCAGATCCGAGTCAGAGAGCAGGATATAGAGAAGACGACATTTCGGTGTCATTGTGGCCATTTTGAGTTTGTAGTTATGCCATTTGGGCTAACTAATGCTCCAACCACTTTTCAGTCCACGATGAACAGGGTCTTTCAGCCTCAGTTGAGGAAATTTGTGTTAGTCTTCTTTGATGACATCCTGGTGTATAGTAGGACATGGGATGAGCATGTGCGACACTTAGACACTGTGTTGAGTATTTTGAGCAGGGAATCCTTATATGCAAAGGAGTCTAAATGTGATTTGGGATTATCAGAGTAATTATATTTGGGTCACATTATCAGTGCACAAGGAGTACGCATGGATCCTGAAAAGATTTGTGCTATTGTCGAGTGGCCTACTCTAGTAAATCTAACACAGTTGAGAGGATTTTTGGGGTTGTGTGGGTTCTACAGGAGGTTTGTTAGTGGATATTCCAGGCATGCAGCACCCTTGACGGATTTGATGAGGAAGGGGGCTTTCTTGTGGACTCCTAAGGCACAGGAGTGTTTTGATAAATTCAAGGAGTTGATAACTTCTTGTCAAGTGTTAGCACTACCGGATTTCAGTAAACCATTTGAGCTTCATTGTGATGCATCTGGCAAGGGCGTTGGAGCGGTGCTTATGCAAGACAAGCACCCGATTGTGTATGAGAGTAGGAAGCTCAAGGGACCTGAGAGGAGCTTCAACATTTATGGTAAGGAAATGTTGGCCATAATGCATGCTTTGGCCAAATTCAGGCAGTATTTAGTGGGCAGCAAATTCAGCATAAAAACAGACCACAATAGCCTGAAGCATTTCCTGGGGCAGTAAGATCTTAATGACAGGCAGCAAAAATGGGTAAGTAATTTACATGCATATGACTTTGATATTACCTATTTCAAGGGGACACAAAATGTAGTAGCAGATGCCTTGTCACGAAGACCCCACTTGAGCTTGATGACCAATATATCAGAGGACTGGAGACATTTGATCCTTGCAGAGTATGCAAAGGATACATGGGCATTAGGATTCATAGACGGATCGGTTCAGGATAGTGATTTCACCCTTGCGAATGAGCTCATCATTTACAAAGGGCGCATTTATTTGGTGCTGCGGGTCAGAGGTGAGGAGGATGGTGTTGAGAGTTTATCATGACTCACCTATTGCAAGACATCCAGGTTTTTATAAAACCTACCCGCAGGTTCGTGAGCGTTTTTCTTGGAAAGGGCTCAAGGTTGAGGTGTTACAGTATGTTAGAGAGTGTCCTACTTGCTAGCAGAATAAACAGGGGCACTCTTATCCAGCCGATTTACTTCAGCCACTTCCGATTCCTAACAGAAAGTGGGAGCGTTTGTCCATGGACTTCACCACAGGATTGCCGAGAGCCTAGGGCAGAGACTATATATATGTTGTTGATTGGCTTACGAAGTTTGCTCACTTCTTCCCGATCATTGCTACATACACTGCTACCCAGGTAGCAGATTTATTCTTCAGAGAGGTATTCAGGTTGCATGGCTTACCTCGGAGCATTGTCAGTGATGGGGACAACAGATTTATGAGTCACTTTTGGCAGGAGTTATTCAAATTGTGCGGGATAGAGCTCAGTTCGAGTACTAGCTACCACCCCTAGACGGATGGACAGACTGAGATAGTCAACAAATGGGTGGAGGGATACCTTAGGAACTACATAGCAGAGCAGCAGAAGGCTTGGGTTAAGTGGATTTACCTATGTGAGTATTGCTACAATTCCACTTATCACATGTCTATTCAGATGTCACCTCTCATGGCATTGTATGGGTATGAGGCACGCAATTTCATGGATCTTTTGCTGAGCGACAATAGAGTGCCTAGTGTTGGAGACTTGTTACAGGAGAGCCAGGACATTGTAAAGTCTCTTAAGGAGAATATTACTAAGGCACAGAATCAGCAGAAGCAGTATGCGGATCAAAAGAGGATTGCGGATTTTTGAGGTAGGGGATATGGTGTACTTGATGTTACATCCTTACTGCCAGTCCACTCTTAAAAGGAGTGGTGCTGAGAAACTGAAGCCACGATACTATGAACCTTTTAGGGTGATCAGGAGAGTTGGAGAGGTGGCGTATGAGTTGGATTTACTGTCAGAGAGTAAAGTCCATAATGTTTTTCATGTGTCACGTCTCAAAAATGCGTTAGGACACCAGATTGTTCCTTCTACAGTGCTTCCACCCTTGGATGATGAAGGGAAGTTGGTTTTAGTGCCCGAGGCTATTTTGGAGTTTAGGGAGAGAAACTTGAGGAGGCACACTATCAGGGAGTACTTGGTGAAATGGAAGGACATGTCGGTTGAGGATGCCACTTGGGAGAGTGAGGAGATTTTACAGCATCCAGAGTTGAGATTGCTTGAGGACAAGCAATTTCAGGAAGGGCGGATTGTGATGTCCCCTTCTAGCTAGAGACATTATTCTAGCTATTGGTTAGCCTATCATTAGACCCTCGTAGGCTAGTAGAGACGGATAGAGGGTCAATTTGTGCACAGAGGAGATATGCTTATCTGATGGTTCGACTTTTGCAGAGCTTAGCACCCTTGATTTGGTATGGAGAGGTTTCAGACTTTGTTTGTTTGAGTTTTGCTATTTTTAGCGACTTTTAGAGTCATAGAGATGGACCCCTGCTATTTTTAGAAATATTATTTGATCACATGGGAAATTATTATGCCAACTCCAGTTCCAGACGGTTAAGCCAGGTTCGCATTTTTGAGAGAGTTATTCAATTTTCGGTGATTATATATTAATTGAATGGCAAAGGATTTAATATTAAGTTGTAAATTGACTTTATATTAAATCACTTAAGTGATGGGTCTTAATATCATGAAGGGGGTCAAATTAATGTATTAATTTATTGACATGTTTTCCTAAGTCTAAATCATTAAATTTATTTAATGATTATATTTTTAATGCCTTGAAGAAAGAGATCACAACTTTTCAAGGAATTGTGAATTAGGGTTGGAAAGCCTATTTATGCTTGTTGGGGAAAGGAGAAAGGCATCCATTGTTATTTTGATTGATTATTTCTTCTTGCTCTGAGCTCTAGACAAGGGTTTTCAGCATTTCACCATTGGAGAATTGTAGTTTTCTTCTGTGTTCGCCACTTGAGCCAGTGAAATACCTGGTGAATCTGGTATTGTGGAGAGGGTCTCATCCAAAGATTCTTATTGTGCTTTAGCAAAGGGTTTTATTCGCAGTTGTGGAAAGATAATATTGGCTGGCAGTTGGGGATTGACGAATACAAATTATATCATATAGAGGCTGAAACGTGGGTATAAGAGATTGAACAACATCTTCAGCATTTACTACTTAAGCAAATAAATAATTACAGCAGCACATGACAGTCTTATTCCAGGTTTTTTTAATGTAGTTCATAGTTGCCTTTGGTGATATTTTTCCAATAAAAGATTGTTTGGATTTTACTTGTATTTCATTAGAAAATAAATAGAAGTTGCAGCAGTATTTCAAATTGTTTCAGAATTTCAGATTATGGTATATTTGCTTTTTGCTCTAAAACTTGTGAAAACAACAAAAAATTATAAACTTTCAAAACAAATATTGAGACAAAACAGGTTCAGCAATAAGAGCCTGTGAAGGGTTCTTACACAAGATCACCCAAATTGGGACACACTGTGGTAGAGGGGACATTACAACTCCAGCATACATGAACAGAAATAAGAATGCTCTCCCTGATAAGAATGTTATTTCAGACATTACAGAAGGAAGTACTAATCGGCTGACCTGGATATAAGATACACCAACTGAGTTTATGTGTGTTACGGAATTCTCACCAGTAAATTCACCAGGAACTGATTCTGTAGCTTGCCTTTGTTGCTATACTTAATGCCACAGCATCCATTCTGACCACACCTCAACAGGTTCCAGCAGTGATAATGATTCACAGTCTCCAACTTGATTTGTGCAATGAAAGGTACTCAGTGTCCAATCAAGGGATGACACAAATTGTTACTCAGAGCCGATACAAACACTGGAGAGAAAGATTGAAGGGTACTCGTGATTCAAACATTAACGGCACCAAGTATAAACTCCTCTGCTTCAGCATATACAGGCAATATCAACTCTATTCCCATGGCTCCCCTAACTGCTTAGCTGCATATATATTGGCACTGTGGTGGCAATGTTGAAGTTAGTCATTAGCAGTTGAAGGCATCAGAAGGCGCCCGTATAAGGAAAACCCATGCCAAATGTTCACAACATTAACATTGGCTGTAAAAATGTATTCACGGCACATATTTCCCAGCGACCATAAATCTTTGATTTTAAGGTTTTATCTCTTATATTTGGAGTAGATATAGCAATTGCTATTCAACAGAAAACTACTGTCACTGGTAGTGGAAGCCACAAACTCCGTTCTTTCACAATATGACTCCCGACTGTAGTTGTATGCAAAAATTTTGACCCAGGCTAAGTGGTAGCCAAATCAAATCTTTCTTAATGCCTGATTCTGGAAACATCTTTTGGAAGCATAGCAAATCGATCTTTAACTCCAGCTAACACTGAATAAGCTCCCCGGCTCCTGCTTCTCATGACGATGGCACAATTGAATTATTTCAAACACCATTCAAATGGTGAGATATAGAATATTTACTTGTAACCTTGTCCACGACAATGATAATGTCAGCAGCATCTAAGATATTAGCTAAGAGACAAATTTGATATTATATGCTAGGATGAATAACGAATTCTTTTGGTGACTGATTCTGCAGATCAATACGATAAAATGAGCTCCCCAATATTTAATCTTAAATCATCAATAAGTGCCGATTTAGCATTCTCACAAACATTTCCATCGATGCCTATAAACTTAATTAATATAATCTTTGTTTCAAATTAGATATTACAGCATCAAACATTTAACTTTATTATTACTCTTAATATACAGGAATTCAGCCAAACCCACAGATCAATAGCTTAGATCTAAAGTATAAATATTCACTTCATTCTCAGTACAAATATTTATTCTCTTACAAATTCAGCGCAAATGTGAATTCTGTCACGAATCCACTCACAGGAAGAACTGGGTTTCCGTCTAGCTCCTCTATCAAACTCCTGAAGGTTTTCGTCTCGTGAAATTTTCTGTTAATGTCAAAACATCAACAATTATATCAAATCCAATAAAATATCTGAACATGCTCTGAAAAATCCTTCCCTTGATCTTTAATAGCATTTTCCATAAAACTCTTGACCTTCATCTGCATTTCTCTTGGCATTCCGTTCTTTGTCTTTTAAAGTGATTTTTATTTTATAATTTTGGCTGGCATAAAAAGTCACTTTAATTGTTTTATTAAATAACTAATTAAGCTGTCATTATATTTTGACAACTAAAATTATTAATTATTTACTTAATTTCAAATGTCTCATAATGGGGACATTATATATGCTCTGTTTAGAGCAATCTTCCTTTAAGGCATGCCTGGTGCAATCACAAAGGCAACTAATCAGAGACGACATCCATTACCATTGCATATATCTATTGAAAGATCAGACACATCAATTAACATTGTTGCAAGAACAAAACAAATATATATCAGAGACAACAACCCAGATCACTTCAAGTGATAATTCTGTAACACTACATATGGTATATTGACATATTTAGAGATTGCAACTTCCATTGTAGATTGCATATTTTATACTATAAATTAGAAGCAACATTATTGATTTGTTACTATCAGTAATATAACCCATTTTCATATTGTATAAATTCATTGCCATTATCATATTACATACTGTGAACTTTATAAGATATCAGTTCAGTCATTATTAGATCACTGTTATTGCATATATTATCAAAGAAACACATAAGTGTTTACATTATCTTCCATTACTTCCTTCATATAATATCAAGTGACATAGTAAGGAAAGGCAATTGGAGTAACAGTCTCGACATTCTCTTTATAGCCAAAAGGGGACATTATAGACCGAACCGGTGGACAACTACACAAAATTTTAGAGGCTCTCAGTGCTTGTCACTGACATTTTGAAGAGGGGACTTGTCATACTGTTCATGGATGGATCGATAGAACCCCTTAAGGACCCTTAAGGTTTGGGTCAAATGTATTAACTCCCATACACTTAGAGGCGATCAAGAAGGAGCGTGACATGGCTACCTCATCCTCTTCTTCCAGGAGTTATACACATGCCAAACTGCTACTCACACATAAGGAGAAGGACAAGAAGCCATTCCCAAAGAAGCCGACATTGGACGAGGCCATGAGACAAAAGATTAGGAGAAGGAAGCTTTGTTTTACATGCAAGGAAACTTGGGAACCGGGTCACTGATGCTTAGGTATGGGAAAGATCCATTACATTGAGGTGGTGTCTGATAGTGAGGAGGAAAGTGAAGAGTTTGAGGTGCAAGAGGAAGAAACTAAAGAGGAAACCAACGGAGAGGGTTGCCACACTCGTGAGGAGGGCAGGCACCATTGTGACAGTTTCTAGAACTTCGAGATGTAGTGTATTTTGAGTTTGAGGCACACCCCAAGGGCAACAAGTGGTAGTCATTCTCGATAGTAGAGCCACACTCAATTTCATTAATTCATCACTCATCACAAGGAGGGGTTTGTGTATGGTGGAGCATGAGGGGTTCAAAGTTAAGGTGTCGGGAGGAAATTTACTACCATGTACTCATTTGGTCTTGTAGTTGATCATTACCATGGGAAACTACAATGTGATAGATGATTCCTTTGTCGTAGATTTGGATGATACGAATGCCATATTGGGCATTCAATGGATGGAGACCCTTGACCAGTAAACACACAATTTCAAGAGGATGGAGTTATCATTCGAGGTGGATGGCAAGAAGGTGGTGTTGAGAGGAATGTCCAATGGGGGCCAAGGGAGACAATGAAGTGCATGGAAGCAATTTTCAGACATGATGAAGTCATTTGGGCAGCACAATGTTTTGGTTTTGGCCAAACCTTTGAGTGAGCAACAAGCATACTACCATGATGATGAGCTTTAGGCAGTGTTGGGAAAGCATAGTTTGGTCTTTGTTGATATTCCGCTAGGAATACCCCCACATAGAGGTTTTGAGCACATGATCGAGTTGGAGGAGGGAGCTAAGCTAGTCATCATTACTCCCTATCGCCATCCCAAGAAGTTCAAGGAAGAGATAGAGAAGACAATCTAGGAGCTCCTCGACAAAGGTTGGATTAGGCCTAGCTCTAGTCCCTTTTGCATCTTCGGTAGTTTTGGTGAAGAAGGATGGAACTCTTAGGATGTGTGTTGATTAGTGAGCATTGAACAAGAAGACAATCAAGAACAGATACCCTGTCCTAAGGATCGATGACCTATTGGATGAGCTACATAGAGCATTTTACTTCTCCAAGATTGATTGTTGTTCCGGGTATCACTAGATCCGTATAAGGGAGCAAGATGTACAAAAGACAATATCTCATTGTCACTACAGACACTATGAGTTCTATGTCATGTCATTTGGATTGACCAATGCTCCAACCACTTTCTAGTCTTGCATGAACCACATCTTTAGCATAAAAGTTGCGTAAGTTTTTGTTGGTGTTCTTTGACAACTTATTTACAACAAGATGTGGGAGGAACATTTGAAGCATCTGGTCGATGTGTTAGGGATCATGGAGTCACAAGCATTGTTTGCGAAGAGGTCCAAATGTGAGTTTGGATGATTGAGGTCTTTTACTTGGGTCACGTTATTAGCGCCCAAGGGGTTTAAGTGCATCAGGAGAAGATTCAGGCAATTTTTGATTGGCCCACACTCAGGACACTCATGGAGCTGCATGGATTCTTTGGACTATGAAGTTACTATAGGAGGTTTGTGAAAGGGTTTTTTCAGCTAGGGGCACCATCGACAGATCTCATGAAGAAGGGAGCATTTCATTGGGATAAGGAGGCACAAGGAGCTTTTGACAAAATAAAGGAAGTAATGAGTATGTGTCCAGTTCTGGTAGTGCCAGACTTCACTAGACCCCTTTGTCCTTGAGTATGATGTGTTAGGAGAAGGCATTTGTGTAGTCTTGATGTAGGATCGTCATCCCATTGCTTTTGAGAGTCAGAAGCTCTTAGGAGTGTAGCGATTGTACTCGATCTATGATAAGGAGATGCTTTCCATCATGCATGCATTGGCCAAGTTTTGGCAATACCTTCTTGGGGCAAGATTTGTGGTGAGGACCGGCCACGACAAGTTGAGATATTTCTTGGAGAAGGAGGATTTGAATGAGGGGCAATGGAAATGGGTGAGCAAAATCTAGGCATATGATTTTGACATCGAGTATGTAAAAGGGAAGAAGAATGTGGTGGCCGACGCGATGTCCAGGAGACTTTCCATATGTTCTCTGTCACAGATTTTAGTTAATTGGAAGACTCATTTGTTGGTCGAGTACTTAAAGAACCAGTTTGCTTGCCAGTTGATGGATGTTAGATACAAGACGACAGGTATAAGGTGGTGGATGGTGTCATCTGCTATAAGGATAGGATCTATATTTGGCGCTAGAATTGAAGATGAAGGAGAAGATCTTGAGGGAGGTTCACTACTCACCCTTGGCAGGACACTCATGATACTTGAAGACTTATCAACAGATTTGTGTGAGGTTTGCTTGGAAAGGCCTCAAGGATGACGTGCTACAATATGTCAAGCAGTGTTCCACTTGTCAATAGATTAATTCCGAGCATACTTTTCCAGTTGGGTTGCTTAGCCTTTGCCGATTCCCTACCAAAAATGGGAGAGTATCTTGATGGACCTCATCATCGGACTTCCCAAGGTGCAGGGTAAGGATTGTATTTATATTGTAGTGGATCAGTTGACCAAATATGCACATTTCTTTGCCATTCCGAAGGAGTTTTGCGCAGTCCAGGTGACAGAGTATTCTTTTGAGAGGTGTTTCGTTTGCATGCCTTCTGTGAAACATAGTCAATGATAGAGATAATTGTTTCCTCAATGTCTTTTAGATAGAACTCTTTTGATTGATAGGTACAAAGTTGTCACCCATTACAAGCTATCACCCCTAGACAGATGGTTAGTCTAAGATTGTGAATAAATAGTTGGAGGGCTACTTGAGGAATTACCTAGCAGCACAGTAGGAAGCATGGATTTGTTGGCTTCATTTTGGAGAGTACTGCTATAATACTACCCATCACATGTCCATAGGTATGACCCCTTTCAAGACACTTTTTGGATATGAGGTTGCATCATTTGTGGATTTGGCATTGGGAGATATTCGAGCATCAAGGAACAAGGAGTGGTTGTAGGAGAGTCTGGATATCCTTTGGTCTCGCAAGGATAATTTATGGCGGGCCCAAAATCAAGAGATGTATGCTAATTGACATAGGATTGAGTGAAGTTTTGAGGTGGGAGATTTGGTCTTTGAAGAGGAGTGTCATTGAGAAACTCAAACCTTGCTTTTAGGGACCATACAAAGTAGTACAGAGAGTAGAATTCGCCTACAAGTTGGAGCTTATGAAAGGGAGTCGGATTCACAACGTGTTTCATGTTTCCTGCCTCAAGAAGGCAATTGGGCAAAGTGTCACAATCTTTGAGGAGCTTCCATTGATTGACAAAGAGGATAGACTTGCTTTGGAGCCTACATAGAGCATTGATGTCAGGGAGAGGAAGCTGAGGTCACACACCATCAAGGAATACCTAGTGCGTTGGAAGGATTTACTGATTGAGGATGCCACATGGGAGAGCAAACAGATTTTGGAGCATCCAAGTCTGCAATTGCTTGTGGGCAGACAATCCTTGGGCCGAAAAGCTTGTAATGTCCCCAACATCTTTAAATAATTTGATTAAGTTAATTGGTTTAGTGGTCCCAAATTTAAATAATATCATACAGAGTCATAGTCTACTTTAATTAATTAAATTATAAAATAAAAAGTAATAAAATGGTAAATAATAATTCATGTCGGCCTATGGTAACCTACCAAAAACTTCTTGGAGCTCTTTATAAGGAGGGGGCTGGCATCATAGGAAGGCATCGTGGGGTTATCTTTTCTTGTGTATTTGCGATTCTAGTTGGAATTGAGTTTTTGTGTGGCGTTTTGGAGGTGCAAGATCCTCCCTAGTTTGGCAATTGTAGTTTCGGTGGTTAGCAGCCGCCCTAGTTTGCTCCTTTGATCAATTTTGTGAGGTCTCCGTTCGAGACAATTGTATTGTTGAAACTTCGTTTGTATTATCAAAAACATATCTCAGATCCGGAAGTACAATATCCTAATGGCAGCCATTTATTTCATTCTTGCATTTGCAATATTGTTTGGTTTGACAAGTTTATCTATGCGGTGACATTATTATTTTGAATCCTTGTTTATTCATTGAAGCATCAATTAATGAAGGTACACATAATATATCGATTGCCGACTCATTTCCTTGCAGTAGTATAACCATACCAAAATCACCATTTGAGCTATAGCAAGAGTGATATAAAGGAGACTAGTTTGCAACAACATGTCACAGTTGTATTACTTGGCTTGGAACGAATACTCCACTAGAGGATTGAAGCACTCATATTTGTCAAACACATCAACAATCATTCTGGAATCCAAGGAGAAAGATCTGTTTGTGTAGTCATTGTACGGGTGAGTAGTATAGGTGAGTGTAAAGACCATATGGTCGTATGGTTGTGAGGAGTACCTATGTGAAGAAGTTTTCGTACGGAAGTGAAGTATAGCCAGCGTATGGGTGCAAAAGGAGTGTTGTATGGATTCATCTTGCCATATGGAGAGGAAAGGAACTTTGCCTTGCAGGGAATTCTGTTTCTATTGGCCGTCCAATGGGAGTGTTTCTAGCCATATGGGGTGAGAGAGTATGATACAGGAATAGGAGGCTAAGTGCGGTATGGGAGCTTTGAGTTGCCATACAGGTGTGAGGAAGGAATGGTACGGGAATAATAGTCGTTCATACTTCATAAGTTGTGTATCAATGGGTTCTTTGGAACATTACATTGTCATCCACCATAGTCTACTATATGGAGACCTCACAACGTGGAATGATATGCTAGAATAGAACCAAAAAATAGTAATGGATTTTTTTGGTTTGCTCATGCACAATCTTCTTCCACTCACTACTCTCCAAAATTGGTTGTGCTCTAGATGTAGTGCATGGTGGAAAGGTGTTAAGTTCCCCATGTTTTTGGATGCAGACTCTAGTTGACTTTTTGTTGGATCCATCAAATGAGGGGATGGGGATTTTTCCCAACCTTCTCCGTAAGTCTTTGAGGCCTAATTGAAGGGGTTTAGTTCTAATTTTTGTGTTCAGTCGATAAAAGTATATGAAAGTAATAAACACTTAAGATTTCACACTCTTTGCTCCATATTTTGTATGTGGCACATCCATATCTTCTTCCTACTTTCTATTTGTGTCTATGGAGTAGGAGTACCTATTCATTTGATGTCTCATGAAGACTTTGATATTTTATTGTCTTGATGTTCTTTCAAGGTTATGTAAGGTCCTAAGGACCATTTGGAATCCATTCAAATCATTTTGTAAGGCTATTAAAGCCATTAAATTCATAGTGACCTATAAGGTCCTAATAAAGTCAAACATGGTCAAAGCACTCAAATGTATCCAAGTAGAGTGGAATTGATGTAATTTGAGTCTTGAAGTCATTTGAATAAGAATTGTAAAAGTTGTTCAAAAGTTGTCAAAATTGTCATGACAACTTTTGCAACCTGATGACAACTTTTTAAAAGATTGTTAAAAGTTGTTTATGGGTAGTTTTAGCTTGGTTGGGTAGTTGAATATGATGCCAAATTGTATAAATTTGGTTCTCAAACTCGAATTTGGAAAGGGGGAGAAGTTTGGAGAAGGATTGGAATGGAAGAAAACTTATTTTGAAGCCATTATTTTCTAGTTTTCTGAATTAATTTTCTTGAAAATTGTCTGATGTTTTGAGTGGTCTGAATCTGTCCTAGGGTTAGCAGTTTTGGGAAAAATGGCATAACTTTTGTTATAACTGCTGGATTTGGCTATTAATTGGAGAAAATGTCTGTATTTAGTTGTTCTTCAATCTTATCGAAGTGATTGGCTTCATTATGTCATTTGTGAAAGTTATTATTGTTTGCAAGTGGCAGATTCTGCCCAAATATGTTGATTTGATTAAAAGGTTGCAATGAATGATTATAAGTTGTGAATGTGATCCCTACTTCTGCATCAGATTGGTATCAGAGCCCAGAAGGTCTGGGAAAAGGAGAGTTTGTGGTTGTGTGGTTGTGTGTTTGTGTTTGTGCAGGTTGGTTACCAAAATACTAGGTAGAGGAAAAGAGGAGAGAAATCTAGGTGAGGCAAGGGCACAAAAATTATGGAAGCAATGGTTTTGTGTTATTGCAATTACTTGCAAAGTAAGGATTCACAAAAGAAGAAGCAAGAAGAAGAGAGGAAAGAGGAAAAATAGAGAAAGAGCAATGAAGTTACAAAAGATAAAACTCCCAATGTATAGTGGGAAGATGGATGCCGAAGAAATTGTGGAACAACTGAAGATAAGAAAGTGAAATTTGCTAAGACCAAGTTAAAAGGGGCAGCTTTAACCTGGTGTAATCATACCCAAGGTGAGAGAGTAAAGTGTGGAATGAGTATGATCAACTCCTAAAATAGGATGGTGACAAAAATCAAGGTACAAATCATGCCTACAGACTATGAGGTACAAATCTACAAGAAGATCATACAAAAGAGAAGGCAAACAGAGATAGCAGCATAAGAGGCCAAGGTAAAGTTTGAACCTATTGTGCAAGATGAGCAAGGTACAAGGATAGAAGCAATAAAGGAGGAAGAGGTAAATACCCCTATGTAATGTCCCCATTTTAAATAAATTATTTTTATTTAATTAATGGTCCTAGAATTTAAATAATATTATAAATGAACCTTTAATTAATTAATAAAAGGGGGCCCATTTTCATTATTGTTGTCCGTAAGTGTTTGTCGTGTCGGCGTTCTTTTGTAAACCCTCAGGAGTTCTCCAAAGGGGTATTTATGACCGGCATGTAGGTAGTTGTTGGTATGCATCTTGGAATATTTTATTTTTCTTTGCGAATTCTAGTTGGAGTTATGTTGTCTGCCATTTCGGAGGTGAAAGATCCTCCCTATTTGGTTTGTTGTAGTTTCGGTGGTTCACAACCACCCTAGTCTGCCGTTGGAAATATCACTCCGATATTTCACTGTGCGCCAAATCTGTTGTGCTTTGTTTGTTTCGGATTTGGCAATTCTGAAACACCATCTTTGTATACACCTGTAAAATCTATTTGCATCTTTGGTATTAATACAACTTGTGGTATCGTGGGCTTTGGTGTCTGAAGTGCTATCATTATTGAATCCTGCAATCATTGATAACTGGCATTCATCAATCTGGTGTATATCGCGCAACATTGGTATAACTCCATTAAACCATTCCGAAGGACAAGTATTATTAGATATTAAAGATCACCGTGCTGTGGCGAAAGGAAAACTGTACGGCCTCAACTGTATCTGCAATCACCGTACGACCTCCCTCATTTTCGTATGACATCCTCAAACCATACTATTAGGAATGGAGATCTTTCATAGAGAGGATTCAATATTCTTTCTATACTGTTCACAAAATATTATTGTGAATAAATAGATATAAGTTTATATTTTACTGAATTATAATTGCAGAGATATGTATTTCATATGTTGTTGAGGTAATGACATGCACACTGTGATTGATGTTTTTCCATAGCACATGATTATGTTTATATACATAATATAAGAGTCATGACCGTACTTGGCTTTAGCCACGTAAGGTCATGTCTTACATATTCATGCGCTTTCGTAACTGCTGTTGAATATAGTATAGACGGTGTTAAATAAAGTGCAACAGTGTTACGTATAATTATCATATGATAGTTATCGTAACACACAAATAATGTGTTACGTATAACTATTGTATGATAGTTATCGTAACAGTACCATCACAGAATCGGTATCGACTGTGTCGAGTTACGTATCAAGGATAGTTAACATAACATATATGTTATAAACCATGTTAAAACCCGATCCAATACATGTTAAATATATATTAAATGCAATCGACTAAACTAAGGTCGATTCATTCTAGCATATCAAATCTGATCAATATAATTTATTCGAGATATATATATATATATATATATATATATATATATATATAAATTATATATTAATAAGTCAATAAGATCGAAGCTATAATTTAACACATACGACATTACCTCATCACTGTACGGCCTTGTCTAACTCCCATACGACCTTGTCTCATCACCGCACGGTCTTGTCTAATCACCGTACGACCTGCGTCCCACACTATACAACCCTACTGTCCATCGTACGAGCTACAACCCACATTGTACGAACTCCAAGATCACTGCATGCATTCCATTCACTTCGTACGGACTTCTGCATTAGACCGTACTGCACACATCGGTTTGGTTTGGTTGAACATACAAACATAGGCTTGATTGTACGATCTAGATTTTTGTTGGACAACCTCAAGACCTCCACTCCGCCAACAACACTAGTGATCAGAGGTTGGCAAACGTCTGGAACGAAACATTACAGTGGTATCAGAGCTGGTGATCTTGCCAGCCTGTTGGGATGATTGAGAGATTTTGGGATTTGGATAACAATATGGAGCCTAGTAGTGATGGACAGTGGTGGTTAAAGGAATTGCAAAAGATTGGCAAAGAACTCAGTGAGGGTGTTGATCTTCCATTAGATATATTGGAAGTAATGTTGTGTAAGGTGGACCAATTACCTTCAAGATTTATACAGAGGATCCTTTCTCCGATTAAGGATGCCTTGAGTCAACCCAAGCTATTGAGACACCATGACAAGGGAATGAAGTTGGCAGCTGCAACATGTCTCAGTGGGATCTTGAGAATCTCGGCTCCTAGAGAACCATATGATGACAACACCATGATAGAGATATTGCATTTGATCGTTGACAACTTTCAGAGCCTTGATGACTTTAGTGGTGACCCTTTTGGTAGGAGATCTACAATATTGGAGAATTGTGCAAATATAAAAGTAACCTCCTCTTAGATCTAGAGTTGCAAGACTTGATCCATGATATGTTTCATCACTTCTTGGTCACAATCAAGGAGTGTCATGATACTAAGGTTTTGGTTGCTATAGAGAGCCTTATGATTTCGTGCATTGAAGAGATGGATGAAATATTCCAACCTATCATATCTATGTTGTGGGTTGTTCGTAATCTAGAATGTGTCCCTTCTATGGCAGCATGTAGATTGGTTAGTAATGTATTCAAGCATTGTGAAGAAAAACTAATATCTCATTTGCACTAGTGGGAGAAAGTAGATGATGACAATAAGGGTAATGCATTACAAGAGGAGGGTGAAGGCATGATTACAGGGTTGCTCTAGGAGGACCTATTAAATCTTGCTACTACATGTGAAGAACACCTAAAATTTGAAGAATTTGCTTGCATGGATCTTTCCAAGACAACCTGGACAGATCAAGTTGACATAAGCTTTGTTACTAAGTTTCATGAGCTAGGCTTTCAGTTCGTTAAGTATGGATTTCTTCCTTATGTGCAGCAAGTTGTATTCGTCGTAGAGACTATGACCGATGTCAGGACCCCACCCGCTGTCGTGGCTTTGTCTGCTGAGGTTCTGTCCACTGAGGCTCTGTCCACCGAGGCTCTATACGCCGCCGAGGATCTGTCCGTTGCCGAGGTTCTCTTTGTTGCCGTTGTCGTCGAGGTTCTCTCTGTCATCGTTGTCGCCGAGGTTCTCTCCGTCGCTGTCACTGCCGAGGTTCTCTTTGTCGTCATCGTCATTGAGGTTCTCTCTGTCACCGTCGCCACCGAGGTTCTCTATGCCGCCGTCGCCATCGAGACTCTATTCGCCGCCGAGGCTGTCTGCCGCCGAGGTTCTCTTCGTCACTGTCACTGCCAAGACTCTCTCTATCACCGTCATCGCCGAGGTTCTCTCTGTCGCTGTTGCCGCCAAGGTTCCCCCCGTCACCGTCGCTGCCAAGGTTCTCTCTGTTGCCGTTGTTGCCGAGGTTCTCTTTGCCGCTGTTGTCGCCGAGGTTCTCTCCATCGTCGTCGCCGTCGAGACTCTATCCATCGTTGAGGCTGTGTCCGCTGCCAAGGCTCTATTCGCCGCTGAGACCCTGTTCGCCGCCAAGGCCCTGTCTGCCGCCAAGGCTTTGTTCATTGACGCTCTATCTGCTGAGGCTCTTTCCCCAGTAGAGGTTTTGTTCGACATCGTCGCTGCTAAAGCTCTGTTTGTCTCCGAGGCTGTATTTGTTGCCGTTATGTTTGTGTCCATGTCCCTTGCTGTCACTCTGTCTGTGGTTGTGGTCGTGTTCGTGGCTAAGTTCGTGTCAGCGTCAGCATCTGTGTCTGTGGCCATACCAAGAGACTATTGAACATGATGGCGTGAAAGATTTTATCGATTGCCGTTGTTGGGATCCTGGTGAAGGGCATGGCAATGTTTATATCAGAGTGACACAACGAAAGCTTGATGATGGTTTACTAGTCCCAACTAAATCCAACTATGTGCATGTGGTCCAGAATCAACACAGAGTTTTAAACAGATATTGCTACCAACGTCTGCACTTGGCTTGGGATCTGAGCATCGATGTGTTTGATGTTTGGTTTCACTGGGATCTTGGTGACTTTGGACATGGCAATAGTTATATCAGAGTGGAGCAACAAAAGCTTGATGGAGAGTTACTTTTCTCGCTTACTTCCAGGCGCATGCGCATGGTCATGTTGTGGCTTGAGGGTTTTAGTGGATACAGTTATCAGTGTCCGTGCCTAGTTTGGAATCCTGGAGTATTGATGATGGATTGCTTGAGGGCAAGCAACCTTTTGGCGGCGAGGATTTGTAATGTCCCCATTTTTAATAAATTATGTTTAATTAATTAATGGTCCCAGAATTTAAATAATATTATAAATGGACCTTTAATTAATTAATAAAAGGGGGCACATTTTTATTATTGTTGTCCATAGGTGTTTTCCGTGTTGGTGTTCTTTTGTAAACCCTCGGGAGTTCTTTGAAGGGGTATTTATGACCGGCATGTAGGTAGTTGTTGGTATGCATCTTGGAATATTTTATTTGTCTTTACGAATTCTGGTTGGAGTTCTGATGTCCGCCATTTTGGAGGTGAAAGATCCTCCCTATTTTGGTTTGTTGCAATTTCAGTGGTTCACATCCACCCTAGTCTGCCGTTGGAAATATCACTCCGATATTTTACTGTGCGCCAAATCTGTTGTGCTTTGTTTGTTTCGGATCTGGCAATTCTGAAACACCATCTTTGTATACACCTGTAAAATCTATTTGCATCTTTGGTACTAAGACAACTTGTGGTATCGTGGGCTCTGGTGTCTAAAGTGCTATCATTATTGAATCTCATAATCATTGATAACTGGCATTCATCAATCCGGTGTATATCACGCAACATTGGTATAACTCCATTAAACCATTTCGAAGGACAAGTATTATCAGATATTAAAGATCACTGTGTTGTGGCAAAAGGAAAACCGTGCAACCTTAACTGTATCTGCAATCACCTTAGACCTCCCTCATTTTCGTATGACATCCTCAAACCATACGACATTGCCTTATCATCGTACGGCCTTGCCTCCTCACCGTATGACCTTGTCTCATCACCGCACGGTCTTGTCTAATCACTGTACGACCTGCCTTCCACACCGTACAACTCTGCTGCCCATCGTACGGGCTACAACCCGCATTGTACGGACTCTAAGATCACTGCACGCACTCCAGTCACTTCGTACGAACTTCTGCATCAGACCGTACTGCACACATTGGTTTAGTTTGGTTGAACATACGAACATAGGCTTGACTGTACGATCTAGATTTTTGTTGTACGACCTCAAGACCTCCACTCTGCCAACAACACCAGTGATCAGAGGTTGGCAAACGTCTGGAATGGAACATTACACCCTATGATTTCTTTTCTATCATCAAACATGGTTGTGGATGAATTTTCTTCTCACTTTTAGTTGATTGAATCTAAGGATCAAGTTGAACCAATTGAAGGGTGCATTAAGATTGACATTGTTGAAAAAGTTGATACTGATAGTGTTGAGGTAGTTGGTGAAATCAAGGAAAAGAGTGATCAGATGTATGATGAGGTTGATGATAAATGGAAAGAGTTACCAAGAAGACTTGAAGAGAAAGATGCAGATTTTACGATTGGTTTTGATACTAATCAAATTGATTTTGTCCATGAGTTTGTCATTATGTTCATTTCAATGCAGGTGATAAAGAAATCAGATTGGAAAGGGCAGAAATTTTTTCTTAACAGGGTCATATTCTTAAGCAAGAGGATTGAGAGACCAAAAGTGAAGATGAAGAGAAGATCTTTGCAACCCCATTTCCAAGGGACTTGGAATTCTTTCAAGGGGGGTTGTATGGTGCAGGAGCACCTATTCATTTGATGTCGCATGAAGACTTTGATATTTTATTGTCTTAATGTTGTTTCAAGGTTATGTAAGGTTCAGAGGACCATTTGGAATCCATTCAAATCATTTTGTAATGCTATTAAAGCCATTAAATTCATAGTGACCTATAAGGTCCGGATAGAGTCAAACATGGTCAAAACACTCAAATGTATCCAAAGAGAGTGGAATTGATGTAATTTGAGTCTTGAAGTCATTTTTAGCATGTTTGAAAGGTTTTGGGAAGGTTATAAGTCATTTGAATAAGAATTGTAGAAGTTGTTCAAAAGTTGTCAAAATTGTCATGACAACTTTTGCAACTTGATAACAACTTTTTAAAAGATTGTTAAAAGTTGTTTATGGTAGTTTTAGGTTGGTTGGGTAGTTGAATATGATGCCAAATTGTATAAATTTGGTACTCAAACTTGAATTTGGAAGGTGGGAGACGTTTGGAGAAGGATTGGACTGGAATAAAACTTATTTTGAAGCCATTATTTTCTAGTTATCTGAATTATTTTTCCTGAAAATTGTCTGATGTTTTGATTGGGCTGAATCTGCCCTAGGGTTAGCAGTTTTGGGAAAAATGACATAACTTTTGTTTTAACCATTAGATTTGGCTATAAATTGGAGGAAATGTCTCTATTTAGTTGTTCTTCAATCTCACTGAAGCGATTGGCAAATTCGTCATAAAAATGGCAAAATTCTTCATTAAAATGACAAAATTCGTGCTGGTTTTATTTGATAGAATTTGGGCAGACTGTGAAGGTCTGCGACAGACTTTTGCAAGAATATGATAAGGAGCAGACTTTTGCAAGAACCAGAACAGACTTTGGGATTGCCAAGGAAGAATTTGGTAACATAGTTTTTTTTTGTTTTCCCACTAGCTAGCAAGATCATAGTTCTGATAGCTCTAAAATGTTCTAACTAAAAGTTTACAGAAATCAACTTAGAAAATGCTAATATGAATATATTATTTATTTCTTGACATTGCACACTTGTGAACAAAAAAGAAAAATACAATATGAGAAACTAGAGTGCCTGGCACACAAATTTGAGTTCTAGAGCATCTTTGGTGCCCTTCAAATGATAATAAATCACCTTGCTAGTTATAGACATCCTGCACGATATGCACAGGTCCCGCTCTTGAGGGTTTTAAATTTTTTTTCCCCAAGGCTAAAACAGGTCTAAACTTGAGGGGTTACGTCCTAAATTTTTGGGCTGTTGCAGCAACATTCCTTTTTTTTGTAGCTGAAGATGAATTTTGTTTTTGTTTTCGATTTTAAACAATATTTCTCTATTATTCCTAGTGTTGCATATAATATTTGTTAAATTCTAGAGATCGATTGCAAATGCAATCACACTGTTGTGATTGTATGTGTTTTCCAAATGCATCGATCTCTTTGTATTTATACATGACAAGGACAGGAAGAGACATGTCCCTTCATGGGACATGTCTATTCATTAATTTATATTATCAATTTAACTATTTAGTTATTATGAGAATAATTATAATCAGACTTTATATATATATATCAATGTATATAGTAATATCAATTATTATATATATTGATATATATGTATATATATAATAAATCATTTCTCATAATAATCATATAGTCAATATTATTTATCTAACCGATGCTACAAACATCAACATTCCCTCTTAGCTAGGGAGGATAATTCAATCCAATGTCAACACTTAAGACACTTGACAACATCAATTATATGATGTAAGCAATAAGGGCGTCATCCTCATTATGTAGTCAATAGAAACATAGTCTCAATGTGTGGATTGCCTCCATCGGCAATTCTATCCACAAGTCCTCAGGTGGATTGCCTCCATCGGCGATTCTATTCACAAGTACTTAGGTGGATTTCCTCCATCAACGATTCTATTTTTTTGATATCTTGCGTATTGGCCTATCAGAATGTCAACACATGACATTCACCTAAGTACTCAAGAGTTCATAAAGATATCATCTCATGATATCGAGAGCATTGGCCTGCAAAATATCAACTCTCAAGATATTCACCAAGTGCTTAGAGTAATGGCCTACCAACATCAATTCTCATAATGTCCACCAAGTACTCGAGTTCATAAAGATATCATCTCACGATATCAAGAGCATTGGCCCGCAGAATATCAAGTCTCATGATATTCACCAAGTGCTCAGAGTAATGGCATGTAGAATATCAAGTCTCATGATATCCACCAAGTACTCAACAAATGTTCTTAGGTAATGTGCACTTACCATAAGGACATTCACATCATCTATTACAATCTGTTTCAGCTATCACAAGATGTCTATCACAATAGAAGATGCCATCTATCATGATCTGTTTTAGCCATCCCAAGATGTCTATCACAATAGAAGATCAAGTTATTGTAAGATTGTCACCTTCCAATAACATTTGCAAATACAAGTGATAATTATTTGGAAGTCGTCACTTCCTCATGATTTACACAGGGGGCAGCCCATTAAAAACATTCATGATTCATTAGTATAATAATCAATTATATCAAGTTTACCTCAGAAGTGTTTCACCTTCAATAGTGAACTCCCTCTCAATCAATATGATCAAGATTGTCACAAGTTGACTGAACCATCTGCTCCCTCTGAAGCTCAAGTTTATCAACTTCTTGACCTCTTTTGAAATGTTAGACTCCCTTTGCATCTAGTCTCAATCATCAATTCGTTTGCAAGCATCAAGTTCTTTCTCCCTTGAATGCAATTATCTTGTGCTTCTATCCTGAAGGTATGTCAGAGAGAGATTAAAAATATCTCACTAAACTATCTCGACCAGAAATACCAATGATAGAAGCATACAAGATTTTACTAACCAATAGTATAGCATGAATTACAAACTCAAAAAATTATGTGCATTAATAAAACATGAAATACTTATCTTTTATAAATTTCAAGTTTTCCATTCTGTAAGGTGAGCCCATATAGAAATATCATGCAAATTCACAAAATGATGTCGCCGTTCTTGAACATTACCATAATTCTTCACATGACCTATCTTGAATATCCAAAGGTTCTATACACTATGACAACCTTCAATATGATCGGATCTCCCTTCAAACGGTTAGGCTTTTAAAGAAGGAACCTTGCTCTTTTACAAATTTTGCATAGACCCGTACACAGTCAATCATAACTTTTGAACCTGACTTTTTCTCTCCAATTGCTCTGGTGAGATGTTTCTAAATTTGTTTATCACCAACATATCCAAAATTCAGCAAAATCCAATGGTGCATTTGTGAGATATGGTCCTCGTACTGAGACTGTATTTTCTGAGACAGTCACACATTCACCATCAACAAACTACTCTCTTACATTTGCAACTTGACTCTGATACCATGTTAAATTCCAGAGATCAATTGCAAATGTAATCACACTTATGATTGTATGTGTTTTCCAAATGCATCGATCTCTTTGTATTTATACATGACAAGGACAAGAAGAGACATGTCCCATGAAGGGACATGTCTATTCATTAATTTATTTTATCAATTTAACTATTTAGTTATTATGAGAATAATTATAATCTGACTATATATATATATATATATCAATGTATATAGTAATATCAATTATTATATATATTGATATATATTTATATATATAATAAATCATTTCTCATAATAATCATATAGTCAGTATTATTTATCTAACCGATGCTACAAGCATCAACAATATCCTTGGCCAGGGCAATCCAACAAATTTTGGGAATTAATCCCATGTTTCTTGTTAATTAACTGATCAATCACTCCTGAGATTTCAGGGAGCTGATTGACTGCATAATTCCCAATTGAGCTGCATATAACTGAAACTAACTACTTAGTTTGCTGAGATAGTTGACAACAAATTGAATGAAACTAACGCACATTATTCCAATAGAAGACTTAGTGTTTATTTGACATAACTACCAAATCTGATGTAACTAGTGACAAGATGTTGATTTCCTAGCTACTTGTTGACAAAAAGTCCACTCAGTGATCAGATTGAAAATGGTGCGTTATAAGACCTCTTGAGATTTCTTGTCCTGAAGCCTGACAAGGCTGGGGGATTGAAGATATCAACCCACCCCTAAGCAACATTCTTTTGGAGATGGAAGGCCTATTACAATATCTACTTGTCATACCTCATAATTTTGATATTTTCACAGCCCAGTTTGTCATTTTCACCAAATTTTAACTATAGATACGTGGTCACTGTTGTTAGACAGCTTCAGAAAAACTTTCTCGTGTAGTAATATTTTAGAAGCTTTCATGGGGAAATCTTCTTATTCATTCTTTATGAAGTTAAGACCCTTGATTGCTTTGCAATTGTTTTGTAATTTCTAAAATCTTGATCTATTAGCAATCAACTGAAAATGTAACTGTCAAAATTGATCAATACATAACTGTACCTTTATTTTTTTGTGGCTGCAAGCTTCTTGTTAAACAGGAGCTCTAGCCCTTAAGGAGGATTTATCATGGAGTAACATTCATCATAAACACAGACTTAATATGTACTTATTTGCAAGCACTCAAAACTTTCATTTATACCAATTCATACAATTTTTGCTTAGGCTTATTTCATCTTGTTAGCTTGCTTGTTGTTGCCAATGCCTATCTTTTTTGTGCTTCTCTTTTCTTGAGCATCATAGATTATATTTGTTCTGAATTCCATTTCTTCAATGAGAAAAATATCGTTGGTTTTTGCAACATATTATTTCTTTATCTTTTGCTGATATTGCTCAGATGTACCAACTAGTCTCATCCTTGACATGAAATCCATAATCTCTACTGTATTCTTCATGCCCCCTGATCATCACCTTAGGCCCTCCTTGTGGCATCAACCGCCCTTCTGCATAGTCATTCTTAGGCGAATTTTTTTGTAGGCTTCTTAAATTTGGCAGCAGTCCTTTTAGCAAGGTTTTCTAATCTGGCAACAAGTTTTAGTAGATCCACCATTTGGCTAATGATTTTTGTTCTCCCAAAATTTTATTTGCTTCTCCAAACTTGGTGGCATGTTTGGCAAAAATATGAAATTCGAAAGTCCCTCCAAATCTAGCAACAATCTACATTTATCTAGCTGTCTGCTAAGTTTAGCTGTGAGCTTGGTAGAATTTGTTAATTTTGGTATAATCCAATAAAATTGGTTAAGTTTTTAATCTAGAATCTGTCTACTACTACAAACGTAGAATCACGTCCTCTCTATGTTTTCGGTAGTCCTAATACAAAAACATTTTGATATCCTCCCTAGGTCTCTCCATTGTTGTCAAAGATTGATGCAATCCAGTATTCTGAATGCTTTCCTTTGCAACTTAACAAGTCCTGTACTTTTGAACAAATTTCCTTATATCCTTCAGTAGGCCAAAAATAATGTTCCTCTCACCAAAGTCACCATATTATCAATACCAAATTGTTTTTGCTAATCCACCACTATGTTTCTCCTTGATCAAGTTCTCCCTCATCGAACACCTAGGAATGCACAATCGGTTTACTTTGAATAGCATGCCATTTTGAATGAAATATATCAACCACATCTGTCTTTTACAATAGGCTCCCTACTTGCTTCCCAAACTTCCGCAAAATCTAGGTCAATCTCATACATGTGTTTGAACTTTTAAAATCCCATCACTTTTGTCCTTGTTTGGTTCAATAGGTTCTACTTTTGCTCAATGTATTTGTAACTTTGTTAAATTTGCTGCTTTTATGCTTCAAAACAAATTTGTAGATTTGGATGAACTCTACCCATCTCATGTGTCTTTGATTCGACTTTCCTTGACTACTCAAATATTGGAAGGCTTGATGGTTAGTGTACAACACAAATACCTTGGATAGAAGATAATGTCTCCACTTCTTCAAGGTTTGGATTAGGGAATGGAACTCCTAGTCATAATTGGGTATCTCTTCCTTGCATCATTCAACTTATCACTAAAATAGGCTCACCACTACTCTTATTGCACTTCCACTAGCATCACAATCATCTTGAAATAGTTTGTGAGATGCTAACATTAGCCATTTTGTTACATTTTGCTTCAATAATCTAAAATTCTGACATGATCTTGACTTATGCTTGAACTCCTTTCCATAGTTCAAAATATTGTTATCAGCAACTTATCGCCGGGGGCAAAAAAAAAGTTATCGGCAAATATCGGAGATAAGTCAAGAACTTCTCGGGAAAAAATCAGGGACTTAAAAAATTGCTCAAATTTAATTAGAAATGCATTTTTTTTTGCAAAATTCAATGAGATGCATCTAACGAGTCAATAAATGAGTAAACAAACCAAACAAGCTGATCTAGATATATATAAATGCAAATAGGATACAAAATCACATCCTCATGTGGAATGCTGATGTCTCATAGTCATAGTCTAATAGTCTAAACTTTTAAACAAACTAAAAATAGAAAATTGTCTTTGTAAAACTAAAAGCAAATACAAGTGTCAAGTACAATATCAAAATAGTGTACATCTTCCTCTTCCCCCTCCTAGCAGCTCTATTAAAAACTAGTGGAATGGGAGGGGGTCTAGCCGTAGAAGTTCGCCGTGGCTGTGACTGGACCTCTATCTTGGATTTAGATGGTGTTGACACTGGCAATGACTCATCATCTGTATCCTCCTCACTCTCAGTCTCAGACTCAATGCCCTCATCCTCCTCATGAATGTCATCCAATCCCGCTGCGAATCCACTCTCCTCCATAGCCTGCCTCTCCAAATCATAGATGTCATCCTTTGTGAACAATGGAGGCTGCTCTTGTGATGTCCAATCACAGTAAGGATCTATGTCATCCAAATCAAGTGGACCAGTTGGTGCTAACTCTACCTTTCTTATGCGCAACCTAAGGTTATATTGCACAAAGATGAGGTCATTGAGGCGTTTCTGTGCTAAGTTGTTCCTCTTCTTCGTGTGAATGGCCTCGAATAAGCTCCAATTACGTTCACAATTCGATGAGTTACAAGGCTGACATAAGATGCTAAGGGCAAGTTTTTGGAAATTTGGGACATTTCCACCCCAATTTCGCCACCAAGCATCTGCAAAATAAATATTAAAGAGTTAGAAAGCAAGGTGAAAACACATTTTAGTAACTTAGTTTTTATCTACTTATCATGCATGTGAAAGACTTTAAAAATCCAAATATTGTACTTGGGGTTAGACTGTTTCTTCCTCTCCTTGCCATGTTTGAGGAGAATAGCTTGCCCATTCCATTCTAGTACACTTCCATCTTAGTCACAATGAGGTCTCTCACCTCAACCTTGGGTACCATCCTCTGCATGCAATCAATGAATCCCTCCATGACCTCTCCATTGGGATCCACGTAGGATGGAGAGAAGCGAAAACGAGGGTTGAGGAAATACCCCGCTACATGAATAGATTGGTGGAGCTGATTGTTCCACCTCCTATCAATAATGTCCCATATGGGGTCAAATTTGAGGCTGTCCCCCTTGTAATTTTTAATAGCCTCTTTGGCTCTATCCATGGCCTCATAAAGATACCCCATTGAGGTTTGATCCCCATCTACCAAGCGGAGAACTCTAACCAAGGGCTTTGTCACCTACAATTGAAAAGTAGAAAAAGATTAACATTAATCATTAAAGACTAGAGTTACAAATTAAGAATGAAAGATTTGATTCTTGAATACAAAAAAACTAAATATTCAACTTTTGAAGTTTCCAAGTTACCTTCACAATTTTTGTAGCAACATCAAAAAAGTGGTTGTCAAAGACGATGTATGCAACTCTCTCTCCATCAGGCTTCTTTGAATAAGTTGAGTTTATCCATGGTTGACTCACAAACATTTTCTTCAAAGAGGTCAAAGAAGTAATAACACTTTGCAATTTTAAGAAAATCGTTGCAAACCTTGTGACAAAAGGTCTAACCAACTCCTTCCCATGAGTGTGTTCTCTCATCAAGCGGAGAACTCAAGGGTGATTGTAGATATATTTAGTTATCTTTCTTGCATCCTCTACAATCGGTTTCACCCAATCCAATTTTCCTATATCTTCCAAAAGAAGGTCAAGGACATGTGCTGCACAAGGAGACCAAAAAAGTGTGCTATACTTATCTTGGAGTATCATACCTGCTGCTACATATGCCGCTGCATTGTCAGTTATAATTTGCACCACAATATTATCCCCCACCTCCATTGCAACTTGCTCTAACATTAGAGCCAAATTCTTAGCTGTCTTTACCTTGTTCGAGGCATCTAAGGATTTCAAAACGACCACTTGATCCTTACAAGAAACCAAAAAATTGATGATGGTATGGTTTTTGGTTGTGAAAGACCCTCAGAGGGCATTGTAAATTTATAAGGTCATGAAGACCATTGTGTGTGAGTCTAATAGGAGTTAGGGTCAAATTGGGTCTATAGTCCTAGGTATGTTGCAGAGAAGGCTTAAGTGATCGGAAGCCTTTAGATTGGTTCAAGGACTCTAGATGACGTCAGTATGATGTCACTAGGCCTAGGATAAGCTTGTGATAGGCTAGAACCTAGTATAGGGTTTAGGAGAAGCCAAAAATGTGAACAAAGCAACATTTTTGAAAAGCTGCTAAAGTTGCTTTAGCAACTTTTGCAACTTTTGAAAGTTGCTTGGACAACTTTGTCCATAATGCTCTATAAGTCCTAAAATGGCGATGAGATGCCCTAAACACATCACAAGGCGTGGACCTTGTCTATTTAAGGCGTTTTGGACCTAATTTGCAAGGATGGATGTTAGAGTGTACGGATTTTTCTATATTGGTGAATAGAACGGTAGCTTTCTTTTTGTAATTAGTGGTTGCAGAGCACCTACATGGTGTGCATGGATTGAATCCATGATTTTGCCATTGTGAATAGTTTATTTGGTTTGTTTTAGTGTTTCTTTCTTAGTGTTTTTGTACATTCTTGTTCATTAGATAGTTCTGTGTACATATTTTGATCTTTTGCTAGTTTACTGGTTTGTCTAGACTGTTCTTTCAAATGAGGCCTTAACTCATCTTTCCACCGTAGTCTCTGTACGGCCTCTTGGAATTGATGAGTAGGGTCATTGTACATAATGTAGGTCAAAGGAGGGCCCTTGGAAAGCATGGCAACTATTTCTAAAGTCTTGCCCTAGGCGGGTCCATGGCGATCTCGGTTTGGGAAGAGTAAGTTGCAGAGAATTTAACTTGCAGAGGTGGTTCCCAAGCTCGAACCCAAGCATTGGAGGTTGTAGTCAAAGGTCTTGCAATGATCTTTGTGTGAGGACAAGGTCTGGGGTGATCTCTAACAGACCCATTAAGCCCAAGAACAAGAGACTCCCTAGTTCTTCACAAAACCCTCATTAAATCATCAAATCTTGGTTAGGGCACTGTACGGATAGATGAAGCCCTAGAACCCTAAAAATCCTTGAGGTGATGTTAAATGAAGTCAAAACCCCAAAGAAAGTTGCAGGGTCATTGTACAAGGTTGTGGTGAAAAGTCCTATTTTCTCAGAGCAGGAGATCTAATAGGGGCTCTTTTCTAGTAGGTCTATTTTCAGACAAAAAGAAGAAATCGGTAAGGAAGATGAGCATGGAGAATCTTCCAAAGCACCTAATTGAACAATTTGGGGAGTGTATGAACACCTCCACACCTCTGCAAGTGAACTTGTGATCATTGGTGGTGGAATGTCCTTAAAAGACTATTAAGGGCTAGTGTTTTGGCAAGGTAGTTGAGCACGAAGAACTTAATTGTTTTAGGTGAAGCAGTCCTTGATAGCTAGGTTGGTTTGTAGACCAGGAGACCAAGGTCATGACAATGATCCTATAGGTCAGAGGGTGTGGGGAGAAGAACCCTAAAAGGTCCTTGAGAGAGACCTAATTGTGAAGGTGTGAGAAGCAAAACCAACCTCCCTAACAGATTGGTATCAGAGCCCCAAAAGATTCAGGATTGGAGTGATTGCATGTCAGAGTGTGAGTCTACAGGATCATCTATGATGGTGACTAATGCAGAACTTGCAAAGAAAGTAGAGGACCAAGAAGAGGATAATAGGTTATTGAGAGAAAGGTTGGCCCAATTGGAGCAAACATTGGGTGAAGTTCAGGTAAAGACAGAGGAAGTTAGTGAAAAGATTGGTGAACAAGAAAACAAAGACAAGTCAGTGGCCATAGAAGATGAAATACCTGAGCTGGATACAATGTTGCAAGAAGAACCCTTCCTCAAGGCACTCAAGGCCATGAGTGGAAAATCTTTCGAGGGGATACCTCTTTTTAGTGGGAAAATGGAACCAGATTTGGTGATGGATTGAATAGAAGGTATTGAGAACCACTTTGAGTGTGATGGGGTTAGTGAAGCACAAAAGGTAAGAGTGGCAAAATCTAGACTTAGAGGCTCTGCCTTGACATGGTGGAAGTTCATCCAAACAGAGAGAGAGAAGGAAGGTAAAAACCCAATTGCTACTTGGAAGGGCATGATTGCCAAAATCATAGAGACCTAGATGCCGGAGGCATATGAAATCCAATTGCATAAAACAAGATAAAGTTTGAGGCAAAAGGACCTTGATGTCAATATTTACACCGAAGAGTTCCATAAGCTCTGCATGAGGTCTAAAGTGGTGGAAGAGGAAAGTATAAAAGTGGCTAGATATCTCACTGGTTTGAAGTGGTCAATTCAAGAGGAAATGAGCCTTTTAAGTCCTAAGATAGTACACCAGTGCTACCAATTGGCACTAAAGATAGAAGAAAAGGGTAGAAGGAAGCAAGATTCAAGTTCAAGAAATAGAGGCCGAGGTAGAGCCCAAAGTAGTCACAGAGGTGGTTATCAAGGAAGATGAAATGATTAGAGGAACCATGGGGAGTCCAAATTTGTGGAACAAGGTAGTGAAGTAAGCTCTAAAGGAGGTTTTAGAAGTAGAGGATCTCATGGTGGGTCTAACAAAGGAAGAGATGGTAGTGGACGTAGGAGTAGCTCCTATTTTGCAGCCATGAAGTGCTATAATTGTGGGGCAGCTTAGACACCCTACTCATAGGTGTCCAGAGAAGGCATCCTCTTCCAATTCAGAGAAAATAGTGACTTATGCACAAGAGGACACATCAAGTGTCAAGTCTCCAAAGGTGAACCATATAGAATCAGAGATGGGTGAGAATCTGATGTTTAGGAGAGTTTTGATAAGACAACTAGTGCAAGAGGAACCCAAAGAGAGGAGAACCTTATTCAAAGTTAGGTGCAAGATACTTGGCAAGGTGTGCAAGGTGATTGTGGACTCTGGTTCGACGGATAATATCAGAGGAAGTAGTAAAGAAGCTTAAACTGGTGAAGATGCCACATGACAGTCTCTACAAGCTCACATGGTTGAACAAAGGGCAAAGTGTCTTGGTGAATGAACAGACATGGGTAGAGTTCTCCATTGGAGGGTATAAAGATAAAATACTTTGTGATGTGTTGACCATGGATGCTTGCCATCTACTTGTTATCATTTTAGTTCACACTAAATTGATAAACTGACAAGTGTTTTTGCTTTAAGGTTTGAACTAAAAAGTTGCTGTTTTAAGTTGCAGAATGGTAAAGAATTTAGAGAAAGAAAGTACATGTTTAGCATTATAATTGGAAACATCAGAAAGTTCATATTAAGCTACACTTATTTGCATATTACTTTTCAGATTTTGAACAAGTATAGATTTTTGAGCTTAGCAGAGAAAGAAAGATATGTATGAATTTCAGAAATTTAAGTACAGCATTGAAATTAACCACACAAGCAGTGGTTGTTCTCAAAAAAATGAATGGAAAGTACTTTTCAAAGATTTATAATAAATGAGAAATTCATATGAAGCCACACATCCTGTGGCAATAGGTTAATGCAGGCATGCATTTCAGTTTCATGAATTGAATGCAGAAATCAAATGCGGGAAATAAAATTACAGTTTACATTTCTGTAAATGTAAAAAAGGAGAAAAGAAGATAGGTTAGGCCCCCCCATTGCTTGGTGTTTCGTGGAAGGTTGAACATTGCTGCATCTTTGGTCTTGCATCCCGAGGTTTTCCAAGTTGTCCTGCAAAAGAAGAAAATGACTTAGCCATTGAAGTCACAGTTGTTTTCCAGCAAACAAAAGTGTTCTCCGCACTAGTCAACAGCATAAAGAAAGAGCTGGAAAAAGATCAAATATCAGCTGCAAAGGTCTAGGGAAATCAACGCATAGCAGCATTAGAGTTCTCACCCATGGTGCCCAAGTCAAAGTAAAGGAACAGCTCGAGCTGGAAGGGAAATACAACAGATAAAGTAACAACTCCAGATTCTAAATCATGGTGATAATAAGCAACAGATGCTTCTCCAAAACGCTTCAAACCCTAGTAGTGGCGGCCAAGGTAAAATGAATGGCAGCAAGAGCAAGATCAAAATGAAAAAATCAGATTGAGTTTAGGGTTCGATACCTTATTCATGAACTGGATCTCAAACTTCTTTGCAAACCAACTTAATTCCATTATAAGGAATTTCGATGTTATGTATTTATCACTTCGTTGTTTTTTGCATAAGAATGATTTATAGTTTTCTTCATAGTCTAAATTTTAATATAGGCTATATTTTATTTATAAGTTACATTTAATAGATAAGTCTTATCTATTAGATTTAAGTTATAGGTTAAATATGATTCATATTATTAAAATTTGGATTAAGAAAAATATATTTAATATTTTTAATATTTTGTAAATTTTATTTATTTACTTAATATTAAATTTATCAAGTAAGGTTTGAATTATATTTAATTTATTTAATATTGAGTAATTTTTATTTACAAGATATTAAAAATATTAAATATAATAAGGGAACTATAAATAAGCCTTTTGCATTTTTTCATTAAGTGATTAAATATATAGTGTTGAGATTATCATTTTGGTAGAGGAGTTTTTTTAGTTTTGGAGGCAGTTTAGGGACAGTTCCAGCATCTTTGAGTTCATTTTTGAGTTCTTCATCAGATAGTATCAGTTGAGGGTCTCCTTGGAGCAGTTCACTCTTGGTTTCTAGCAGTTATACTTACGTTTTGACAGGCTTTTCCTTCATATCCGACCCCCACCAAATATACATGATTTTTGGAGATGTGGAGCAGTTTTGAGGGGATTTTGAGTGGCAATCCAGTTACACATGACTTGAGGGAGTTCAAGGGCCACTTTGACTTCATTTTTGGACAGTTTGACTCCTCATTTTGGAGGGTTTTCTCATGCATACGAGTTAGAGTTTTGAGAGCTCTATTTATTTATTTTTTGACCTCATTTTTGAGCATCTTCTTTTGGGCTCACCTGTTTTGCATATTGCAAACTTGAGAGAGAATTGTAAGACAATTGTAGTAGAGATTTATTCCAGCATTGATAAATACAGATATCTGTTCTTTCTCATTTGTTTCGAAGTGTAATACTGTGAGTTTAATTGCTTTGATGTTGTGTTAGCCTTCATCATAACTGCATTCCTTGTTACGTTTTGAATCTTGATACTTGCTATTATAGGTTTGTTGTTTGTGTCCTAACTTTTGCAGTGATTTGGTGAAGCATTGTTTCCCTATCTGTGCAAAATATTGCAGGTCCTTACATAGAAACACTTTTATAGTTGCATGTTTGTCTGCGTACTGAGAGCCATAATTATCTTTAAAAGTTCCATGCTGTATTAGTTTAAGTTACATATCAGTTTTGGTGTATCACCCTATTTAGGTTTAGAATTCATTACATTACTCCTTTTATCCCTTTCCCTATACAAATTTGTGCACAAGTGATATTCCAAATCCAAGAGGAACCGGCCTAGAATCCGGAGATTCGTTATCTTCCCCATTAGCGAGAACGTTTCCATGTTTCAACAGGATAGCTAGATTCCGCATCAAGCTATAAGGCGCAATCCTGATTGACAACAGTTTTTGGCATGCCCGGTAGGACAACGAACTACTTCTCAGTTCCCTGAGTTACATTTTTTGCAGCTGTTTTGGTGTGAGCAGCAGTTTTCAGCCTTAAAGAAGGCATTGGTTTTAGCACCTGGCGACTTTGCAGAGGAAAGATTTACTGGTTTCAAGAGATCAAGTGCTGGTATTTTTCAAATCATTTTTATATTCAGACTTTCAGTTTATTACATGAATAGAGATGTCAAGTTATTGTGGGCAGCAAGAATACTCACCACCATATTATGAAAGGAATGTCCATGAAGCTTCTGATCATCCATATCATTATGAGGGTTCTACCAATTTTGTTCAGAATGATTTTCTAAGAGCAGATTATTAGCATGTTCCCCCTGTCTGTGAGCCTTTAATTCCTTTGCACGTCTTGTATGAAATGGATATTAATGGAATTAGGGATCAGGTTATGGCTCTCGGTCAGAGGCTTGTTGACCTTGATGTGAATTTAAAGGGAGATCCATCTCTGCCCTCACATAAGGATGAATTCGGATATCGTGAATTACAACTCCTTTTGGTGGGTTGGGCTCACCAGATCAAAAAAAATAAAGAACAACAAGGATTTGATATGCAGATAGAAGGTTCAGCCTACCGAATTTTTCAAATGATCATGCTGATATGGAATATGAAGTATTTTGACAATACAATAAAGATAAAGCAGCATATGCAGACTCAAGCAAAAGAGCAGTTTGATGCCAAACAAAGACAATATGATCAACTTGCTGACAAGCTGGAAGCACAGAAGAAAGCTCATGAGAAAGAGTTGGTGAGTCATAAAGAATTAATAGCTGTCATGTTTTCTACAGGTGTAAAATGTGAGGAAGATTTCCAAAGAAAATTTGCAGCTCATGATGAGTTTCATGAAAAAGAGCTGTAGGAGCACAAAGAGAAAATAAGGCTCCTGATTAATACAACAATTAAGTACAGAGAGACCAGTAAGATACATTATGAAGAAGCCCAAAAGTATAAAGAAGATATTGAGAAAAGGGTTTCATTTGATGAGTTGGCCAATTTTGTTGAAGAAGATGCTGAAAACCAGAGAGTAGAAGCACTAGTCCCAGGACAGCAAGAGGTGACTCAAGTTCTTGTTGTTTTGAGCATACATAACAATGACAACAAGGTAAATATAAATCCTTCCCCATGCAATGAAGAAAATCAGGGTGATGAGGCTGATTTTTGGGATGATTTGGAAGTATTTATTACAGAATTAGATGTTCGTCATTCATTTTCTCATAAAGAACAGGTTCAACAAGTTGTTGAACACATAATGGTGACTGAATCTCAGCAAGGGAATAATAATGATCTTGATAAGAGGCTGGTCCAAAACGAGACAAGTGTTTGCAGCGTTGAAAGGAGGCTTCAGGAGTCTGATTTGGTTCAAGCAGTACAGGAAAATCAGCAGATCATTAATGATCAAGAGTTTTGCAATCAACAATACTAGGTAGATGAACCTCTTTCTCCTAGTTCTCTTGATCTTGAATTCTCTAATCAGAATCATATGGTGGTTGAAGAAATAGTTGAAAAGATGGATCAAGTGATTGAAATCAGCACCAGTATTCCAGAAATTATTATTTCCAAGGGCTGTCCCATCAGGCATATTTCCAAAATGGAGCCCGAGTTTGAAGTTTCAGACATTATAGAGAAGGACCAGCACATTTATTCACCTTAGATCTGCATTAATTTTGACCAAATTCAAGAGGTATGTGATCTGGTCTATTATTTTAAAGATATGCTTCAAGAGTTTCAGATTCCTTAAGTCATATTGCATATCTTTTCAGTTGCACATATGCATGCATCTCACCTGTTGTTGGTGAGAAAAGGAAGCTATTTCAATCAGTCTGTTAATGGATGTATCTGAGACTTGGATGATTGGTTAGCTTAGAGTAGGTTAGACATTTTCAGTTTTAGTTTGCTATCTCCAAGTGCTGGGCACAATAGTTTCTTTTTTCAATCAGTTTTAGTTTCAATTAGTAGTTAGTAGTCTTCTGAAAGCTGCAAGTTATACAAGTTCATGGCAGAACTATTCAGAAATGTATACATCAATCCTAAAGTGAAACAATGGACATTCCAAGGTTTCAAATCAGGCGTAATGATCACATTCCAAAACAGGTCATCCATGACCTTTTCTATACAGCTTGCAGATTTCAGAAGAGAAGACAAATTTTTCAGGAGAAAGTGCACAATTCAGAAAATTGACTCAAATTTGTTTTCTACCTTACGCTAGCTGTTTGCAAATCAATAACTGCTGTCATTAGCATCATCATATCACAGAATTGATATAACAGCCATATAATGGTGCTAAAGACAGCCAAGGCACAAATTCCCAAGCAGCTAGTGTAAGGTATTTAGTTTCGGTTTTAGTTTCAGTTTTCCAGTTGTGTGGTGTGTTTAAGTTTTCAGCATTTTTTCTAAAGTTTTCTAGAGTTGAAAAGGTTCAGTTTATCAAGGTTCAATACTCTGTGCCCAATGGATTGTTTAAGGCAACTGGTCTATTCTGTTTAGCAGGCAAACACCCCTGAGAGGTCGCCAGAAAATGTTATCATTTTAGTTCACACTAAATTGATAAACTGACAAGTGTTTTTGCTTTAAGGTTTGAACTAAAAAGTTGCTGTTTTAAGTTGCAGAATGGTAAAGAATTCAGAGAAAGAAAGTACATGTTTAGCATTATAATTGGAAACACCAGAAAGTTCATATTAAGCTACACTTATTTGCATATTACTTTTCAGATTTTGAACAAGTACAAATTTTTGAGCTTAGTAGAGAAAGAAAGATATGTATGAATTTCAGAAATTTGAGTACAACATTGAAATTAACCACACAAGCAGTGGTTGTTCTCAAAAAAATGAATGGAAAGTACTTTTCAAAGATTTATAATAAATGAGAAATTCATATGAAGCCGCACATCCTGTGGCAATAGGTTAATGCAGGCATGCATTTCAATTTCATGAATTGAATGCAGAAATCAAATGTAGGAACTAAAATTACAGTTTACATTTCTGTAAATGTAAAAAAGGAGAAAAGAAGACAGGTTACGCCCCCCCATTGCCTGGTGTTTCGTGGAAGGTTGAACATTGCTGCATCTTTGGTCCCGCATCCCGAGGTTTTCCAAGTTGTCCTGCAAAAGAAGAAAATGACTTACCCATTGAAGTCACAGTTGTTTTCCAGCAAACAAAAGTGTTCTCCGCACTAGTCAACAGCATAAAGAAAGAACTAGAAAAAGATCAAATATCGGCTACAAAGGTCTAGGGAAATCAACGCATAGCAGCATTAGAGTTCTCACCCATGGTGCCCAAGTCCAAGTAAAGGAACAACTCGAGCTGGAAGGGAAATACAACAGATAAAGTAACAACTCCAGATTCTAAATCATGGTGATAATAAGCAACAGATGCTTCTCCAAAACGCTTCAAACCCTAGTAGTGGCGGCCAAGGTAAAATGAATGGCAGCAAGAGCAATATCAAAACGAAAAAATCAGATTGAGTTTAGGGTTCGATACCTTATTCATGAACCAGATCTCAAACTTCTTTGCAAACCAACTTAATTCCATAATGAGGAATTTCGATGTTATGTATTTATCACTTCGTTGTTTTTTGCATAAGAATGATTTATAGTTTTCTTCATAGTCTAAATTTTAATATAGGCTATATTTTATTTATAAGTTACAGTTAATAGATAAGTTCTTCTTATCTATTAGATTTAAGTTATAGGTTAAATATGATTCATATTATTAAAATTTGGATTAAGAAAAATATATTTAATATTTTTAATATTTTGTAAATTTTATTTATTTACTTAATATTAAATTTATCAAGTAAGGTTTGAATTATATTTAATTTATTTAATATTGAGTAATTTTTATTTACAAGATATTAAAAATATTAAATATAATAAGGGAACTATAAATAAGCCTTTTGCATTTTTTCATTAAGTGATTAAATATATAGTGTTGAGATTATCATTTTGGTAGAGGAGTTTTTTTAGTTTTGGAGGCAGTTTAGGGACAGTTCCAGCATCTTTGAGTTCATTTTTGAGTTCTTCATCAGATAGTATCAGTTGAGGGTCTCTTTGGAGAAGTTCACTCTTGGTTTCTAGCAGTTATATTCATGTTTTGACAGGCTTTTCCTTCATATCCGACCCCCACCAAATATACATGATTTTTGGAGATGTGGAGCCGTTTTGAGGGGATTTTGAGTGGCAGTCTAGTTACACATGACTTGAGGGAGTTCAAGGGCCACTTTGACTTCATTTTTGGACAGTTTGACTCTGCATTTTGGAGGGTTTTCTCATGCATACGAGTTAGGGTTTTGAGAGCTCTATTTATTTATTTTTTGACCTCATTTTTGAGCATCTTCTTTTGGGCTCACCTGTTTTGCATATTGCAAAGTCGAGAGAGAATTGTAAGACAATTGTAGTAGAGATTTATTCTAGCATTGATAAATACAGATATCTGTTCCTTCACATTTGTTTCGAAGTGTAATACTGTGAGTTTAATTGCTTTGATGTTGTGTTAGCCTTCATCATAGCTGCATTCCTTGTTACGTTTTGAATCTTGATACTTGCTATTATAGGTCTGTTGTTTGTGTCCTAACTTTTGTAGTGATTTGGTGAAGCATTGTTTCCCTATCTGTGCAAAATATTGCAGGTCCTTACATAGAAACACTTTTATAGTTGCATGTTTGTCTGGGTACTGAGAGCCATAATTATCTTTAAAAGTTCCATGCTAGATTAGTTTAAGTTACATATCAGTTTTGGTGTATCACCCTGTTTAGGTTTAGAATTCATTACATTACTCCTTTTATCCCTTTCCCTATACAAATTTGTGCACAAGTGATATTCCAAATCCAGGAGGAACCGGCCTAGAATCTGGAGATTCGTTCTCTTCCCCATTAGCGAGAACGTTTCCATGTTTCAACAGGATAGCTAGATTCTGAATCAAGCTATAAGGCGCAATCCTGATTGACAACACTACTCTTGGGAAGACCCTGGCAATATGACAGGAAAGCTTTACATGATGGACAGGAGAACATTATTTCATTTATGAAGGATGGAGCAAAGTTTAAGATCCACTCTCTGTCAGAAGAAGATGAAGTTCACACTAAGAGTCCTAGTGTGCTACTTAGCAGTGGGAAAGAGTTCCTTAACATACTTCAAGAGAAGGACAGTGTGGGGTATGCCATAGTGGTGGAGCCTAAAAAGGACAAGCCAAAGCAAGAAGCTGTACTAGACGAAGTGCAACAATTGTTGGAGTAGTTTAGAGACATAGTTAGTGATGGCACACCTACAACTTTGCCTCCTAAAAGAGCCATAAGTCATCAGATTGACTTCATACCTAGTGCTTCTTTGCCAAACAAGGCAGCCTATAAGCAAACACCTAAACAAAACCAAGAAGTGGCTAGGCAAGTACAAGAGTTACTTGACCAAGGATTGATAAGGAAAAGTATTAGTCAATGTGAAGTACCTGTGGTCTTGGCATCGAAAAAAGGAGGCAATTGGAGGCTTTGCACTGATTCTAGAGCAATAAATAGAATCACCATTAGGTATAGATTCTCTATACCTAAGATAGAGGATCTAATGGATTGCCTTGGAGGAGTATAATACTTTACAAAATTGGACCTCAAGAGTGGATACCATCAAATTAGAATCAAGGATGGGGATGAGTGGAAAACAGCCTTCAAGACCACTGAGGGGTTGTTGAGTGGGTTGTTATGCCATTTGGGCTGACTAATGCCCTTAGCACCTTCATGAGGTTGATAAACGAAGTGCTAAAGGAATATATAGGCAAATTTGTAATGGTTTATCTAGATGATATACTCATCTTTAGCAAGACAAAAGTTGAACACTTAGCACACTTGGAGATAGTCTTAAGAAAGCTACATGAAGAACAGTTGGCAATCAATTTAGGAAAGTGTGAGTTCCTCAAGCAAGAGCTGGTTTATCTAGGATTTGTGGTGTGTCAAGGCACTTTGGAGATGAACCCAAGCAAGGTTGAAACTATACTAAACTGGCCTACACCAACCATATGAACAAAGGTAAGAAGCTTCCATGGATTGGCCCAATTTTATAGAAAATTTATTAGGAACTTCAGTGGGATTTGTGCGCTAGTATTGGACACTATCAAAGGTGGGTTGAAGACCAAGTTTAGATGGACTCATTAGGCAGGCCAAGCATTTGAAAAGTTGAAGGAACAGGTAGCCACCCAACCTATTCTTTTATTGCCAAGTTTTGACAAGTTATTTACCTTGGAGTGTGATGCAAGTGGTGTAGCAGTAGGAGTGTTGAGTCAGGAGAGGAGGCCTATAGCTTTCTTCAATGAGAAGCTTATTGAACCTAAGAAGAAATACTCAGCCTATGATTTAGAATTATATGCGGTAGTTCAATCACTTAGGAAGTGGAGACATTACCTCCTACCTAAGGAATTTGTTGTTTTCACAGACAACCAAGCCTTAAGCTAGATCAACACACAAGACAAGTTGAGTAATAGGCATTTGAAGTAGATGGAGTATCTTCAAGCTTTCACATTCACCATAAAGCATAAGAAAGGGCAAATAAATAAGGTGGTAGATGCTTTAAGCAAAAGATTGTTGACAGTCCAAGAAGTTCAGCTCCGAAGCATTGGCATAGAAAGTTCTAAAGACCTCTACAAGGATGATGAGGATTTCTCCGAAGCTTACAAGGTATGTTCTTATTTTTAGAATCATTTCCACAGTGAATTTGCAGAATATACATTACAAAGTGGTCTTTTGTTTTAGGGAACCAACTATGTGTACCTAAGGGGTCAATGAGGGAAAACCTCATACACGAGAAGCACAATGGCAGTCTTAGTGGGATTTTGGCCTAAACAAGACATTGGATCTAGTACAAAGATTTTACTATTGGCCTAAGAAACTTAGGGATGTAAGAAGGTATGTGGAACAATGTGTGATATGTCAGAAGGCTAAAGGAGGAGCTAGCAATGCAGGCTTATACCAGCCTTTATCCATTCCCAATAGACCATGGGAGTACATTAGCATGGACTTCATAGTGGGACTTCCCAAGACCAAAACAGGGTTGGATAGTATATATGTGGTAGTTGACAAATTTAGCAAGATGAGTCATTTCATCCCTTGCAAGACTACCCATGATGCTAGCCATATAGCTCATCTCTTCTTCACGGAGGCTGTGAAGATGCATGGTCTTCCCCTAAGTATTGTTTCAGATAGGGATCCCAAGTTCATGGGACATTTTTCGAAAATATTGTGGGGTAGATTGGGAACAAATTTGTCTTTTGGATCAGCTTACCATCCACAAATTGATGGTCAAACTGAGGTGATCAATAGGGTGTTAGGCAACCTACTTAGATGCTTAACCAAGGAGTATGGGTTGACATGGGATCAAGTACTTCCATAGGCAGAGTTTGCCTACAATGACAGTGTCAATAGGACTACTGGTCGACTCCCTTTGAGATAGTCTATGGCTTGCATCCTAGAGGAATTTGTGACTTAAGAGACTTTGGACAGATAGAGTATAGGAGTGGCCATGCTGAAGATTTCTCTCAAACCATGTAGGAGATACATGAACAAGTCAAGAAGACTCTAATTGAGGCTACCCAAAAGTTGAAGGCAAAAGTGGATGAGAGGAGAAAGGATGTACAATTTGAGGTAGGTGACCTTGTCATGGTGCGTTTGAATAAATCTAGACTACAAAAAGGTGTCCCTACCAAACTACAAATGAAGAGAGTGGGAACATGTAAAGTCCTAGCCAAATATGGAGCTAATGCTTATAAGGTTGACTTACCGGTAGACTTCAGCATTTCACCAATGTTTAATGTGCAAGATTTGGTGCCCTATAAAGGACCTATTGGTGCAGCAGAGGAACGAAGTCCTGAGGCAGTGTTACATGAGGTAGCTTTACTTCCTAAAGCCAAGCTTCAAGCAAAGAAAGTCTTAGAATCAAGAGTTAAAAAGAGGACTAGACACAAAACATATATGGAACATCTTGTTCAGTGGCAGAACCATCCTAAATCTGAGGCTACATGGGTGGAGGAGAGCAGCGTCCCCCAGCTAGGCATTGATCTCTCCTTGTTGTCGCCTACCGTTCCCTAGCTTGTTTGTGCAGAGGGGGAGATTGGTGCAGGAGCACCTAAGGGTTGGTTAGTTCCACCCTTTTCTTTTTGGTTGTGAAAGACCCTCAGAGGGCATTGTAAATATATAAGGTCATGAAGACCATCGTGTGTGAGTCTAATAGGAGTTACGGTCAAATTGGGTCTATAGTCCTAGGTATGTTGCAGAGAAGGCTTAAGTGATCAGAAGACTTTAGATTGGTTCAAGGACTCTAGATGACGTCAGCATGATGTCACTATGCCTAGGACAGGCTTGTGATAGGCTAGAACCTAGTATAGGGTTTAGGAGAAGCCAAAAATGTGAACAAAGCAACATTTTTGAAAAGTTGCTAAAGTTGCTTCAGCAACTTTTGCAACTTTGGAAAGTTGCTTGGACAACTTTGGGAAGTTGCTTGGACAACTTTGTCCAAAATGCTCTATAAGTCCTAAAATGGTGATGAGATGCCGTAAAGACATCACAAGGCGTGGACCTTGTCTATTTAAGGCTTTTTAGACCTAATTTGCAAGGTTGGATGTTAGAGTGTACGAATTTTGCTATATTGGTGAATAGAACACTAGCTTTCCTTTTGTAATTAGTGGTTGCAGAGCACCTACATGGTGTGCATGGATTGAATCCATGATTTGGCCATTGTGAATAGTTTATTTGGATTGTTTTAGTGTTGCTTTTTTAGTGTTTTTGTACATTCTTGTTCATTAGATAGTTATGTGTACATATTTTGGTCTTTTGCCAGTTTATTGGTTTGTATAGACTGTTCTTGCAAATGAGGCCCTAACTCATCTTTCCATCGTAGTCTTTGTACAACCTCTTGGAATTGATGAGTAGGTTCATTGTACATAATGCAGGTCAAAGGAGGGCCCTTGGAAAGCATGGCAGCTATTTCTAAAGTCTTGCCCTAGGCAGGTCCATGGTGATCTCGGTTAGGGAAGAGTAAGTTGCAGAGAATTTAACTTGCAGAGGTGGTTCCCAAGCTCGAACCCAAGCATTGGAGGTTGTAGTCAAAGGTCTTGCAATGATCTTTGTGTGAGGACAAGGTCTGGGGTGATCTCTAACAGACCCATTAAGCCCAAGAACAAGAGACTCCCTAGTTCTTCACAAAACCCTCATTAAATCATCAAATCTTGGTTAGGGCACTGTACGGATAGATGAAGCCCTAGAACCCTAAAAATCCTTGAGGTGATGTTAAATGAAGTCAAAACCCCAAAGAAAGTTGCAGGGTCATTGTACAAGGTTGTGGTGAAAAGTCCTATTTTCTCAGAGCAGGAGATCTAATAGGGGCTCTTTTCTAGTAGGTCTATTTTCAGACAAAAAGAAGAAATCGGTAAGGAAGATGAGCATGGAGAATCTTCCAAAGCACCTAATTGAACAATTTGGGGAGTGTATGAACACCTCCACACCTCTGCAAGTGAACTTGTGATCATTGGTGGTGGAATGTCCTTAAAAGACTATTAAGGGCTAGTGTTTTGGCAAGGTAGTTGAGCACGAAGAACTTAATTGTTTTAGGTGAAGCAGTCCTTGATAGCTAGGTTGGTTTGTAGACCAGGAGACCAAGGTCATGACAATGATCCTATAGGTCAGAGGGTGTGGGGAGAAGAACCCTAAAAGGTCCTTGAGAGAGACCTAATTGTGAAGGTGTGAGAAGCAGAACTAACCTCCCTATCACTTACTATTTATGGTAAGTCAATGGATGGTTCCGATGAGCTCAGGTGAGTAAGAAGAGTTGAATGATGCTCTCAGTTTTTATTTTTGGCTTCCGGTTTGGGCTCCAAGAATCTTGGAGGGAGCATCTATTTTTAGTAAGTCACCCCGTCAAGTTCATTCATCATCTTTTTTCATCAGCATCACGCTTGTGCTGTCAGATTTCGATTTTGATGCTTCTTCAGTCATTTTCGCAAGATGGGTAAATTATGATTATTATCTAGTATACCGATGCGTTTGCAGACTACCCGAATGCGGATGTGGATGCGTGCGGAGGCAGAGCCTGTGGTGGCTTCCAGGTGGCACCCACAGTGCATCCGGATGAATCCGCGCGTGGCTGCCCAGAAAAATGGGTTTTTTATTATTTTTTCACTTAAGTTTTTAATGAAAGATCTGCAAATAACGGGTAGGGAGGATGGCACAAAGGTTGCAAGATTTGGTTTTACAACTGTTAACTGCTTTTCATTTGAGAGTTTATTAAATCTTTTAAACTGCAACAATTTTTTACCGCTATACCTAGCGATCATTGCATTCGATGATAGACATTTCTTTGAGGAGTTTTGTCAAAACCATGTGCGTTGAAAATCATTCTATGTTCTCACACGCAACTCACATGTCTACCAAAACATTTCCAACTATAATGATTGCCAACCCTATAATTTAGTTTTAATAACTAACTTTCTCTCAAAATGTTATCAGCATTTTTGTTAACTTTGGAAAGTTGGTCAATTTTCTGATATTAAGAGCTTCCTATGCCAATTTATATAGTTCTTTCACTTCTTTATATATATATATATATATATATATATATAGACACACACACACACACACACGCATCCAAACGCATCCGCATCCCCTAAAAAAATTTCGCGCATCCACATCCGCATCCCGCATTCGCATTCGAATCCGCACCCAAATCAGTAACTTAGAATATTATTTAATTAAATACACTAAGGTTGCTATTTTTGCTGGTATTGTATATTGGCCACCATAGTGTCATAACTCGTTGGAACCGGGTTGAAAAGTTTTAAATCTTGAGCACAAGAAACAATGACCTTGTGTGTCAGAATATCATGATATTGATGAAAAGGTCATTTTTGGAGCCAAAGGGAGTTAATAAATTATATTATTCAAATATGTGCCTAAGTATAAAGCAAAGGGCATTTAAGTGAAAAGTGTGTGAGAGAAGCTATTTGCCTTTGGTGTCTTGAAGAAATATTTTATTATAAAAGCAATGGTTTGTGCAAAAGCAATTCATTCATTCTTGGCTATTGTTTTAATTTCATGGAGAATTTGTTAAGGGTTTCACCAAGGGTTTTGTGAGGACTAATTGATCTCTGTCTGTACTTTGAATCACTGAAAGATGTGAATTGTGTTCTAAATATCAATGAATTAATTCTGATTATGTTGGTTACAATTTTGGTGCTACTGTATATCAAAATTGTTCACTATTTGCTGCGTTTTACATGGTGAGGGTTGCATCTGGTTTATAAGGAGGTGCGATTCGATTTGTGGAGGCTTCCATCTCTAGAATTGAGCAATGTTAGTCTTTCAATATGCTGCGATTTTTACTTTGGGAGCTGCGTTGACTTCCAGAGCTTGCGTCAACACCAATAGAGGCTGCGTTTTTCTTCAGGAAGGCTGCATTTGTAATTTCCTGGTGGCAGTGATTTGCATATATGCTAAGATGCACATTTGATATTAGAATTATTAATAATCAAACAATATTATATATGTATATTCGCAAAATTGAATTGTTTGCAAATAATATTATGGAATTGGAATTGTGCTTTAAAATTTAAAATTCAGTTGCATTTCTTATATTTCAAAAACCAAAAAAAATGCAAAACTTTCAAAAAAACAAAAAAATATAAATTCTTCAGCATAGAGCCAGTAGGGCTCATTACAATGGTATCAGAGCCGGTTTCTTGCCCTCCCGTGGGGTTGGAAATTTTGAGTTCCCACACTTGATTTGAGAGTTATTAGCACTCTCGTAGGTTATTTTAATCATTGATAAATACAAGAAATCCAGTAAATATGGAAACCTGTTGAGCAGTCTGTCTATGTTCAGGAAGCAAACAGTTGTCTTGGCAAATGAAATGGAGAAACTAAGGCAAACTCAGGAAAGGCTAAATGCAAGGCTTTCCGATCCGACAACTGTTGACAAGGCAGCTAAGTTTATGGTTTCCTTCAAAAAGTCTTCATCATGGAGAGTGCAGGAAGAGAAACTAGAGATTTTCATAGGTGAGACATCTTGGAGTCTTCACAATGAGTTTTTAGTAGCTAGTGATCATGGTGAAGATGATCCTGTGCTTAGTGGGGCAGTCACTAGTCCTACCTACAATTATGATGTTGGAGATTCTACACAGGGACATGTGGATGTATTCGTTTCATTAGAGGATAGTAGCATCGAGTCCCAACATCTTGATGAGACCAGATTTAGTGAATAGGAAAATAATGATGACATGTTGACTACTCTTGATGGCAGCCTTACACTAGTTAGTGGTACTAAAAATCTCGGTGGCACAAGGTCTGATTTTTAGGACAAAAGTTTCTTATTTGATCATGTTGATGGTGTTGTTGATGCCACTATGGGTTCTAAACATTAGATGATGGGGTTGTATTTGAAAACTGCAAGGAGGATATAAGCACTAATAATTCTGATTTTTATGGCAGCATTTATAGTGTTGGGTCAGTGTAGGGGACAACAGCCTTCTCATGTGTAGAAGACGAGGGCATGGTGTCACTTGGTGATAACACTCACGATTTGATTGTTGAGTTGTTACACAATGTAGATTCATGCCATAGTGATGTTGATCTACATGTTGACATTGAGTCATGTATGCAACAACAGGAGATAGAAGAGGAGTCTTAATTAGAGGATGTGGATACTAGTGTTATGAGCACCTTTGATGATGTGTATGAGGATGTTTCATGCTGCAGTGAGTTTGGTCAATCATGTTAGACATTGATTGATGACTCAGAGTTGTCATGGGATGATGATAGGTCCTAGGATCATGGTTTACAAGGACTTACAGTGGAGGGGGAAGCAGCGACATGCAAGGAGTTTGATATAGCCATGGCTTACACTTCTTTAGATGAGATATTTGCAGAGGTACCCAGTAGCAGTACCTCGTTGATGGACATGTGTGAGTTTGTTAGCGCACATGATGTTAGTGATCATGTGGTGAGCAGTGAGGATTCAGTTTCCTATCACAATGCAGTTAGTGAGTCAGAGAGCTTACGTAGGAGCCAGGGTATGCAGAGACATCATGTGACCAGTCAGCTGAAGGTGAGTGATAGTGATATATCTTTAGCTCTTGAGTATTATGATGCTATTCGACAGATGTTGGCTGTATATGATTGGGGTGCTCCTATGCCAAATGAGCACAGGGTAGTTGCCTTTCTAGCAGAGATTCATTCACTTCGAGAGGCTGTCAAGATCTTGAAGCATAATTATTTACAGTTGGTAGCTGATAGGGATTACCTTCTTGAGTGGGGTAGCACTTGTTACGAGGCATTGTTAGGGAAAGAGGAGGTAGTTGAGCTCACCCATGAGCTTGATGTGACTTTTGTGGTGTTAAAAAACACCCAATTGGCTCTTCAGGAGTCACAGATGCAGTTGAGTAAGGTGACTGTGGAGTTGGAGAGAGTACAGTCTACGCTAGCCACAGATCCAGTTCAACTTCATTTAGTGGTGGTTGGTGGTGAGTTGATATCCACGGATTGTAGTGATGGATGCGCTGAGGACACAATTATATCCATCCTTGATATAGGTGTAGTAGTTACAGATGAGATGAGTACATCAGTGGAGGACTGCAGAGAGCTTCTTGTTGTATCAAGTCCCCCAGTAGTTAGCACGTTGACAGATGATGCAGAATAGGTTATTGAGAGTCTTGATGTGACAGTAGTCGATTCTTCAGAGAGTTGTGTGCCAGTTCCTAACACTACTCCCTCTTCTTCACAGGACTTGGGAAGGGTATCATCTGATTTGGAGATGAGCTTTCATGGGGATTTGTTTCCTTCTGCCGGAAGAAAATTTATTACTTCATCTCATATAGCTGATAGTGATAGACAATTGGTAGTGCCACAGTTTCAGAGGGATCAACTGTGGGTTGCAGGGGAGCAGGTTGATGCTTCATATAATTTCTACTGCATAGAGTCATTTATGGAGTATTTGCTTGAGAGTCCGGAATTGTAGGAGGGACCATTCTGAGCTTCTGAGGGTACTATCATCCGAGTTTCTCATGGTATTTAAGTTTTGGTGGGAAAGATTGTAGAGACTTTGACTGCAATGCTTCCCCACAAGAATTTTGCGGTTGGGTTTGCTGAGAGGGTTACTCGGGATCCTGGCCAACCAGTTGTTTGGAGACAGAGATTGGAGCCATCTCTTGGTTCTCGATTTGATGATGATGAGCCTCTGACAAAGATCGGAGCATTTTATCGCAACTACACAGTGATGAGTGCTCATCATTTCTCTTTTGACCCACAGGTAGAGGACTTGGTTTCACGCAGGTGTGGGTTGGCTCCAGGTTCATACCATCCTTTCTGGGATGGGTTTACACTCTCTTCAGTTGATGGGGTTAGTTGTTGCAAGTTAGCAGGAGGCTACTTGCAAGATCAACATATCCATGACGATTTTGTAGAGGATGGATATATAAGTTCCGGTATAGTTTTTTTTGGGGAGTTCTTGTCCCTGTTGCACAGATGGGCATCATCCTCAAAGCAGTTTGGTAGGGTGTGCAGGGAGATTTTCTTTATCAGTTGATATCGAATATCCATTTTATTTGTTTGTGGATGGATGTGAGTTACGTCTCTACTGGGATCCAAGTGGAGACAGGCTTAGCACTATGGATTGGTTGAGTTGCCGTCATTGGCGTGGTGACAATATGTTTAGGATAGCTTTGTGGATAGTGTTATCATCATAGGAGTTTGCAGGTGACGCCAAGGACATTATACATATTTATCCTTGGGATCCGGGTGGATCATTGTGATTCTTTGATTCCTATGATTGCCTGAGGACAAGCAATCTTGGGGAGGGAGGATTGTAATGTCTCCTTTTTAGCATGACCATGATAGTGGATGGCTTTAGCCTATTATTGGGTCCTTGTAGGCTAATACTGGTGATTAGAGGACCTTGTTGAGGGTTATGACTCTGTTTGGTGGGACTTACTATTTATAATAAGTCAATGGATGGTTTCGATGAGCTCAGATGAGTTAGAGGAGTTGAATGATGCTCTCAGTTTTTATTTTTGGCTTCTGATTTGAGCTGCAAGAATCTTGGAGGGAGTGCTTGTTTTTATTAAGTCACACCGTTAGGTTCATTCATCGTCTTTCTTCATTAGGATCATGCTTGTGCAGTCAGATTTTGATTTTGATGCTTCTTCAGTCATTTTCGCAAGATGGGTGGATTATGATTATTATTTAATTAAATACACTAAGGTTGCTATTTTTGTTGGTATTTTATATTGGCCACCTTAGTGTCATAACTCGTTGGAACCGGGTTGAAAAGTTTTAAATCTTGGGCACAAGAAACAATGACCTTGTGTGTCAGAATATCATGATATTGATATTATATTTTATTATAAAAGCAATGCTTTATGCAAAAGAAATTCATTCATTCTTGGCTATTGTTTTAATTTCATGGAGAATTTGTTGAATAGTTTCAACGGGGGTTTTGTGAGGACTGATTCCTCTTTGTCTGCACTTTGAATCACTGAAAGATGTGGTGAATTGTACTCTGAATATCGGAGAATTAATTTTGATTATGCTGGTTACAATTTTGGTGCTGCTGTATATCAAAATTGTTCACTATTTGCTGTGTTTTACATGTTGAGGGCTGCATCTGGTTTATAAGGAGGTGTGATCAGATTTGTTGAGGCTGCCATCTCCAAAATTGAGCAGTGTTAGTCTTTTAATGGGCTGCGATTTTTACATTGGAAGCTACTTTGACTTCCAGAGCCTGCGTCAACACCAATAGAGGCTGCGTTTTTAATTTTTCGGTGGCAGTGATTTGCATATATGCTAAGGTGCACATTTCATATTGGAATTATTAATAATCAAACAATATTATATATGTATATTCGCAAAATTGAATTGTTTGCAAATAATATTATGGAATTGGAATTGTGCTTTAAAATTTAAAATTTAGTCGCATTTCTTATATCTCAAAAACCAAAAAAATTGCAAAACTTTTTTAAAAAAATAAAAAATATATAAATTCTTCAGCATAGAGCTAGTAGGGCTCATTATGTCTCTGCATAATTTTTTTTCTATAGAAGATGTGTGTGGCGGTGGTCTACTAGAACCAGCTGAAGTGGAAGTCGAGGGGATGGTAGATTTGCGGATCCATGGGCCACGAAGAGAGCCCACTATGCCCTCAAGTACTATTTCTTCTTCATCAAGGTTGGCTGGGATATGTGGTCACAACCCACATTATTTCATTATGATCATTTTTTTACTAAAATCCAAACTAATAATGGTGACTAGAAAATAATAAATGATTCTTAAAAAAGAGACAATGTAAGATACCTTGGGATTCAGAAATGGCTGCCCTCATGGCCAATTTTGCCCTTTCCCTTTGCAACTTTTTCTCTTCTTGGGCAGCGAGCAAGGCATTCATCTCTCTCATTATTTCATCTGTGGTGAACTCACAAACCCTTGTGTCATGCTTTGTGATCCCTCCATGGTGGTATTTCAAACGAGATATGCCTCCACTAATTAGTTTTTCACATTTTATACATATCACAGTATTATGTTCGAGTCCTTCAAAAGCATGTGCCCATACCTTGTCTCTAGACCCTTTAGGGCGTGTGCCTACATATCCAGATGGACATGCGTCTACTGGGCCACTGGCAGACCTTGTAACTGACTCAGTTGTATAGGTAGCCCTACTTGCCATTTTAATGAAGAATCAACCTACACACGAATTGAAGGCACAAATTTAGAAATTTAATAAACAAATTTAGAAACAAACTAAATTTGTTTAAAAATTTAACTAAGTTTGAACATAGATGAAACTTGAAAAAAATAAAATAAAATGTGTTAGGTTATGAAATTTTTAAGAAAAATAAAAAATTAAAAAAAACTATGAAAAAACTTGAAAAAATTGCTAAAAAATGGTTTAGATCTTGTTCATTATGCTCTAAAACAAGTTAGAGCACATTGGAAATGGTATTGTAGAGTTTGTATAAACTTAGATGCAATGAATACAAGACAATGATTTTAAAAAAAAGAATTTTTTTTTTAAAAGCTTACTTGTGAATTTGAATTTGCTTGAAAAATCTCTTTGAATCCGCTTCAAACCCACAAGAAATTGCTCTAGAATGCTGCAAATGACCTTCTTTCTCCTCCAAAGCCTTTCTCTACTCTCCAAATCAGCTCTTGCAAACAAAAAAATCAATTTTGCGCTTTGCTGGGCCGTCACAATCTATTTTTGGGTACGCGGGCGCTAAGGATTTAAATTATCGCGATAAATTGCAAACTTATTGCCACGTTTCTCTGCAACTTATCTTCGATAAGTTCTTGTGATAACTTGACATAATTTATCGCAAGCCAAAACTTATCGCGATAAGTTCACTTATCTGTGATAAGTCTGCGATATTTTGATATATGCTTCTTTCTATCTCCCCTCATTCTTTTTGTTAGTGGTGTGCATATGGCATCGAAATTCTCGATGAACTTCCTATATAAACTTGCTAATCCATGAGTAAATCTTACTTCTCCTATGTTTGATGATGTAGTCCATTCAACAATTGCTCTCATTTTATCTAGATCCATCTTCAATCCTTCCACAAAAATGAGAAAACCGAACATGAAGCTACATTTCTTTATGTTTATCAATAACTTCTCTTCTTTCAATCTCTAAAATAGTTGCCTAATGTGCCACAAATGTTCTTAGGATCCTACTAAAAATCAGAATATCATCCAAGTAAACAATAACAAACATAAAAGTCTGTTCAATACCTCATTCATTAGTCTCATGAATGTACTTTCCCTTGGTATGTTAGTTAATCCAAACGGCATGACTAACCACTCATACAAGCCTTCATTTGTCTTGAATGTAGTCTTCCATTCATCACCCTCTTTGATCTTGATCTGATAATACCCCATTCTTCAACTCAATCTTTGTGAGATACTTTGTGGCTGTGCCACTCAATCAATAATGTCATCCATCCTTGGTAATGAGAATCATTACTTGATAGTGATCTTGTTGATAGCTCTTGAATTTATGCACATTTTTACTTGACAGTTATCTTGTTGATAGCTCTTGAATCTATGTACATTTTCCACTTTCCATCTTTCTTTAGTGCTAATACTATTGGTACCACACATGGGATTAAACTTTCTTTTATCAATCCCTTCCTTAGCATCTCCACTTGTTGGTTGAGCTCTGCATTTTTTGATGGTGTCATCCTGTGTGTCACTTTGTTTTGTAAGCTGGCTCTTGGTATCATATCTTCTGATGATTGATCCTATGGACTGATGGAAATTCTTTTGGTACATTCTCTAACACAATATCTTTGTAGCCCATCAACAGTTTATTGACCTCCCCCTGCAGTGGTTCTTCCTTCGCGGTGGCATTTTTTGCATTCTGGATGTTGCACTTTCTTGGAATCAATGCAAAGCACATGTTCTCATGTCTTAGTTCATTCAAGAATTTTCTTGCATCAACCAAACAAATTCTAGCATTATTTGTAATATCCCTTATATGTAATAAATAAATATATTAATAAATTAAAAGAATATAGTAATCAAACATCAATGTTATTAATTGAATAATATATCATATATATATATATATATATATATATATATATATATATATATATTCAATAAGAAATCATCTTAATTATATATAAAAATCAATGATACTATCATAAGCACCTATGACATTGATTTATGAAGAAAGCATTATTAGTGTTCTATCAACAATGATAATCACAACATATCAAGAATAATATATATACAGACTGAACCATTTATAATCACAGTAAAACATTATATGCTGAGTGTCAATTCCATTGTACCGATATTGATATATATCTGTTATATAAAGACATCCTCTTTACACAAATACGAATAGAAGATGATGAACACATCCATATAGAATGATATGTAGGCACCAGCTAACGTCCACGATAGCAGGAGGAGATAAGCGATAGGGATTGAGAGATGGCTTGGAATGGGTATTGGTCATTTAATTGTTGAAAACAAACCAGCGATAAAAGCAAGCCGTCCTTATTCATTCGATGTAGCATGATCCAAACACCGCAAAGTATTATGGTCAATTCCTCTATGAACGGGAGAATAACGGTAGACATATTTAATCAATAGATATAACAAGTTGATAAGACTTGTCAAATGCTAATAACCTATGGATATGAATGATGTGGAGAAGGGTCGTGATGGTTCAGACTCTTATTAATATTGCTTTGAAACAAGACATGAGGACACGGAGATGGATAGGATGAGTCGGAGAGAAGAAAACGGAAATGAGGGAAATATAAGAATTTTCAAAGATAATTATGGAAAGACATTATGAATCAAGGAAGAGTGACTGGCGGTAACAGTGTCTTCTGAGATCGAATATGATCATAATCGGCTAAGGCATAATCGGAAGCAAATAAAGTTATCATATAAAGATCTATAAGGGAGGAAAGAATGGATATCTGTGAATTACTTATTATACTAACAAATAATGGTATTACATATAGATGCATACATATATACATATATGTACATTAATAATAATAAAATCTGATGAAAGGTTAAAATATATGAAAGATGAATATGTTTTATATATATGAAATATACATCTAAATTATATATCTGAATAATCTATACTATATATTTCAAAGATCTAATATATATATATATATATATATTCATATATTGTTATTGATAATCAAGATTATATATATATAGCATTCATAAATGAGTAAACATCTATAGTGATAATATATATATTAATTAAAATAAAATAAGAACAGATATATAGAACCTATTACTATTTAGCTAAGAAGGAAGACTAAAGTGTTACCAAGGAGGGGCTTGTCTAAATCCAAGCAATGGCTATCTATCCCAAAATAAGGTGGGGGTCAGCGTCCCAATAGTTTGGGCTTGGACCTGTAAACTTTGAGGGAGCCCATTGCAGTGGTCTCTAGGCACCTTGGATAATGTTTACGCTTCCCTTAATGGAGTTAAAATAGTAATGAGGTTGGATATGAGTGTTAAAAATAACTATATCTAATAAGATAAATGATTAATCCTATCATGGACATAACAATCCAAAACCTAATTGATAAATCTACAATAAATTAAAGTAAGTCCCGACAAGGGACATTACATTATTGCAAACTCACATTTGCTCTCTTCTTTTAAGGGTATAAGAATATGTCTTTTTCCATTTGAGGTTATAGAGTAAGTATTCTTTTTCTCATCTCATCATTAATCACCTTTCTATCATATTGCCATGGTCTTCCCAACAATACATGCCATACATCCATTGGCAAAATATCACACAACACCTAATCATTGTATGATCCTATGTGAAATTCACCACACAATGTTCTCTTACTAGTATCTTATGTTCATTTTGAATCCATGGAATCCTATATGGGTTTGGATGTTTTAATATTTCAACTTCAGCTATTCACTATTTCCTTAGAAATCAAATTGTTTGTACTGCCACTAAAAATGATAACTTTACAACACTTGCCTCCTAATTAGCATTTTGTTTTGAATAGACTCTTCCTTGCATTGATTCAAGTAACTCAATCCCCAACTAAAATTTGCTCATTACCAATGATTCAGCCTTCTCAGGTTTTCCTAGTAAACTTGGCGATCAACTAGGTTTTCCTCTACCTCCACATATAAACGTCTCTTTGAAAGGTATCTTATTAAATCCCTTGTCACTTCTTTGATATCTCTCATTGCAGTAGGTATTGCTGCTTCCTCTATTAGTGCGATAGCAACTCCTTTTATTCCTCCCTCGCAAATTATTGCCTCTTTCATCTTTTGTGGCATGGGCTTTCTTCCTTATCATGTCTTGCACACACCCTTCCTTCGTTGCACTGTGGTTTACCTCTCTACTAACAGTTGAATCTTTTGTTCAACTTTTCCTCAAATTTAAGTGCAAATTGGTATGCTTTTTCCACTATTGTCATCCTCACTAGGCTCAATTTTTCTTAAATGCTTGTTTTGAGGTAGTTTATGCACCACACCACTTTCTCCTTGCTAGCTTCAATATGCCCAATTTCAATAATGATCTTATGAATTCTTCATTGTAATCTTTCATGGACATTTCCTTTTGCCTTAGGTATGCAATGTTTTCAACAGTTCAATCTCATAATCATTAAGTATGAATTGATTCTTTAGTTTTGTCACCATCCTATAAAACCTTATGTTTCTTTATTTTCCTCTCCTATTCCGATCTAACTAAACTTCCTTCCACCAAATAGTAGCATGTCCTTTCACCTTGTTTTTTGTGAATCTTGCACTTTCTAGATCTTGGATTTCTTCATACTCAAAGTATTCTTCCATATCATTTATCTAGTCAATCTATTCCCACATAATTAGAAATCTCAATTCTAGGTCTCTTACCTAACTTGGAAATAGCTTTCAGCATTTTGATGATTTGATTCTTCCTCTTCTAGAGTTTTTTCATCCCCATCTATTGTTTGAGTTCTCAATTCATCATCATTGCTCTCTTTCTCATGTCTAGGGTTTAGACCTGTTTTTGTATCTTCTCCTATAACATCCAAGTGAATCTTCATTGTCCTCATCATGTTTAGCATTTGTTCCATTCTTCCAGCAACATTGGCAATACTAGATATCCTTCTTGGTGGCATCTTTCCTTGGATTTGGTGCAACTGGGTTAGGTCAGGGATCTGCCTACAAGGTTACAACTGCCTCATAGTTGGCACTCTAATGATGAACACTTTCAGGCTGCTTCAAGTTGGCCATTGTTCACCCTTGGATCCACTGGAATAGCTTTTCAAAGGATCAAAAACTCATGCTAATACCACTTGATAGTCACAGATGAAGTGTCTAGAGAAATGACTGTTTGACAGTGCAACTTAGAGTTGACATAGTGGAACTAACAAAAACTACTGTTGATTGTAGAATGCTTACAATTTGTTCATTGGCCTAGCACATGTAGATTAGACATTTAAATTGGCTCACAGGCCGCCACAGGCTTACATTTAAAGATATGACAAATACAATCACTCTACTATCCTGCCAAGATTGGGTCTTGATTAGATCTTTGATTAATTGCTCTCTAAATGAATTCTATTGGTGATTAAATACCGGCTCCAAGCTTTAGCAATGATCTGCGTTGTCCACAAAATGTTCCGAATCTTGATGTTTAGTTTAACTTGGATGTCAACTAAAATCCATTGGTGAAGCATTGGGTGTTGGAAAAAACTCAAAGCGGTTCTAACTAAAGGTCTCGTTGATCCCGTGTTTTCTTACAGTATGTTGTGTGGAATGCCACAAGGTATGGAAAGGTTCCACAAACTTCATCTGATAAACTGTATGCAAACTGTCTTGAGCTTTGATCATCTGACAGCAATAACTTTTTGCACTCTGATCTAAAACATCTAAGATCTGGATATGATTGTGAGTTATTGTAGAATTCTATATCTCTGCCATGAATCATGATTAGATTTTGCAGTGAAATGCAGTAGATTTCTCTGGGATGCTTTTGCATCACTTGATATTGATAAATTTGGAAGACGATATTTAAATTTAACAGTTTTAGTAGCAAATACAGTTAAGTTTAAAAATAATGCATTAAAACCTAAAAATAGTCATACATGATAAAATAATAAAAAACAAATAGCATTTTTGCTAAAACATAAAATAAAATCAATGTAAAATGGTTTGCATTTCAAAGTTAAATGAATAGAAGTGATAATTGAAGCAAAATAATATTATAATATTTTTTCATACCATAATTTGATAAAATCTAACTAGAAAAAATTAGCATTTTTCTCTATAATTATAATATAGAATAAGCATTAAAAGACATTAAAATTGAATTCAATCCTTTGAAAGCATATGTTTAAATTTATAAATCTAACATTTAGGAAAGAGATAAAGTTCTTGAAGTTGTTAGAAATAAAAAGGAAAAAAAAAACTGACCTGGAACTCTGAAAATTGCATAATTTGGCTCCTCAAATCACCTTTAATTTTGTTTGAATCACTCAAATAAATTTGCCAATGCTGTGTGAGAAAATTGCATGGGTTGGATTTTCTTATAAAGACAGTTTTTTGTGTTTGAATGTGTTTTCTTTGCATTTTCATTTATATGGTGAGACCTTGTGGTAGGCTCGCCAAATACTTGGGTGAGTCCACCTGGTAGACTTGCCACGGAAGTGGGCAAATATATGATTTGCAGCTCAGTGTGTTTTAATTCTATTGTCTTAAATGTGTACGCTAGGCGGAAGTTACAGTTCTTGACTTTGCATTTATCCTTGATGAATGATTCCACCTTTGGAGGGAGTTACAAAGTTGGCCATGTGACTAAACGCTTGACACCCCTTGAAGAATGGCAACACTTTCGGAGAGATGCACTTGGGAGTTACATTATTGACTAGTTCAGAATCGTCTAGCTAGTTTGTGTTAGATTGGAGAGTTACATTGGCAGTTACATTGGAGAGAGAGGTTATAGAAAGAGGAGAGGAGAACAAGTTTGTGTAAGTTTCCTCATTTTCCTTGTATGTTGAAGGTGGGAGAAAGAGTCTTGAAGATCTTTAAGTAGGTTGAGAAGCTCAGGGGCCTTACAACACCAAAGTTGCCAATTACTAATTCCTAATTTCCTGTTTTTTGTTGTGATGGGACTATTGTTCTAGATTTCAGTCGTGGGAGTGCTGTGAGTGAGCTGTGGTCTGTTTTATATCACTTTTACTTGCGGAAATGCTGCCTGAATTCCTCCCTGAGGTCCCAATGTATTTGTTTTAAACTATTGTAATGAAATCGACGCTTCTCTATATCCTGTTTGTTCATAAATTGCCTTTAAGAACTACATACCCTAAGAATAGATGAGGATCATTTTTTTGCTGATTTTAACTATCAATTGGTGAGTTGTGAGTGTTCTAAATCCTACAAGTCAGTAAATTATAATGTGAAAGAACCCAAACAATGCTGTAAAGTTTCACCTTTCAGGGATCTCCATTGAGAGTCTTGTTATGGCAATCTGAACTCCGGGTTGAAGATCTTATGAATAGGTCTCTCTTTACAGTTTATGGAGGGTGTTCAGACCTTAGATAGCCTTGCAAATTTCTGTTGTTAAGTTTTTCTTCAAGGGAAAGGTTGTCATTCATCTGGTTCCCTACCCTTGACTACATCAATGAATGAAATAACATGTTTTCAACTTTTATATATTTTTGCAGTAATAAATTTACATTGTCTAGATTTTGATTTATAAGCTGTAACTGTACCAGGTTTCTGCAGGATCAAGAACTGTTCTGGCCATTGGACCAGGTATGTGTATACACAAATTCTCATCTCTCTTTTCCTATTTTGTATTATTATCTTTCATGAGTGGTGCAATTTGGTATCAAAACATTGTCTAGACAGAATTGTGGTCTTTTTGCATTTCTTTCCTATGTCCTACTTGTGTAGGCTATATCAGAGCAAAATTGGCAAAGTTCAGCTGTATTCGCTGAAAGAAGCAATTTTGGATGCTTGTGATTATTGTTTTACAACCCTTAATTTTATTGGAAACCACTCCTTTTAAAGAATTTGAATTAATATTATGAAAATGAAAGAAAAAATAAATAAAGCAGAAAGAATGGAAATGGAACAAGTGAAATGAGGTGTGCTAATCCATAGCAGAAATCTGCAAAAAATCATGGTTATATCCAGTTAATCGGGAATCACCAATGCTGCTGATTTATTCCCCCAAAAATCGTGATTATTTGGTCAATGATTATCAATGATTTTTTCGTAATTTGTTGGGTGATTAATCAGTTAAAAATCGCAATTAATTGGCAAAGAAAACCCTATATAGTAGTTTCCGCAGAGAAGATGCAGATTTCAAGGGGCATTCAACATGATGGTCAAGAAAGGGATTGCATTAAAGGTAGGGCTCCATGCATATTCATAAAATCCTACTCTATGTTGGTATATTTTAGTGTCTTCATTCAAGATTTGTGAGAGAAAAGTCACATTTGAATATGAGATGTCTTTCAATGTTAGAAAGGTTCTAGAATTTCTTTTTCATTATATCTGTGAGTGTATACTTCACAGAAAATGAAAATGTTTGGAAGATGCAATCATTTGGAAAACCTAGACCACTCTGTAATTTCATGTGCTTAGCTTTTATTCCAATCTTCAAGTTATTACAGCTTATTGTAATATATGATCAACATAAATGTTTTCTTATTCTAACTTACTAAATTGAGACAGCTAATAATGAATTTGGAAAACTGTATTGGTAGTTATCATGCTACTTTCAAGTTAATCTTTTATTTTTCTCGTCATTTTCATTACTGACTTGAGGCGTCAACTAGTTGTTGAACAGAACATCTGTGTAGGTGAAACCTGTTGCTTCAATCACAAATAGAAAATAGTTTTGGTGTAGCACATAAGGAATGGCCGTTAAGATGGATTTCTCCCAAGTCCGTGTACATTGAAATATTATGGACAAATAAATCGCAAACAATAAGCATGTTATTGATGCAAGTGAACTAAAGGCTTGGCTCATGAAATGTATTGGTAGAGCTTATGTCACCTTCATCTGTCCAGGTTGTCTTGGCAAGCTCCATGCAAACAACTTCATTTTTTAGGTATTCTCCACATGTAGGTGTAATAGCAAGATTTAGCAGATCCTCCTGGAGCAGCCCTGTAATCATGCCTTCACCCTCCACGTGTAATGCATCACCCTTATCGCCGTCATCTACTTTCTCCCACTTGTGAAAATGAGATATTAGTTTTTCTTCACAATGCTTGAATACATTACTGACCAATCTACACGCTGCCATAGATGGGACACATTCTAGATTATGAACAGCCCACAACATAGATATGATAGGTTTGGATATTTCATCCATCTCTTCAATGCAAGAAATCATAAGGCTCTCCATAGCAACCGAAACCTTAGTATCATGACACTCCTTGATTGTGACCAAGAAGTGATGAAACATATCATGGATCAAGTCTTGCAACTCTAGATCTAAGAGGAGGTTACTTACTTTGACATTTGCACAATTCTCCAATATTGTAGATCTCTTGTCAAAAGGGTCACCGCTGAAGTCATCAAGGCTCTGAAAGCTGTCAACGATCAAATGCAATATCTCTATCATGGTGTTGTCATCATACAGTTCTCCAGGAGCCTAGATTCTCAAGATCTCAATGAGACATGCTATAGTTGCCAACTTCATTTCCCTGTCACGGTGTCTCAAAAGCCTGGGTTGACTTAAGGCATCCTTAATCGGAGAAAGGATCCTCTATATAAATCTTGAAGGTAATTGGTCCACCTTACACAAACATACCTCCAATTTATCTAATGGAAGATCAACACCCTCGCTGAGCTCTTTGCCAATCTTTTGTAGTGCCTTCAACCACCATTGTCCATCACTGCTGGGCGCCATGGTGTGATCTGAATCCCAAAATATCTCAATCATTCCAACAGGCTGGCAAGATCACCACCTCTGATACCACTGTAATGTACCTAACCGTGACGTTACCAAAATACGCCTTCAAATGCTAGTTACCTCGAATCTGGACTGTACAAAGGGAAACGAAAGAGTGGAGAAGCCATACGGGAACCTTACGGATCAACAGGAGGTCGTACAGTGGAAGTCTGAGCCCTCACGTAGATGCCAAAACAAGGCCCTATAGTAGATGTTGAAGGCCATACGGTATGGCAGGAAATGTCGTACGATTGTGTTGGGAGCCGTATGGTACGATACAGTGGAAGCCGTACGGTGTGGCAGGGGAGACCCTACGGTAACGCTAAAAGTCGTACGTTGTGGCAAAGTGTTCGTACAAAATAGCAAAGGTGGGTTGACGGTGGTACGGTGGTTGAGAATGCCTTCCAGTCGTTGGATGTTGTTCCTTTGTCAAAAATTAATTGTGATTGTTGCAGACACAGAACAATAATTCACAAGTCGGGAGACACAAGATGAATTAATAATGATAGCACAAGAACAAATGCAAGGTCGCCAAAACACCAGCGATGCTAGAAGTAATTCAGATTCAATAATAATAGTGCTACAGACACCAGAACAATGAATGCCAAGTATCCACAATACCACAAGCTGTATTAATGTCAAAGATGCGAATAGATGTATACAAAGATGGTGTTTTAGAGTTGCCAGATCCGAAACAAACAAAGCACAACAGTTTGGTGCACAGTGAAATGTCAGAATGATATTTCCAACGGCAGACTAGGGTGGCTGTGAACCACCAAAATTGCAACAAACCAAATAGAGAGGATCTTTCACCTCCGAAATGGTAGCTAGCAAAATCCCAACAGGAATTTGCAAATACAAATAAAATATCAAATCTCAACATGAAAAATACTTGCTACACGCCGGTCATAAACATCCCTTGGGAGAAACTCCTGAGGGTCTACAAAAGAACGCCCACATGACAAACACCTATGTACAATAATAATAATAATGGGCCCCCTTTTATTAATTAAAGGTCCATTTATAATATTATTTAAATTTTGGGACCATTAATTAATTAAAAATAATTTATTAAAAATGGGGACATTACAAATCCTCGCCGCCCAAAGATTGCTTGCCCTCAAGCAATCCATCATCAATACTCCAGGATTCCAAACTAGGCGCGGACACTGATAACTGTATCCACTAGAACCCTCAAGCCGCAACATGACCAAGTGCATGCGCTTGGAAGTAAGCGAGAAAAGTAACTCTCCCTCAAGCTTTTGCTGCTCCACTCTGATATAATTGTTGCCATGCCTAGAGTCACCAGGACCCCAGTGAAACCAAACATCAAACACGTCGATTCTTAGATCCTAAGCCAAGTGCGGACGTTGGTAGCAATATCTGTTGAAAACTCTGTTTTGATTCTGGACCACATGGACATAGTTGGATTTAGTTGGGACTGGTAAACCATCATCAAGCTTTCGATGTACCACTCTGCTATAAACATTGCCATGCCCTTCACCAGGATCCCAACAACGCCAATCCATGAAATCTTTCACACCCTCATGTTCAACAATCTCTTTCAGTATGGCCACAAACACAGACGTTGACGCCGATACTACTGTAATGTTCAGAAGGCAATCTCTGCCCAAAGGTAATTTTGTGAGACGTCCAAAAGGCAATCTCGGCCCGAAGGGAATCTCTATTCGAAGGCAATCTCGGTTCGAAGGGGATCTCGACCCGAAGGCAATCTCGGCCCGAAGGGGATCTCGACTTGAAGGCAATCTTGAGCCAAAGGGAATCTCGACCCAAAAGCAATCTCGACCCAAAGGGGATCTCGACCCGAAAGTAATCTCGGCCCGAAGGGAATTTCGACCCGAAGGCAATCTCGGCCCGAAGGGGATCTCGAGCCAAAGGAAATTTTGTCTTGAAGGGGACCTTGACCCGAAGGGAATCTCGATCCGAACACAATCTCTGCCCAAAGGGGATTTCGATCCAAAAGCAATCTCGGCCCAAGAGAATCTCGACCCGAAGGCAATCTTGGTTGAAAGGGGACTATAATGTTCTTGACGGTGGTAGAGATAACCTAGATGGTGACGGCAACAGAGACAACCTCGGTGGCAACGACGACGGAGAGAGCCTCGATGACATACAGAGCCTCGGCGGTGTACAGAGCCTTGGCGACGGACACATCCTCGGCGACGGACATAGCCTTGGTGACGGACACAACTTGCTGCACATAAGGAAGGGCTCCATAATCAGTGAACTGAAGGCCTAGCTCATGAAATGGAGTAGTCGCAGAGCTTATGTCACCTTGATCTGTCCAGGTTGTCTTGGCAAGATCCATGCAAACAAATTCTTCATTTTTTAGGTGTTCTCCACATGTAGGTGTAATAGCAAGATTTAGCAGATCCTCCTGGAGCAGCCCTGTAATCATGCCTTCACCCTCCTCGTGTAATGCATCACCCTTATTGCCATCATCTACTTTCTCCCACTTGTGCAAATGAGATATTAGTTTTTCTTCACAATGCTTGAATACATTACTGACCAATCTACACGCTGCCATAGATGGGACACATTCTAGATTACAAACAACCCACAACATAGATATGATAGGTTTGGATATTTCATCCATCTCTTCAATGCACGAAATCATAAGGCTCTCCATAGCAACCGAAATCATGACACTCCTTGATTGTGACCAAGAAGTGATGAAACATATCATGGATCAAGTCTTGCAACTCTAGATCTAAGAGGAGGTTACTTACTTTGACATTTGCACAATTCTCCAATATTGTAGATCCCCTGCCAAAAGGGTCACCGTTGAAGTCATCAAGGCTCTGAAAGTTGTCAACGATCAAATGCAATATCTCTATCATGGTGTTGTCATCATACGGTTCTCTAGGAGCCCAGATTCTCAAGATCTCACTGAGACATGTTGCAGTTGCCAACTTCATTTCCCTGTCATGGTGTCTCAAAAGCCTGGGTTGACTTAAGGCATCCTTAATCGGAGAAAGGATCCTTTATATAAATCTTGAAGGTAATTGGTCCATCTTGCACAAACATACTTCCAATATATCTAATGGAAGATCAACACCCTCACTGAGCTCTTTGCCAATCTTTTGTATTGCCTTCAACCACCACTGTCCATCATTGTTGGGCGCCATGGTGTGATCCGAATCCCAAAATATCTCAATCATTCCAACAAGCTGGCAAGATCACCAACTTTGATACCACTATAATGGTAGAAGCCGTACATTGTGGAAAAGTGGCCATACGGAATAGAAATAAGGTGGTTTGACGGTGGTACGGTGGTTGAGAATGCCTTCCAGTCGTTGGATGTTGTTCCTTCGTCAAAAATTAATTGTGATTGTTGCAGACACAGAACAATAATTCACAAGTCAGGAGACACAAGATGAATTAATAATGATAGCACAAGAATAGATGTGAGGTCGCCAAAACACCAGCGATGCCAGAAGTAATTCAGATTCAATAATAATAGTGCTACAGACACCAGAACAATGAATGTCAAGTATCCACAATACCACAAACTGTATTAATGTCAAAGATGCGAGTAGATGTATACAAAGATGGTGTTTCAGAGTTGCCAGATCTGAAACAAACAAAACAGAACAGTTTGGTGCATAGTGAAATATCAGAATGATATTTCGAATGACACACTAGGGTGGCTATGAACCATCGAAACTGCAACAAACCAAATAGGGAGGATCTTTCACCTTCGAAATGGTAGCCATCAGAACCCCAACAGGAATTGTCAAATACAAATAAAATATTAAATCTCAACATGAAAAATACTTCCTACACGCCGGTCATAAATACGCCTTTGGAGAAACTCTCGAGGGTCTACAAAAGAATGCCGACATGACAAACACCTACGGACAATAATAATAAAAGTGCCCCCCCCTTTTATTAATTAAAGGTCCATTTATAATATTATTTAAATTCTAGGACCATTAATTAATTAAAAATAATTTATTAAAAATGGGGACATTACACTAACAGTATTTGGTTTGGTTAAGATTAAAGTCAAATTCCTCTAGATGATTACAGAATTTATCCTAATTCATCTGGATTCATAAGTTCTTCACTATGAGAACTTCGTTTGGAAAGAATATTACTATGCTAATCAATAAAAAAACATTTGATTTTTGTATATTTTTCGAAGTTTTAAAGGCAGGTTTCTCATGGCATCTGTACTTTATCTTATAGCAAGTATTTACCATAACTTAGTACAATGTAAAGTTTATTCGCTATGGATTTCAAGAATAATGACATCTCTTGGCAGGAGCAAAGACTGTAGTGGATTCTGTTACTGGAAGGTTACGACTTCTTTGAAGGTTGATCTATCATATATTCCAAAAGCAACTTTTGTTAATTTTTTGGTCCCTTTTAATTGTAAATTTATACAAGCCATTCGTCTAATGTGATTATTCTTTTGTGCTTTGCTACATGTTTCAATTTTTTTTTGGTGTTTCTTAAGAATTGGTTTCATAAGATTTAATATATTGCAGAAAGTATTTCCTATCTTTTGAAATATTTAATTAAATTTTATCCACGATGTACAACAATATGCATTAATGGAGTGGAACACATTACGTGTTTCTTAAAATGCTCAATACTTTTATCATCAAACAGATCTGACGTGTTACATAAATAGGTCTAAGATGGTATATAAATAAACTTATATTTTTACTGTAACTGGAATTCATCTGTTCATGATTCTGAATAGGTGATCATTTGGAGCATTTGGGAATAAAGCTTACCTTTAGAAGTATCGTTCATTTCCTTATGCTGGACATGTCAGCATTAGTTGCTGCAGTACAAATATTTATGTTCACAATATTGAGGATCTTTTACATTATTTGAGTTATAGAATATGTTGAAAAATTTAACTAGATGAATAATATGTTCAGCAAGCCTGTACTATTTTTTCTATGGAACAGTTTTTTAATTTTATGATGGTTATCTGGTTTCCTTTTGGATTCAGTTCTGTAGGTACTTTAGCATTAATATTTGGGAACACTATGTGATCCATCATCAAGATGGGACCCAATTTTATGACTTGGATTGTAAAACTTTGACTTTAAAAAGAAAAAAGGACAATCGGGTGTGGAGAACAAGGGCCAAGAGAGGAGATAAAAATTAAAATCAATTGTAAAAAATGAAGGAGAATGAAAATCTGATTCAACTTTGAAACTTTAGCTAACCCTCAGCCTCTTTCACTGCTTTGGAGCATGCTAGCATGTATATATGGTCATAGAGGCTCACAATACCTTAAGAAATTAAATTTCAAACACAAATTTTGTAGCTTAATGGCTTATTGTTATGAATTGTCTCTGTCCCCATAGCTGTGCACAACAATGAATTACAAAGTCACTGCAAATAGCTAGAAATGTATTTGTGGTCATAGAGGCTCACAATACCTTCTAAATCAATTCAGTTTGTTTCAACCCTAAACTTTTAGCATACGCTTACTGCTATGGATTGTTCCATCCCAATAGCTGTGCATGACAGCAATTAACAAAGAGGCTTACAAGATTATGGAAACAAAGAAGCTCACAATAGTGGATGATCATCAAGAAACTTGTCCATAGATGAGTGTCCCATGATGATTCTTGTGTGTCTTGTTCGGATAACACGCCCCACTTATTTGTGACTCCAATCAATTTGTTATCCTTGGCAATCCTCACTTTTTTCCTGCTAAAACAATAATTTGATTAATAATAGAGTCCATTTTTGACAAAAACAGCCAGCAGTGACACTAAAATTGATGAGAGCTAAGAAAGCATATACCCAAAAGGGAAAGAACAAACATCTGGAAGAGATAATGCATGACTATCAGACATTTATAAGCAGATATTCCATTTTTCAAGATTGGCTGTAGTTGCTATGGAACTATTTTCCATGTACATTTTTCATCCTAACTCATTTTTGAGCAAAATAATTTTTTTTTTGAAAGAAACCATCAAAGCTTCTTAAAATATTAAAATTGGGATTGAAAGATCTTACAATTTTTTTCTTCTCAAGGGTTAAATGCTTTTGATTGAAAGTTATGAACCAGTGAGGTCACAAGTGGGGACCTCATCCCCAACATAAACATTCAACATGAACACACCAATAGAATTTGAACATTGGTGGCAGGAACAACACATTTAAATCATTACACTAAGTTAATACCAGCTTAGAATTACTCATGAATAACTATGAAGGATATTTAGTGAGATAATTAACAAAAATATTATTTTTTCTAGCGATATGTTGGGCTGTGTAATTAAATTAGTTTAGGTATATGAACATACTTGCCACACCTATCTTTTCTTCCGTGATCCGTTTCTTTGAATGTGATGAGTTTGATGCAATTAATTTTTATGATAAAAGATAGAAGATGCACCAATTTTTGATGTAGGAGCATCTAGGGTGTAAGAGCAATCTTGCATCACCCAAAAATGTTGTCTAGTTTCAATAAGGGCTATCTTTGGACAAAGTTACTATTTTTTAGTAGGTTGTTCATTTGAGCATGAATTGTTTCATTTTCTTCCCTAGAGATTCATTTTTGATATATTAGTATGCTGATAAAGTTTCATAGCAAGATCAAGTCTGGTTTTTAAGTTATTGCTTTTTCTGTTTTGGCAGGGTGGTACAAAAACTTTGAACTCAGTTTTGAAGGTTTTAGAGGCACCGAAAAGGGGTCAAACTTTGATTGGTTGGTGCCTCGTGAGCCAAGGGTGTAGAGCTTGCACACTATTTTCAAAATGGGGTTATAATAGCCAATTAACTCAATGATTCACAAGTTATGGTTTTCGGAAGTTGTCCCTTCAAGACTCTAGTTTCAATACAAGCAGAAAAGAGAAAAAAAAACACTTAAGGTGGGAAATTGAACTATTGGGCGTCAAAATGGGAAAATCTCACTCTCCAAAATATTCTAAGGTTGTTAATTATGCTACTTATAGAGAGCTAAAGGGGAATTTTAGGGCCAGTTCTAGAAGTGTAGATTGTGACTCTGTCTTGCAGTTTATTGTAATTAAAATGCCCATGTGGTTGTAGCATGTTGTTTTTCTAAATATTGTAATGTCATTTCATTGAGGATAATAGAAAGCAAGTGTTGTTGTTCTTGCCATTAATCCGTTCTTGCAATTTTTTGTTTATTTTTTCATTGAGTAGTGTGCGTTTGGCTAAATAAGGGGAGTACCCTTCATCAAGTGGTATCAGAGCAAAAGTTCTAGAGTGTGTAGACAAATCACTGAACGTGAAATAATTTGCACTAGGATTGTGGTTGTGGGTTTGAGAGATAAGTACAAAAAATGCCTCCGTGAACGAATCGTGGTGGAAGTATTACGAATGTGATAGAAGAGGGTTTTAGAGCCCTACAGAGGCAAGTGCAAGAACTGCAAGAGGAGCTGCACAAAGGAACCGATATTAGGGCAAAAGATGCGAGTGAGGATGAAACTGAAGGACAATTTGAAAAAGAATAAGAAACAACTAGGTATTCAGATGAAGCTAGGTTTTTTAGAGCTGTTTCCTAGATTGGAAAGACCCAAGATTGAAGTTTCTACATTTTTTGGAAATCTTAATCGAGAATAGTTGATTGATTGGATCAATGATATGGAGTACTTTGAGCTTGAGGAAATGGAAGATTCTGAGAGGGTCAAATTTGTAAAGGCCAAGTTGAAAGGTCATGCTAAAATTTCGTGGAAGGAGATTAGCTGGAGAGGAATAGAAGAGGGAAGGAGAATATAACAAGGTGGGATCAAATGGTGGACAAATTGAAGAGACAGTATGTTCCTGTTGACTATGAGCTTGATTTACTAAAGAAAATGCAAGAGTTGAAGCAAGTAGGAAAATATTTCCAGCAGTATACAGAGGGGTTCTATAGGGTTCTTATATGAACTGATCATTTTGAAGCTAACAAGGAGAAGGTTTCCCGTTACATAAATGGGTTGAGACCGAGTACTCAAGTAAAGTTGATAATGGTAAGAATGTGTACTATTGAAGATGCATATCAATTTGCTTTGAAGGTAGAAGAAAAATTGAATAAGAAGTTTGAGAGGAGACAAACTGAAAGAGGTGGTGGTGGAAAGCCCAATGGACGGTCTTATGGAGGACAAAATGAAGATCAGAGGAAGAATGATAACTCTAGTAGCAGTTAGAATCAAGGGGGAAATAATTTCAATCGTTCTTGTGATCAAAATAACAGAGATCAAAGAAGAAGAGGAAGAGGGCAAGAACCAGGAAGAGGAGGTTTTCATGGGATGTGTTTCCATTGTGGAGGACATAGAGCTTATGAGTGTCCCCAACATCAAGGGAGAACAAGTAGAAAACCAGACGACAACGCACGAGTTGTACATGTAGATGAAGATACCAAGTCATCACATTTTGAAGATGTTGAAAGAGGAGAGGTCCTTATCACTAGAAAAGCCTTACTAAATGATGAGAAGAAACCTGAGCAAAGGAAGAATTTGTTCCACACAAGGTGTAAATGTAATGGTAAAGTATGTAATGTCATTGTTGATAGTGACAGTATTGATAATCTTGTTTCAGAGGAAATGGTGGATAAATTGAAGTTAGAGAGAAGAAAGCATTTGAATCCCTATAGGATTTCTTGGTTGTAGAAAGATCACAAGGCTTTGGTCAATGAACAGTGTCTGGTAAAGTTCAAAATTGGAAACTATCATGATGAGGTATTATGTGATATTATGCCTATAGATGCTTGTCATCTATTGTTAGGGAGACCGTGACCATTTGATTATCATGCAGTACATGATGAGTATGCAAATACCTATTCCTTGACAGAGGATGGAGTTTGACACAAGTTGAAGCCATTGAAAGAAATAAAGGAAAATGTAGGTAGTAATGCCATAATATGTTTAGTTGATGGAAGGAAGTTTCTAGAAGGTATGAAGCATGAACATGTGTTTTTCTTTAATTCCAAGAGTTGATAAAGAGGAAGTAGAGGATGTACCTATGGAAGTTGCATCTTTGTTGGATGAGTTCAAGATATTGTATTTGATAATGTACCTGATGGAGACCATGACCATTTGATCATCATGCAATACATGATGGGTATGCAAATACCTATTCCTTGACAAAAGATGGAGTTCGACACAAGCTGGAGCCATTGAAGGAAACAAAGGAAAATGTATGTAGTAATGCCTTAATATGTTTAGTTGATGGAAGGAAGTTTCTTGAAGGTATGAAGCATGAACATATGTGTTTTTCTTTAATTCCAAGAGTTGATAAAGAGGAAGTAGAGGATGTACCTGTTGAAGTTGCAAATTTGTTGTATGAGTTTTAAGATATTGTATTTGATAATGTACCCCTGATGGATTGCCACCAATAAGAGTGATTAGCCATCAAATGGGCTTGATTCTTGGAGCCAATTTTCCGAATAAGGCAGCCCATAGGATGACTCCACTAGAGAGTGGAGTATTGAATAGACAAGTGCAAGAATTGTTGCAAAAGGAGTTGATTCGAGAGAGTTTGAGCCTATGTGTTGTACCAACAATACTAGCACCAAAAAAAATGGAGAAGGGCGGATGTGTACAGATTCTTGGGCTATCAATAAGATTACTATCAAGTATATATTTTCTTTACCAAGGATGGATGACATTATGGATTGCTTGAGTAGAGTTGAGTACTTCACAAAGATAGATCTGAAGAGTGGATATCACGAGATCCCGATTAGAGAAGGAGACAAAGACAACCTTGAAGACAAAGGAGGGCTTGTATGAGTGGTTAGTCATACCTTTTGGGCTAACCAATGCACCGAGCACATTCATGCGACTCATGAACACGGTATTTAAATAATTTCTAAGTTTGTTATTGTTTACTTGGATGATATTTTGAATTTCAGTAAGACATTGGAGGAGCATATAATGCATGTTTGTAGGGTCTTTGAGAAGTTAAGGGAAGAAAAGTTGTTGATTAACTCAAAGAAGTGCAATTTTTTGAAGGAGTTAGTGTATTTGGGATTTGTTGTCTCAACAGATGGTCTTAAAATGAACCTAGAGAAAGTGAAGGCTATCCTTGAATGGCCTACTCCAAAGACTGCTACTGAGGTAAGATCTTTTTATGGTTTGGCTAGATTTTACAAAAAGTTTCTTAGAAATTTCAGTAGTATCTGTGGGCCCTTGACTGAAACTATAAGAAGGGATATAAAAGAGTTTAAGTGGACTGTACGAGCAACAAAGGGTTTTTATTTGTTGAAGAAAAAAGTTATAGAGCAGCTTGTTATGGCACTTTCAAATTTTAATAGGGTATTTCAAGTAGAATGTGATGCTAGTGGCAATGTCTTTGAAGCTGTTGTGAGTTAGGAAGGTAAACCCATTGCTTACTTTAGTGAGAAGTTGAATGATGGCAAAAGAAAATATTTTGTTTATGATCAGGAGTTTTATGATATAGTTTAGGCATTGAGGAAGTGGAGACATTACCTTTTACCTAAAGAGCTTTTGTTTACTGATTATCAAGCTTTACAATATGTGAATAGCTAAGGGAAGTTGAATAAGAGGCATTTGAAATGGGTTGAGTTTTTGCAGAGTTACACTTTTGAAGCACAGGAGTGAAAAGTCTAATAGGATTGCAGATACCCTGAGCAGGAGGTAGAATTTGTTGACAAAGATGCAGATCAAAGTTGTTGGGTTCCAAAAACTCAAGAGTTTGTATCCTGAGGATCCTGATTTTGGCAAGGCTTGAAGAGCTTGCACAGAGCCAATTACTCTAGACAAGACTAGATGGTTGAATTTGTAATCCTGGAATGTTATTCAACGAGAGTCAATTATGCATTCCAAAGAGTTCCATGAGGGAGAACCTAATAAAAGCGAAGCATAGTGGAGGATTGGCTGGACACTTTGGTCGAGATAAAAGTATTGCTCTGGTTTGTGAGCACTATTATTAGCTACAATTGCAACATGATGTTAAAAAGATTGTGTAGAATTGTAGAATATGTCATATGGCAAAATGAGCTAGGAAAAATACAAGGTTATATTAGCCATTACCCGTACTAGAGAGGCCATGAGATGATATTAGTATGGAATTTGTTCTTGGTTTACCGAGGACTCAGAGAGAGCATGATTCCATTTTTGTGGTTGTAGATAGGTTCTCAAAGATGACACATTTCATTCCTTGCAGAAAGACTAATGATGTTGCTCATGTGGTAGACTTATTTTTTAGAGAAGTGAGACTACATGGTCTACCAAAGAGCATAGCTTCAAATAGAGACACTAAGTTTGTTGGATACTTTTGGAGGACATTGTGGAAGAAGCTAAAGATAGATTTGAAGTTTAGCTTGGTGCACTATCCATAGACTGGTGGACATACATAAGTGGTGAATAGGAGTTTGGGGAATCTATTGAGGTGCTTGGTAGAAGATAAACCCAAGGGGTGGGATCTGATTTTACCACTGGCATAATTTGCATACAATAATTTTGTCAATAGGAGCACTGGTAAATCACCATTCCATATTGTATATGGAAGCAATCCTAGAAATGCTTCCTAATTAAGGAAGTTGGACAACGGAGGAAAGAGTAGTGTTAAAGCTAAAGACCTTGCAGAACACTTGAAGAATTGCATGAAGAGGTGAGAAAGCATATTACTAAAATGAATATAGAGTACAAGGCTAAGACAGATCAAAAAGGAGGCATAAGGAATTTCACATTGGAGATAAAGTTATGGTTCATTTGAGACATGAGAGATTTCTAGTGGGAACATACAAGTTGAAGATGAAGAAATTTGGAACATATAAAATTTTGAAGAAGCATGATTCAGGAAATGCTTATGAAGTCGAGTTGCCCAACGAACTCAATATTTCACCAGTGTTTAATATTTTAAATTTGATAGAGTATCATGATATAAGTATTGAAGATGAGATAACATAAGTGTAGTGAAATATTCCAACACCTACTTCAGCTACATAAGAGATAGATGATATCTTGGATAGTCATGTGGGCAGAAGCACAAGAAACAAGGAATATGAAGAGTATTTGGTCAAATGGAAAGGACAACCTGTTGAAGATTCATCATGTCTATCCAAGGAAGATGTTGACTGTCTTGGTTTACCTTTGTACACATGTCATGTGACAAGGTCACTTCTCAAATTACCTCAGGTGTCTGGTACGGGCGCATCTAGGGTGTAAGACAAATCTCGCATCACCCAAAAAGATTGTCTAGTTTCAATAAGGGCTATCTTTGGATAGGTTTACTATTTTTGAGTAGGTTGTTCATTTAAGCAGAAATTGTTCCATTTGCTTCCCTGGAGGTTCATTTGTGATATATTAGCCTACTGATAAAGTTTCATAACAAGATAAGTTTGGTTTTTAAGTTATTACTTTTTGTTTTTGTTTTGACAGGGTGGTACAAAAGAAACATATTTAGTTTTAAAGGCTTTAGAAGCTTCGAAAAGGGGTCAAACTTTGATTAGTTGGCGCATAGCGAGCTTGGGGCATAAAGGACTTCGTTCCATTTTCAAAATGGGGTTATAATAGCCAATCAACTCAATGGTTCACATGTTATGGTTTTCAAAAGTTGTGCCTTTAGGACTAGTTTCAATACAAGTGGAAAAGAGAGAAAAATCACTTAAGGTGGGAAATTGAACCACTGGGTGCCAAAATGGGAAAATTTCACTTTCCAGAATATTCAAAAGTGGTTAATTGGGCTACTTATAGAGGGCTAAAGGGGAATTTTAGGGTCGGTTCTAGAAGTGTAGATTGTGGCTCCGTCTTGTAGGTTATTGTAATGAAAATGCCTATGTGGTTATAGCATGTTGTTTTTCTGAATATTGTAATGTCATTTCATTGAGAATAATAGAAAGCAATTGTTGTTCTTTCCATTAATCCATTCTTGCAATTTTTTGTTTATTTCTTCATTGTGTTGTGTGTGTTTGGCTAAATAAGGGGGGTACCCTTCATTAGTTTTAGGTAAATTTCTTAAGACATTTTATGATACCATATATTTCCTTGTTAGAAGAAAACAATTTTTTTAACATCTTGGTGTAAACCCCACTTGCATATTCACCAACATGTTCTTTTCCATATTTAATGAAGAGTGGATGTCCTCCCAAACATAATCAAAAGCATTGGAGTATAAAATGCAATCCTTTGTAGTTGGAACATGAAGACATGTCACTTGTATTTATGCTTTTTTAGGAGTTGTTGTAGTGGTTCTCTTTCAAGACTAACACCTTGATACAAAATGTTTACATAATTCAAGACTCGTGAGAAGGCATGATCATTTCTAGTTAAAAGGAATTTCCTTGTTTAGCTTTGGTATCTAAATATTGATAAAGTAGAGATGCTACAATACATGCCTACATACTATGGATGAATTATCTACCATTGATATACAATCTACATCCGTAGTCTTGTAGCTAGCTGATTAATCCATAGCTATATTGTGGACTTATGCTAGAGGACATCATTGTCATAATCGATACTTGGGAGTAACCTATGGACTTCCTTATTCTTCAGTCTAGAAAAAATACTTTTGGATACCTAATTATATTGGGCCAACCTTGGTTAGCCAAAATAGTAGCTCTCATTGATTCTTGGTTAGGTTATATGACTTTTTGTAATGGGACTAAGCTAACAGAACTCTCTACTTAAATGCCTGTAAAGCTTCCATGAGATGCGATAGCAAATTGTGGATAGACAATGTCACAAATTCATATGAGGAAGATGTATTGATATTGGCCATGGTTGTAATGGCAAAACATTTGGAAGAATACTAAGTTTAGGAAGACCAAGATGAATTTCTTTCTCAAATGAAACATAAGGTGTCAACAAATGGCTCTAGATATGTCTACCTCCTTCCTCATTCTTGTCTCTTAAATACATTAATTGGCTCTTGTAAGGAATTTTGTTCTATTTATTGGCTCTTGTAAGGAATTCTTGTAAGGATACCACTTAGAATTATGTTTTATAGAGAGAGAGAGAGATGTATACATACATATACATATATTTATGTGTGCGTGCACACACACACACATAGATATATATGTGTGTGTGTGTGTGTATTGTATCGTCGGAAAATGGGAGCACTTCCATTTAGGACTGGTTTAGCCCTCCGAGTAGGTGGTTTGGGGTCATGTCAGACGCTTTCATGAGATCTTTGGCTTGTATCATGGTTTTTCCCCTGTTCTGCCCTTTTCTCCACCTCTTTCCTGCCTATTTTTGGCACCTTGACCTGAAACCCTGAGATTCTTGACCTCAAGCTCAAGGTTGACCTTCTGGGTCAAGGTTGACCTCGACCTTGACCTTGGGTCCAAATTTCAAATTCCAGAAGTTTCCGGATGTCGGGCTTCAAAAAGTTTATTTTTCCACTTCTGGGTCAGCTGTTTCAAATTTCAGAGTGGTAAACTCTTAAATTATATTTAATCTAGGTCCATTTCTAGGGGTTAAGGTTTAAATGAGAATTTAATTCTTCTATGTCGACCTCTCTAGAAGTTTGTGCTCTAGACTAGTATAAAAAGAAGCCTTCCTCTGTCATTTTCACATCCACTATTAAGCATCTTTTGCAATCCTTTGTCATAATCTCTCAAGCACTCCATCATCAAGTGAGCATTTTCAAGGAAGAATTCAAGCCATCATCTACATTCAAGCATTCAAGTTCTTCATTGAAGATCAAAGATTCAAACATTCAAATCTTTGGAGGAATTTGGTTCAAGCATTCAAGATTCATCATTCAAACCCTAGATCTATCCATCATGGTGGTGTGATCTTCCTTCAAGATCCTTTGTTCATCTTCAAGATCTATTCATTCTCCCTTCAAGGTGGATTCCATGCATACAATCATGGAGGTTTTGATTTACATTTGTTAGTGTTGAGTCCAAACTTTCATATTAACATATTTGATTACAGTTCAAATACAATTGCATATCTATTGAGTAGCATAGCTTCGTTGTTAGATCTACTTCTACTACTTGCTAGCATTCTCTATTTTAATTCTATTTTAAAAGTTGATTCCAAACCGGGGTTTGACCAAGGCAAACCCCTCATCCAAAAAAAAAAAAAAAATTTCTTGCAGGTACAGGTGTAGGACATCGAATTGCAGTTTAGATATGAGTACCCTTTTCGGCGAACTTTCGGGATCCACGAACAGAATTTCCATCGGAGCAGTGTATGTCAAGGTCGACTTTTTGGGGTAAGATTGTGCCCTGGGGTAAGATCTTACCCCTGTTTTGGGTCAAGGTCGACCTCTCTCAGAAAGACAGAAGGTTTCAGAGTTTCTCTGTTTCTGCATTTCCCAGCCAAATCCAATTGCAAAATTTCCTGAAACTGAACACAGACACTAGAAAATAGTGATTTACGAATCTGCTCCTTATCAAGATAAGTATTCATGTTTTATTAAGTTTGTATGTCCACAACATTTTCCATCACACACAACACAACACAACTCAAAACACCCATATAAAAATATATCCCAAAAAGATATATTTTTATATCTTACATATATATATGTGTATGTATATATATGTATATGTATATGTATATACATATATATATATATGTATATACATGCATATATATGTATGTATATACATACATATACATATGTGTGTGTGTGTGTGTGTGTGTGTGTGTGTGTGTGTGTGAATGATTTTAGAATAACTGATTCACCCCCACTCTCAGTTATTCTAAAATCATTCTAACAATTGGTATCAGAGTTGTTTGTGCTTGTAAAGAAAAAGTATAAAGGTACTTGAAGCTAATGATCAAGATGTACAAAAAGGAGGTACCAAAGCTGAACAAGGAGAACTTCCTTGCATGGTAGACTTTGATGAAGTTGCATCTAGCCGGTATTGGTGATTCAGTAAAATACTGTGGAAAATGATTATGTACCAATTGTTGCACCTATGACAACCGAGGAGATGGAAAAACAAGAACACAATCAGGCAATGTTGGAGATTGCATCAACCCTAAGCTATCCCGAATTTGAAGACATCAAGGATTGTACTAATGCAAAGCAAATGTGGGACACACTAGCAACTATAACAATTGTTTCAATTGTAGTTTCCAACAATATGTATGTACATACGTACATACATACATGGATATATGTGTGTGTGTACACACACACACATAATGCAAGGAACAATATATAGATTGGTTGTTAACCACTGTTGTCTTTGATTGGAGAATTAGATATATGCCAAATGACCTGATCTATATATTTGCACTTAGTGCAATTCACAATTATAAGATTATATCTGATATGATTGAAGCAATTAAGAAAAGGATGATCTTGATGTTCAGTATGATGTTAGCCTCCTTTAATTTTCCAATGGAGAATATGTACTAATGTTGTCTTATCACCTATAGCGATGAATTGCTATTTCTTATCCAACCTTGAGCATATGCAATGTATACATATGATGTTAATATAGCTTGTAGCGATATGTTGTTTCAAATGCGTAGTTATATTCTTGCAACAAAGATGATGTTGTGTCTGATATGATCGGTTTGTACTTGCAATAGTGGTGTTGTCTTTGATAGATGCTTTCAAACTATGCAACTAGTTTATGCTAATAAGGCTTATGTTGAATGAGTATATCCAAGAATGGATAAGAGATAAACTCAATTGATGGTTGTTGAAGTGAATCTTATTACCATAATATATCTTGCAATGTAAATGGATTGCACCTTTTCATTATTGATGAGACACATCCTTTCCCCATCATCTTTCATAAAATATATTGATTAGTTTATAATCGTTGATTAATCTAAATTCCATTTAACAATTTTTCGAGTAGATTGCGTAAGAGTTTTTTCATCAATGTTTCAGATCACAATTTTTTATCCATGATCAAGATGATAGAAGAGAGCATAAGGAGATTGAAAAAACTCTTACATAATCTACCTAGAAAATTGTTAAAAAATATCTATGGATTGTGGAAATTTGATATGTTTAATAATGTAAATGCTACCATCAATGATAGTTAGCATTTACTCATCTTAATCAATATTATTAATCGATTTAGTCATGTTTGAGTAATCATTGCTATTTTTCTTAATGATTCTTATCAATTTGTGATGATTAATTGATTAGCTGTAATCAATTATTAATAACTTTGATCATAAATGGTCAAGACTAATCATTGATTAACAATATTGTAATCTCTTCAGCGTTAATTGGTGTTTTGGTATTAGTCAATGCTTGTATAATCGATGCTTGTATATGCCATATTAATCTACTTGTTTCATACTTGATATTGCCATTATGTCGATGTTTATGATCGTACTGATTATCATCCTTTTCTAATCTTGGTCAATGATATTGAATCATGGCAAATCGGATTCTAGTCCCACTTTTTCAAGATTCTCAATCAATGCTTAATACACTTAATTGATGTTATCACTCCCTCTCAATGTTCTTGTCTTAGTCGATCTGTTAATCACCAATCTCCATAACATATTGTACTTGATATCTTCAAACCATCATATGTTTGGATTCATGTATGGAATGATCAAAGGCTTACTAATGACAACTATGGGATCATTAATGGTTCACTCCTATTTGTTGATTTTCCTTTGATATCACATCTCTTCATTGGATGTATGTTCTACTAATAGTGGTGTGAAATTTCTACACCTTGCTATGATGTTGCTTGCAACCCTTTTTTGTCTTGTATACGTAGTTATTCCATGATGATGATTATATGATTCTTGATTAGGCTTTCTGCTATTCTTATATCACAATGATAGAACCTAATGGGTGTTCATGATGGTTTTTCATGTCATCTTCTTGGTGGTCATGATGATTGCTAACTTTATAATGAATGTGGTGATGTATCATGATGGTATATATCTTCATTTAGTATTGTGCTTCTCCTTCTAGTTTTGATGATGATTGACATATGATGTCATCTTGTTCATGATTGATTATGGGTTTACTATTTAGATTGGATAGTAAAATCACAAGTACATGTTGATTAGGTGATTGTTGTTAAGATTGTCATTCTTAATCGTTTGTGAGCTTGGTCATGCTTGATGGAGATATTTATCATAAGGGATTTTGGATTATCCTTGTTTCTCTTAAAGTTGCTAAGGAAATTGTCTTATTTATAAGACTTTATGACTTTTTTGTTATTATTCCAACTATGCACATAGGTGCTCAAGGTTTGCCACTCCTTGACCACATAAGTGTTTTGTTTCTATTTTACTTTCGTGCAAAGATGGGGACATCACATGTCATTATCAATAGACGACCTCACACCCCCATGAAATCCACATAGAGGCAAAGCCCCCACATGACAGAGATGTAGAGTGCCACGTGGTAAAACCACTCCCACCATCGAAATGGTGATGGGAACCTTGAGACTTTAGGGTTTGAGAACGTTGAGTAGAGGAACTTCAGACATTGCATCGGTAGTTGCTAGGCGGAGACCAATAATGAGAAGAAGAGTTGTCCAAAGGAACTCTGACAACCCTGTAGGGGGCATTCCCCTAGTGCTCAAGAAGCTTTGGAGGTGGGCCACCTCTAGCGCCACTTTATTAACTTGAACCTGGATTTGAAACAACACTTTATTACAAATACGTACTTTAATGCAAAAATAAACATGCATATCAAAAGAGTTGTGTGGAGATTAAATGACATTTGTATCTTTCCACAAAGAAAAGAGGATCTCCACCTTGAAAGCATGTCGAATTTGTGTAAATTCAGAGGGAATGTGAGGCCAATCTCCTAGGAGAACCATATGCTAGGAAAATTGTTCTCACCGAAAGGGACAAAAGTAATCATGAATCCAAATCCACAAAATTTGAGCATGATGGCAAGACCATAAAAGATATTTGAAAGACTCTAGTTTCCCACAAAAAGAGAAATGATGTTTAGGAAAGACTATATGTCAAAGGCGAGAGACCAGATGCAAGCCTTGGGAAAAAATACACCAAGAAAAATGGGCGAGCTTAGGCTTAGGAAAAATAGACTAAATATTTTGTAATCATAATTGCCAAACTAGTTGAGGCGACTACAAATGCCACCAAAGATTCAAAGCAGACATCATGGGAAGGTGCAGAGAGAGCCAATAGAACCCCAATCGAGGCTTATAATTGTGGAAGGTGGTGTTAGGAGACCAACACTAGTCTTTCCACCAAGGCTTTATTATGTGAATGCCAATCTTGTGTACCATATTCAAAGGTAGAGAAGACACGACAATGTTGAATGTATGTTGAAATGGTTGGAAAAGCCAATACTAGGCTTTCATATCTTCCCACGAATGAAGATTCATATTGACTTTGGAAAAAAGGTCACTAGGTGTGCGAATGCCATAGTTGTGAAAATGCAAGGCAAAACCCTAGACAATTGGGCCAAGGGTAGGCCTTGGACATATATAAGAAAATACCACCAGATTAGTTGATTAAATGAAAGTCCATCCCAAAAATCAGAATCAATCCACCAAAGCCAAGGTTTGATAGCCTCCTAGGCATGACAAATGATTTTGACTACACTTCAATATGAATGAAACTTGCCATAACCATAAGGATTTGAAAGCCAATCCTCTTCAAGGTTGGCCTACTAATTGGATAACACAATGAAATGCAATATCTTAGAAGAATTTTCTAGGCTTCATTGCCAAAAATGTCCTAAACAATTGATGCAGGGGCATTCTAGGGTACTCGGTGAATTTGCATGGGAGGTGTGTGTTTGGACGGTGTTACTCGGTTGCAGCCTTAACTGACGGTCTCAGTTATTGAAGGAAGCTCGGTCGCTGAAGGAACTCAGTAATCTCTGACGCTCGGTGAAAGTGTTACTCAGTGATGCCTGTGGTGCTCAGCGATACCTGGCATGCTCGGTTATTTCACTGTTGCTCGGTAGTTCTGGTTTACCGACTGGAGTTTTGTGTGATTTGTTGGGCTGAAATGTCCCCTTTCTGATTTTTATATCATATTTAAATCCTCTAATCAGATTATTAAATCAAACAATCAACACTTTGAAAGATTATGCAATTTCTCAATAAAACCCAAATCGGGTATGCCCGAAATAGTGCCAAAAACTTCACAGCTTCACATATTATTGATAAATCTAAAAGTAGACATTTTTACAGAAACTTCACCAACATAATGGCCTACAAAATGACATATCCAGATCTGTATAGAGTTTACACAACAGCTCCAAAACGGAGGACAAATACAATGCTTGTCGGGCTCCCGAAAACAACACAAAATAGCCTAGAAACACCATAAAACACTAAAAATCTATCACAGAAGTAGAATCATGACCCAATACATATATTCAGCTTTATTTTAACATCAAAATGGCTGCAATATAGCAGCAACCCAAACTGATATGAAAAACTCAACCGGAAACACCAAAATCTTAAAAAACACACCCGAAAACTCACAAATCTGCACTGTTCAGCACAAGGGAAAACTCCACATGAGATTGCACATGGAATGGCCTCAAACTCTTGTCCTTAGCCTTCTTGGAAACCTGAAACTCCCGTCTTTGGGTCTCCTTCTCCACAGGTTTGGCAGCCTCTGAAGAACAACAAAGCAATGAGCAAAAATCAAGTTCTAGAATTAGCCCAAAATATCTCCAAACCCCTTTAAAAGAGGGCATAACCCTAAATCACAACCAAGAGGGGTCAATAATACATATTTTAATAATAATTATCATTTATTAATCCATTGGTTTCCAAAGATTAGCCCCTTTTCCCAAAACTTCACTTTTTGAGCCTGCTAGCCTTAGCAAAAGTTATTATTTTTAATTATTTGAAAAGGGGACATGACAAGTCCTCCCTCCCAAATATTTCTTGTCCTCAAGCAATGAAGGTTGGGATGCTCAAGAATATGTGCTCCTTCCCAAGTTGCATCCTCCAATGGTAATCCTTTCCATTTGACCAAATGCTCTGTGATGCTCCTATTTCTCAATCTTTTCTCTCTTGTATCCAAAACCTCTTCTGGTATTAAGACTAATTTCCCTTCATCATCAAGAGGTGGTAATTCTTTAGATACTATGGTTTGCTGGCCTAGAACCTTTTTCAGGCAAGAGACATGGAAAACATTATGTATTTTTCTATTTGGTGGGAGCTCCAATTCATAAGCTACCTCCCCTACCTTCCTGATGATCTTATAAGGCCCATAGAACCTTGGCTTGAGCTTCTCTGCCCCGCTCCTCTTCAAGGTGCTTTGCTTATATGGTTGCAACCTGAAAAATACCAAATCTCCCACCTCAAAAGATCTTGCAGTCCTTTTCCTATCAGCGTACAACTTCTGTTGGTTCTGTGCATGTTGTAGATTATCCTTGAGGGACCTTATTATGTCTTGGCTTTGCTTAACGAAATCACTTGCTGCAGGTACTCTGCTATCTGAAAGTACTAGATCAACAAAAGAAAGGGCATCATAACCATAAAGAGCACGAAAAGGAGACATACCAATAGACATGTGACGAGATGTATTGTAACAATACTCCCCTAAGTGCAACCATTTCACCCAAGCATGTTGTTGACTTGAAACATAGTTCCTCAAATATCCCTCTATCCATTTATTAACTATCTTTGTTTGTCCATCTGTTTGAGGGTGATAGCTAGTACTGGGAGTGAGTTAAGTTCCTGCCAAATGAAAGAGCTCCTTCCAAAAAGAGATGAGGAATCTACTATCCCGGTCACTGACAATGTTTCTAGGCAAGCCATGTAACCTGAAAATTTTCTTGAAGAACAATTCTGCCACTTGTGATGCCTTGAAATCAGATGTGATGGGAAAGAAATGTGTATACTTAGTTAGTCTATCTACCACCACATATATGCAATCCTTACCTTGAACCTTGGGCAACCCAGTGATGAAGTCCATGGAAATACTTTCCCATTTTTGTCTAGGAATAAGAAGTGGCTGCAACAACCCTGCAGGAAAATTTTGCTCACTCTTGTTTTGTTGGCATACCATACATTCCTTAATGTGTTTAAGGACATCCTCCTTCATACCCTTCCATGCAAACCGCTCTCGAAGTTGCCTATATGTCTTGAAGTATCCTTGATGATCAACCAAAGGTGTGTCATGAAAGGCCCTCAATATCCTTTCCTTAGTTTTTGATCCTGGCACTAAGAAGATCGTGTTCTTGTAATAAATCAATTCATCAACAACCTTGTACCTATTATCATCCACTAACTTATCCAAAATCTTGGTGGCAAAGGAATTTTTAGCATACTATGAAATTATGGAGACTTTCCAATCAATAGAGATAGATGTTAAGGAACACAAAGTGGGCTTTCTTGAGAAAGCATCAACAACCACATTATTCTTTCCTTTCACGTATTCAATATCAAAATCATAAGCTTGCAATTTCCTTACCCATTTTTGTTGAAGATCATTCAAATCCCTTTGGTTCAAGAAGAACTTGAGGCTATTATGGTCTGTCTTTACAATGAATCTCCCACATACCAAATATTGTCTAAACTTATGAAGCGCATGCATGATTGCCAACATTTCCTTATCATAGATGGAGTAACCTTTCTCTGATTGATTTAATTTTCTACTCTCAAATGCTATTGGATGTCCCCTTTGAGTTAGGACAGCCCCTATACCTTCTCCAGAAGCATCACATTCAACAACAAAAGGTAAAGAGAAATTTGGAATTGCAAGCACAGGGCATGAACCCATTACCTCCTTAAGCTTATCAAATGTTTTTTTGTGCCTCTTCTGTCCAAATAAAAGCTTCTTTCTTTGTCAAATCAATCAAGGGGACAGAAAGTTAAGAAAATCCCTTGACAAATCTCCTGTAGTAGCTACACAACCCGAATAAACCTCTCAACTGTGTAAGATTAGTGGGTGGAGGCCAATCCAAAATTGCCTAAATTTTTTGTTGATTAACCTGTACTCCTTTAGAACTTATAATATGTCCCAAATATAGGATCTCTGTCAAACCAAACTCACATTTATATAGCTTAGAATAGAAGGATTGTTGCTCCAAGATTCCCAAAATAGTGTCTATGTGTTTTAGATGCTCTTTCCATGTTTTACTGTAAATCAAGATATCATAAAAAAATACCAAAACAAATTTTTGAAGATGCTTGCTGAATACCTTATTCATACAAGATTGGAACATTGCTGGTGCATTAGTGAGGCCAAATGGCATAACAAGAAATTCAAAGTGCCCATAGTGACATCTGAAAGCAGTCTTTTCCACATCTTCCCTCCTCATGCGGATTTGATGGTACCTTGATCTTAAGTCAATTTTTGAGAAGTATACAACACCATGTAACTCATCAATGAGTTCATCTATGTGTGGTATGGGATACCTATTTTTTATGGTCTTCTTGTTTAGAGCCCTGTAGTCTATACACATTCTCATTGTACCATCCTTTTTCTTAACAAGTACCACAGATGATGCAAATGGACTAGAGCCAGGCCTTATGAATCCCATGTCCAAGAGTTCCTTAATAGTTTTTTCTATCTCTTCTTTATAACCTCTTGGATGGCAGTATGGAGTTGTTATAACTAGTTTTGCACCATGTTCTAACTCTATAACATTCTCAAAACCTCTATCTGGTGGTAATCCCGAAGGCAAATCATTGAAAACTATACTATGCTTATCAAGAATATTTTGAATTTCAAAATGAAAATTACCTTGATTCTTTGGAGAGCTTGTTGGATGGATTATGACTCCTACTGCCCATGCTACTTGTCATCTTCAAAAAGTCCTCTCCATCCTCTTTGTAGTGACCACCTTAGGTGCTCCATTTGATAAGCCTCTCAATAAGACCTCTTTCCCATTGGAATGAAATTTAAACTCCATAGTTTGATGGTTCATGTAATAGCCTCCAATAGAGTGCAACCATTGAACACCCAATACAAGATCTGTCTCCCCAATGCCAACAACATAGAAGTCATCACATAACTCATAATCTCCTAAGGTCATCCTGAGTTGTTTCACCACCCGTGTGCAAGGCATAGTGAATCCATCAGCTACAGTAACATTGAATCCCTCAAAATCTTCTACTTTAAGCCCTCTTTTCATGACAAATCCCTCATCAATAAAATTGTGAGTTGCCCCACTATCAAGAAGAACTGTCAACCTTTTCCCTACTCGTACCCCTCGAATTCGAAAGGGATGGTATCTTGGGACTCTTGATAATGCTGCTAAAGTGTCATCCTTGCTGATTTCTTTTTCCTTCTCTTCTTCTTCCTCCTCCTTAGTGTCATGAAATTCCTCATGCTCATCTGAATCAGATTCTGAAGCAACTTCAATATAGTGCACTTGAGCTTTCCCCAAACATTGGTGTCCTAGAACCCATGGTTCTCTACAAGTGAAACAAAGCTTTTTCTTTTGTAATTCACTCCTAGTCTCTTCATCTACCTTCTTTTTTGCTACATTTATCACATTCTTTGGTGGTGGTGCTGGAAAAGTCTTTTTCTGAAAATTCTCCTTATGTTGCCAAAGATTTGGGGGTTTTTGATTAGTGACTGGTTTCATAGGCACACAAGTTTCAAGTTGCAAGCTTCTTTTGATAGCTTCCTATAAGGTTGAGGGTGAGAAAGCCTTAACCAAACCCTTAATAGAATCTTCCAAACCATTAAGAAAAAGATAAACAATCATCTTTTCACTCATATCAAGTACCATAACAGCCACTTTTTGAAACTCTTCTACATACTCATTAACTGATTTGGTTTGCCTCAACTTTGACAATTTTTTAAAATACTCTTCATCATCTTTGAGATCAAATCTATCTATCACTCTTTGACTAAAATCATCAAATGTAGTTACTTGATCATGACCTTGAGTAGTCATTCCATGATACCACCAATCATAAGCTGCATCTTCCAAGTGTAGACTTGCGAATTTAACGACATCACTCTCCTTCATGGGGTTAAGTGTGAAGGTCTGTAATTTTTGTAGCCATGCTCTAGCTGAAATTTTATTTGTTCCATCAAAAGTAGGTGTTGTAAACTTGCTTATTTTATTTTTGAGCTCTCTTCCACTTATGTCCTACTCTCTCCTGTACTCTTTCTTGGGCATCAAAGTGTTCATCATATCCACATATTCTCTAAAAGGAACCGAACTGTGAAAGTCATCATTTAAGCCATTGTAAGTAGCTCTTAATGCAATCAAGTTACATGTAACATTTAAGACATAGCTCTTCATCTGTAGGCAAGAAAATAGTTTTTGTTGATTTAGAGGGTGTGGGTTTCAGATTTATTGGCTCCTCTGAAGTGCTCCCTCTCTCATTAGTAGATACAACTCCTTGGAGTTTTTCTGTCAATAACCACAAAGCCTCTCTAGTTTCTGCCAAACTATCCACTATTTGCTTTTGAGTGTTCTAGATGTCCTGGAAGAATTTTTTTGCCATCTCATCCGGGTCAGCCATACTTGTCCCTTCCTTGGATTTTGTACTTTTATTTTCAACTAGAGGTTTGATCAGAATTTCTTTATTCTTTTCTCGCTGCAAATATCTCTTTTCTCTTTCACTTAGTTGCATAAAAACTTCTACAAACCCTCAGGCTGGCAAGATCATAGCTCTGATACCACTGAAATGTCCCCTTTTTGATTTTTATATCATATTTAAATCTTCTAATCAGATTATTAAATCAAACAATCAACACTTTGAAAGATTATGCAATTTCTCAATAAAACCCAAATCGGGTATGCCCAAAATAGTGCCAAAAATTCACAGCTTCACATATTATTGATAAATCTAAAAGTAGATATTTTTACAAAAACTTTATCAACATAACGACCTACAAAATGACATTTCCAGATCTGTATAGAGTTTACACAACAGCTCCAAAATGAAGGACAAATACAATGCTCATTGGGCTCCCAAAAACAACACAAAATAGCTCGGAAACACCATAAAACACTAAAAATATATCACAGAAGTAGAATCATGACCCAATACATATATTCAGCTCTATTTTAACATCAAAATGGCTACAATATAACAGCAACCCAAACTGATATGAAAAATTCAACCGGAAACACCAAAATCTTACAAAAACACACCTAAAAACTCACAAATCTGCACGGTTCAGCACAAGGGTAAACTCCACATGAGCTTGCACATGGAATGGCCTCAAAATCCCATCCTTAGCCTTCCTAAAAACCTGTAAACTCCCATCTTTGGGTCTCCTCCACAGGTTTGGCAGCCTCTAAAGAACAACAAAGCAATGAGCAAAAATCAAGTTCTAGAATGAGCTCGAAATGCCTCCAAACCCCTTTAAAAGAGGGCATAACCCTAACTCATGACCAAGAGGTGTCAATAATACATATTTTAATAATAATTATCATTTATTAATCCATTGGTTTCCAAAGATTAGCCTCTTTTCCCGAAATTTCACTTTTTGAGCCTGCCAACCTTAGCAAAAGTTATTATTTTTAATTATTTGAAAAGGGGACATGACATGGGCCGACTTGGTGCATTTATTGTTGGTAGCTGTTGTTCTAGGCCGACATGTTAGATTTCATTATTGTAAGGCTATTTTGAAGCCGACTTTTATTGCATTTAATAATTGTTGGGGGGAGTTAATAGTTTCATCCAGTCGACTTGTGGCTAATGATTAGTATTTATAGGATGTTTGGGGTAGTTGTTTAACATGACTTAGAGGTCGCAGATCTAGATGACTTGGAAGACTTAGTGAATCAGATCTTAGGTTTTGAAAGCTAGAGTTGGCGAAGTTGTGGAAAAGATCTTGCATGATCTTGCATATCAAATTGTTATTTGATAGTTTGTAGTTGCAGAGCTAGTGGTTTGCACACTTGGAGACAAGGAGATTGTTTGGAGGCTTGTGAGCTCAAGTTTAGATCTTCCTTAGGGTTTTCATCAGTTTCTGATTATTTTCAAAGCTGAGCTAGCTAAGATTGTATTGGATCTGTGTGGATCTTGAAGAATTTTTTTTTGTTTGTAATTGGCCCTAACCTAGAATGCCTTATAGCCGGACATGTTAATGAAAATTATGTTGAAACATCTTGTTGTGTTGAGTTTTCTGCTGTGTAATTCTAAAGCTGCAAGGCTGGATTGTCCTTAATTGGATCTCCCTACCTTGGTCTGCGTCAGGTGGTATCAGATCAGAGTCGATCTTGTGGAGCGAAGGTTGATCTAGCAAGGTTGATCTTGCGAAGTTGATCATGTTGGTGAAGAGATCATATGATCTGAGTTGTGGATCCATGGCACTAAACTTGTGGATCTTGCCCTAGTTATTTGTGCAAGGTGGTAGATTGCGATCTGACTTGCCTACAACTTGAATATTGTCACAAGGTGGTCGGTGTAGGGTTTGTTGCAAAGGGTTTTCTTATCTTTAAGGATGCCTCCGAGAAGATTGGACCCTAGAGCTATTGCAGATCTTTGTGATGTTGTGGAATCAAAGATTTATGAGAAAGTCATATCAGATGTCAGATCTGAGATAGAGTTGATGAAAAATGACATGGTCGCCGAGATCATGAGAGCTATTGTTGGTGTACCTCAGAATGTTGGTACTGAAGATGGTTATGAGGAAGCTGTTGAAGACTTTGAAGATGCTGGATCTAGTGGTGATGACCAGAGGGATAGATCTGGTGAAGAAAAAATTGCTCAATTGCCTAGATCTGGAGCTCGGTTAAGTAACAGTTACCGAATGGAAGTTTCTACTTTCTTTGATACTTTGAAGCCCGAGAACCTAATTGATTGGATTGGTGAACTTGAAGATTTCTTTGAGCTAGAAGAAATTGAAGATCCCCTTCGGGTGAGATTAGCACAAACTAAGTTGAAAGGACATGCTTCTCTTTGGTGGAAAGAACTACAAAGAGATAGAGAAGATGAAGGTGAAATGAAGATCAATCGGTGGAGGTTGATGATGACTAAACGGAAAGCTAAGTTCATACCTTCTAACTATGAGCTTGACTTGTTTAAGAAGTTGCAGTATCTGAAACAGAAGGATCTGTCTGTTGAAGATTATACCGAGGAGTTCTACAAACTTACTCTTCGGTCTAGACACCAAGAGCTTGGTAAGGAAAAGGTAGCTCGATATGTGAATGGTCTGAGATTCAATATTCAGGATGAGCTTGGTATGCTGAAAATTGATTATGTTGAAGATGCTTATTAGTATGCTCTGAAGGCAGAAGATAAGTTGAAGAGGAAACAACATAGTAACTCCTGAGGGAAAGAGAAGATCGATCACTCAGTGAAGGATAAACCGACTGATGTAGAAGATGAACATAAACCTATGGAACCGAAGAAGAAGACATGTAGTGTTATCTTTAAAGGTACTTTATATAATTGTGGAGAGGAAGGACATCGTTCTTTTGAGTGTACACATAAGAAGCTTGGTGACCGACAAACTGCTTTGGTGAATGAGAACATTCAGAATGAACCTGAATCTGAGAACTTGCTACTTTGGTGAACATTGCTTAGTACAAAGGAGGAACCTTGTCAGAGGAATAACTTGTTTAGGACCCGATGCAAGTCTGGAGGTAAACTTTGTGATGCTATTGTTGACAGTGGTAGTACTGATAACCTTGTTGCTGAGGACATGGTTCAGGAACTTGGGTTGAATAGAATGAAGCATCCTTGTCCTTATAGGATTGGCTGGTTACAAGATGTTCATGCTTTAGAAGATGACATGAAGTTTTCCCTGATGCCTTTGCCAAATACAATGCTCAGTAGGAGAAGCCTGAGTATCGGTAGCCGAGTTGAGTTTGTGGATCCTGAAGGTATGGTTGATCAGTGTAAAGAACAGACCTGTGCGTTAACAAGGAAAGACTTGAAGAGTCAGAGAAAGCTGAAGTGGAAGAGTATGCAAATTGAAAAGGTGGAGGACTTGTATGTGAAGAACCAGTTCGGGGTTTATGTGTCAAATCCCGAAAGATGTTCTTGTCACATATGAACATCTTTTCAAACCTTAGGTGTCTGATGCAGGGGCATTCTAGGGTACTAGGTGAATCTACATGGGAGGTGTGTGTTTGGCTGGTGTTACTCGATTGTAGCCTTGACCAACGGTCTCAGTCATTGAAGGAAGCTCAGTCGCTGAAGCAACTCGGTAATCTTTGACGCTCAGTGAAAGTGTTACTCAGCGATGCCTGCAGTGCTCGGTCAACACTGGTGCTTGGTGATGCCTGGAATGCTCGGTTATTTCACTATTACTCGGTAGTTCTGGTTTATCGACTGGAAATCTATGTGGTTTTTTGGGCCGACTTGGTGCATTTATTGTTGGTAGCTATTGTTACAGGCTAACATGTTGGATTTAATTATTGTAAGGCTATTTTGAAGCTGACTTGTATTACATTTAATAATTGTTGGGGGGAGTTGATGGTTTCATCCAGCCGACTTGTGGCTGATGATTAGTATTTATAGGATGTTTGGGGTAGTTGTTTAGCATGACTTAGAGGTCGCAAATCTAGATGACTTGGAAGACTTAGCGAATCAGATCTAAGGTTCTGAAAGCTAGAGTTGGCGAAGTTGTGGAAAAGATCTTGCATGATCTTGTAGATCAAATTGTTATTTGATAGTTTGTAGTTGTAGAGCTAGTGGTTTGTACACTTGGAGACAAGGAGATTGCTTGGAGGCTTGTGAGCTCAAGTTTAGATCTACCTTAGGGTTTCCATCAGTTGTTGATTATTTTTAGAGCTGAGTTAGCTAAGATTGTATTGGATCTATGTGGATCTTGAAGAACTTGTTTCTATTTGTAATTGGCCCTAACTCGGAAGGCCTTACAGCCGAGCATGTTAATGAAAATTGTGTTGAAACATCTTGTTGTGTTGAGTTTTCCGTTGTGTAATTTTAAAGCTGGAAGGCTGGATTGTCCTTAATTGGATCCTCCCTGCCTTGGTCTGCATCAACAATCCTCTTAGCACACAAGGAAAAGCCTTTCCTTTGCATTGAAAAGGAGCTCCAAACCATTGGAGGCATGCATGACACAACAAAAGTCCCAAGAGACCTTTGTGAAAACCTTTATGATCTTTCACAAAAGCCTAAGAAAACCCCTCAACAACTTCTCAAGTTTGAAGTTGGAAGCCTTAGAGGGAGCCAACAAGAGGAGTAATGGATATGAGTGGCTATGAGGATTGTAGAACATACTTTAAATCTACCTTCTAGTGAAAGTGACTTGGTAATACAATAGTACTATTTACTCTCGATTCTTGCAAGGATTTTATTCCAAAGCTCCATGGGAGTGGCCTAAAAAGCAAAGGGAATCTTCAAAAAATGAAATATTTTCCCATGACCAATCAACTTTCACCCAAACTGAAGCATCCAAGACAAAGTTGGGAGGAAAGATATCTAGTGACACTGAGTTTTATGAAACCAAATGTCAAAGTTAGAAGACATGTAGAACGTGTGAAGACATTGAAGGGCTTCCTTAAAATTCTACTCCTCTTTAATCAAAGAGAAAAAAGAATCACCCAAAACATCACCATTAACTAGTTGAGAAGGTGACTTAGGTAGGGAAATTTCTCTAACCTAGCCCATAGAGATAGATTTTTCCAACAAATAACCTAAGCCTTCAACAACCATAACATATAATGAAGGAGCTAGAGGGCACCCTTGGTGAAGAGATTGGAAAAGCCTAAAATCTAGAAACTGGTGAGCATTAATGGTGATGCACTTTGAGACATTCCCACACAACATTTTCACAGACTGAAAGAAGCAAAATCCAAAACCAAGGGCACCCAAAATAGCCAAGATAAAGGACCATTCAATGGGGTCATACACTTTAGTGAGATCAACTTTGAGGAAGACAACATTCTGTCGAGAGCGATGAGCCCATTTCATTCCTTCCCAAAAAACAATAATGTTATCTAGGATGTACCTAGATTTGATGAAGCCGATTTTCTTTGGTTGGATGATTTGTGAGAGTAAGTGATGGATTTTAAGTGTTAAAGACTTGAGAATAATCTTGTAGGAGACATTGCATGGAGTGATGTGTTGCAAATCTCAAATGTCTTTAGGGCCGCTAGAATTTGGTATGAAATTGATATTACCTTTGTTAATCATTTTCCCTGGAGACTGGTTATAATAGGCTTCTAAATAGGTTTTATGCAAGTCTGAGCCCGCACAAGGCCAGAAGGCTTTGCACAACTCACAAAGAAAGCTATCACACCCAAACACATTATCATCGGCCACAAAACTAAGAGCTTCCTTGTGATCTTCAACATAGAGAAACTTCTCACCAAAAGCATATTGGGCTTCAAAATGCCAAGAAGGGACAACCTTGAAACAATCTTGAAGGGCTCTATCTAGCACAGGTGAGCCCTCTTAAGCAATGCATAGTTTCTCATAATGGTGAACAAATGCTTGAAGAATTCCTGCTAGTACACAAAACATCGTATGATCATCTTTAATCCTTTTGATACTTGATGATGAAAGATGATTATGAAGAGCCAAAAAAAATCTTTGGAATCTTGATCACCCACCTTTAAAAAGTGAAGTCTGGATTTGACTTGGGATCCATTGGCAATATGACTATCTGTAATCTGCTTCTAGTGGCAGAGTTGTGTAACCCTAGCTTGCAAACTAGGATAAAAGGGGTTAGTGACAAGGGCATCCATGGAATAGTGGAGATACAAAGTGGTAGCTTTATGGGATTGTCAATGATATATGGAAAGATAGTGACCCAAAATTTGGAAGAAGCAAGAAGTGTACTAGATAGCATGATTCCACCAAGAAATCCACTTGGACGACTAAGTCGAATGACATTCAACGTTCTAAAGTTGTTGAATATAGGCCATATTGGGATGATGATTCAACAATGGAGTATCCAAAAAGAATAGGGTCTTAGGTGGCTAAACATGCCCCACTTTCCAATCAATGTTGAATTTAATGGGGAAGTGAGGTGATTGGGTGATCTCGAGGAGAAGCATAATTGGAAGATCTTGACAAGAAGAAAAAGAGAAAAATGATTATCTTGTAATCATGGCATGATCAAGTCATTCAAATACTTTGTTAGTACCCACTCATAAATTACTCCATGCATGCCAAACACCATGAACACGATGACGATTAGTATTGGTATAAAAAGGCCTAATTTATTGCACATATAAAACCATGCCTCCCTTTTTCCAGTTGTCTATTGAAAGGGAAGTAACCCTTCTTTTTCAATGGCCACCTCAATAATATTAAAGTCACCACACATAACTCAAGAGATAAGTGACATTGAATCCACAATCCACTGCCAGAGACTAGATCTCTCAATAGAATTATTGGGAGCATAAACAATAATGATCCCAAAAGAATGACTATCCATTGACATAAGGATCCACACCAGCTGCTAAGTAGGATTAGATCCTTGGTCAACTACATAATATTTCCATTGTGGCACAAGAAGGGTAACCAACCCTCGACAACTTGCCTTGTGTTTGGAAGAAAAAACTAGGCCAGATTGCCAAATAATACATGTAACAATAATCATGAATGAAGAAATTATGTTTTCTTGAAGACAAAACAAATCAATAACATGATACTTTTGTCGAGTATCCCACATGTAATACTTCCTAGCAAGGTTAGTAAGTCCTCAAACATTCCATGACAAGAAATTCATGATTAAATTTCTTGCATGACATCTTCATCCTCAAGAGAGGAGAAACTATTATGTAAGATATCTCACACCTTTTGGAAGTGAGACATTTTACAAAATATTTTCACTATCCTCTACACACACAAAAGGATTGCAAGAGTGGTGAATATTGAGAGGCTAAGGAGAGGGCACATAGGCCGATTGAGGGCTTCAAACCAAAAAAACTGAACAAAAAACCTCAATGGCTGTATGAGGGGCGACCTCCTTCCCCTTCTCCTAAAGGTTTGAAACCGACAATATTGGTTGTGGTTTTTGAACAACTGACTCATGGGACTTAATGGTGTCATTAGTGGATGAGGTAACGTTCCCCTTGTGGGTCATTGTAGTTCATTTCTCCTTCATCTTTGGGGCCTTTGGAACACATGGATGGTCTAATTCCTTAGGAGGGTTATAACCTTGAAAATGACCAAAGGGTGATCCTTAATTTTGTGTTCTGAGGATTGGCATTGAAAAATAGTGCTAGGAAAATTCAGATAGAGAAAACAATGAGTGTGACAAAGCCTTATTTGAATATTAATTTTCTCTTTGAGGTCACAATACAAATCCACTTTAGCACAAACATGTTTCTAGGGTCAAGCACGGTAAAATCGATCAAGCTCAACACAAACAACCTTTCCAAAAGATTGAGCAATGGTTCACAAAAAAGGCCAACAAGGCAAAGGGAGACTTAGAAACTCAATCTAAATAAGAACACAAAGTTTCTTATGATCTAAGATAGAGAAGTCTTGAGGCCATGGTTGATAAACAAGAAAAGAAGATTGAATGCATGAAGGCCAATGTTGGAAAATGGCTTAAACATGACTAGGCTTAGCAAAGTGAAAAAAGAAAAAAAAAACCTTGGATTCCATCTAGGCGGACCCCACGAGGGGCCCAAGCCTAGGAAATCCAATCCAAGAGTATGTCTTCAAAGGGGGACCTTCCCAACAAAATAACCTATCAAAGTGTATTGTTCTAACCATTGTCATGCATTGTCAAAATCTTGAACTACTAAAATAATATTGGGTTTACCTGTAGACACATAAAAATGTCCTCATTATTTATCGTATGTGTCCTCATTATTAACCATTAAATGGATATTATGATCTATTTAATTAATTAATTGAATAATTTCCTCTATTAAATTCATCTAATTTTCCTAATCAATATTTCTAAGCTATCTAATCATTAAAATCCCTTTTGGGAATAAAATCATAAACATTCTATATTTCTTTAAATTCATCATATTTGCATCTTCTGAAATGGATCATTTGCATTCACCTATAAAATGTGGGATAAAGAGGATCTCTATCCACCACCACAAAGAGAACAAACGAGATACTGAACAGGGAACACGTAAGAAGACCTCGACCTAAGTGCCACCTCTGAGGTACCAAAAATAAGATTATAATTAGGGGTGCTCCTCCCATAGTGAAGGCTTAATCCTCCAACACCCCTGCAGGCTGGAGCAGTGAAGGATGAAGACCCACCTAATGGGATTGATGTTCATTACCTCCCCTACTATAACTACAAAGGGGGTGGGGGTGAGGAGGCATGCCATACAATTTTAAGGGGAATTTGGATTGGAATGATAGGAAAAAAGAGTGATTGGAATAAAGCAACAAGACTAGAGTGATAAAAAAGAAATCAGGGCTTCCTCTAACCACCTCCTATAATACCCACATGTCTTCTACAACCTTCTCTCCCATTTGAGGACATCTATATAATCATTTCCCCTCTCATTTTTTTATCTCTCTTTGGATTAAATATGGGAATACATATCCTTTGCAATAATTTTTGAATCAATCAACCAAATCTTTGTCCACCATTAGTTTCTTGTGCATTATGTTTTCTAATAGCACTAAGTTGTTGATTACAAGAGCATGGTAGTAGGAGAGAAATGGAGTGAGTTTTTATTGAATGCATTTGTTTTTTAATTTAATATTGTTTTGGATTTGTATTTTGTGATAGGACTCGTTGGAACCAATCTGAATTTATAATCAGAAAATCTATTTTCTCCATCTACATTACTAGGAGACGTACCTCATGAAAAACTTTAGGCACAAATTTTTGGGGTCACCTGTTTAGTGGAGCCATTATTTCCAGATGCTAGGGATTCCTTTGTTTTGCTGAGGTTGGATGAGGCTATTATAGAAAAAGGTCTCCCACAATTAATACAATATGACACAATAAACAATGAGCTGAAAAATTGAAACCCTAGTAGAGATATCATGTTTTCTAGGAAGGTGTTAAATTTGAAAATTGAAATCATTGTTTTGATACCCACTTCTATAAATAAAATAAAAGTAAAAAGTTTCCTAGAGCATGTTGGCTACTATAGACGATTCATTGAAGGCTTTAAAAAAATAGTAGACCCACTATTTACCCTATTGAAATTAAAGGATTCCTAAAGTTAGTGTTGAGAACTTTTTGAATCCATTAAGAAATCCTTGATTATATCGCCTTTTATCAAAGGACCTTTTTGCATTCACATAAATATTTTAACCAAGCAATAGGGGTTGTTTTATGATAAATAATTGAATTTGGAGGCATGCATGCCATTTACTACATTAGTAAGAACATAAATCCAATAAAGAAAAACTACACTACTATACAGGAGGAGTCTAGTAGTAGTTTATGCCATTAATAATTTTTACCTCTACATCTCAAGGTACATAGTGTTTGTTTACACTAATCAAGTTGTAATCAAATACTTCACAAATAAAGTTGTATCTGGAGGAAGAATCCTTCGCCAATTATTGTTATTGTAAGGATTTGACATAAATATCATCGAGAAACTAGAAAAAGACTGCAACATCTGACTTCTTGTCAAGATTTGACTATATTGGGTGTAATGGACTAGTGCATGATGTTTTTTCAAATGAAAACTTGTTTTCTATATCAATTTAACCCTTATGTTTTACTAACTTAGATAACTATACATGTACATAAGAAAGTGTTCCCCACATTTTAATCGAAAAAAAATCAAGTGATTATTCAAGAATAGCTCTAGATCTACATGGTTAAATCATATATAATTTAAATGCTCTCCTAAGCATGTTCCTTGAAAATGTATAAATGAAATTGAAACATATAATTTCATACCTACATATCATGATGAACCCTTATAATGAGATTTTTTTGTTGTATAAATTGGACACAAGGTTCCCAGAGCTGGTTATTTTTCCCTACGATGAGTAAGGACATCCAACAATATGCCAAGCAATGTGATCAATGTTAATGGATGAGGTGTCCCACATTCATTGGTGAAATACCTCTTCACACTAAAATGATGCTTGAACCATTTGAGAAGTAGGGAATGGACTTTGTTGGTTCAATTAATCTTCCATTCAAAGGTAATCATTACATCCTAGTTTGTATTGATTGTGCCACTAATTAGGTAGAAACAAAGAACTTGCATGCAACATGAAAAGAGGTGACATATTTATTTTATAAACTTATTTTGCAAAGCTTTGAAGCTTTGAAGCTTCTCGCCTTAGATTAGGGCCCATAATTTATGTTAGTAATGGTTAAAGCCTTTTTGACAAGATAGTGAATCAGTTATAGGAAATCTTCCCCTTATCATCCCCAGGCAAATGGAAAATTTGAAGTGACTAACAAGGAATTGAAGAATATTTCACAAGGATATTTTAGTCTACATTATTGACTAGGTTTATAGATTAACATAAGTTTTTTGGGCTTACAATATCACTTGTGTGACAATAATAAATTTTACTCCTTATGAGTTGATCTATGAGAAGAAACCAATATTCTCTATTGAGTATGAACTAGAAATTTGTGAAGATAACAGTGAGATCGGGATTGATTTAACAAAATCCCACTAGCATCAATCACTCAACTTAATACATTTGACAAGGTTAGACTAGAGGCACTTCAACATATTAAACAAATTTAACAACATAGAAGAGGTGTTGTGACAAACACATTACTCATAAATAGTTCATGGTTGAGATTGAGTGCTATTATATGATTGAAGTTATCGTGATTTTAAGGAAAAACTACATACCAAGTAGTTGGGACATTTTGAAATTAGCCAAGACTTTAGTAATTGAGCCATTTAGTTGAAAAGTAGTGGATGTCGATGAACTCTTCTAGGCAACAACCATAAATTAAAGGTCTGTCGTAAGAATACATGTAAAGAAGAGTTCTTTGTAGAATTGCAAGCTCAATTTGAGCATTTTACCATAGAACATCTCTCTTCCATGAACTTGATGGCATAATTCTTGAGTGTTTCTCAAATTATAAAATAATACAAAACTAAAGAGTAGGGATGAAAATTAGAAACGATGGTCCTCTCCTTTAAAAAAGGGTTGAAAACTAGAAATGATGGTCTTATTTGTCAATAACTTTGTTAAAAATTGATTTTCATTATTATTATTGCAAAAACAAGTTTTGAAGGGACCCAGAATCCCTTTACAAATCTATTACAAAAGATATATCAAATAAGACCCCCATGAAGAAACAAACATACAAGACAAAAGATAGGCAAAAGATAAAAACATAGAACCACTCTGTCCCCAACAACCAACTAGCCAAAAGCTAGTAGAACACACCAAACAACAATAACAAAAAAGATAGAATTAACCTAGGTTTTTAGGGTCCCAACAACCTCCTCTTCAAGTTGGCTCTTTCTCTGAGCGATGTTCTTCATCTCAGTGATGTCTTGAGGCACATGAATGACCTTTTTCTTCATGTTGGTTCTAGTTCTTTTACCTAGACCCATAGTATCTCCAACAGTTGCCTCCTTGTCCTAGTCGAAATCAACAACAATCCTTTCTTGATGAAACTTTTCTAGGCTAGCCACTACAAAATATATGTTATTTGCAATAGACTTTAGAACATTATGGCTTTGGTCCATAATCTTTCTGAGGGTAGCATCCATTTTGTCCATCCTCTTATTTATTTCCTCCATTTTTTCTTCCATCTCTTCCCTGGCCAACACTTCTGTATCCACAAAGTTCATGATCAACTTTTTCTCATCCAAAGACCAAATTGCATAAGAAGAGAGATCACGAAGAGACATAGTACCGGGCTTGGAAACTTTGCTACCATCTTTTTTCTGCATTTCCTCAAGCTTAGCCGACAAGGCATGGTACTTCAAACTCAGGCTCTTTATCTCATGGAAGACCCATCTCATCAATCTAAAAGAGTATAAGGAACTAGCTTTATCAGTTTGCAAAACTCCAAGAGTCATTTACCTTTTGTCTTCAAAGTCATCCAAGCACAATTCCACAAAAGATGCCCAGACATTGCCCTCTTTTTGGGGAAGGGACTCCTTAGATAAGGAATAAGAGATAGGGACATCATGGTCAATGTATCTCTCATAATCCACTAAGATAGGAACTTTACCCTTTCCACCTTCATCTATACCACTTTTACTAGCTTCAAAAATAGGGTGCACTTTGTCAATCTTAGCACTTTTATCCATAATACCCTTAGTAGAAGAAGGAGAAGCCATACCAACTTCCTTAGAATTTTCTTTTCCATCTTTCATAGCCACTTTCTTAGGGACAATATTTTTCTTCTTTTATGAGGGATGAGGGCCAATATGCTCTCCCTCATCCTCCTTAGTATCCATCCCCTCTTCCTCAGTAAGATTTCTAGCTTTAGAGGTACCAACCATCTTCTTTTTAGGAAAAACCCTGGGGTTTTTAGCTGGATGGGAAGGGGCGTCTTCTTCATCCTCCATTTCCCATCCTTCCTCAACCTCAACACCCTTGTCCTACCCTTCACCAAAAATAGTCACAATGAGTTTATGAGGGGAATCAAGAACCCTCATAGAGAAATGATCATAAATAAGAAAGATTAAACCTTGGTGAATAACTGACTTCTTAGGGTTCTTCCTATGATCACTAATGTTGGAACCAAGAGAAGAAAGTAAATAATAGGCAAAGAAGATCAAAGCTCTATGCCTAAAATGATTTACCATCACAAAGCGGTAACCATAAATCCTAGTGTATCTTCCATCTAGAGTAAAATACTCCATAATGGGCTTCAACACCTCTCTCTAGATAGGTTTAATTTGCTCGAGTTCATAGTGAGAATTCTCACCTTTCACCAACAAATCCTTCTCCTCGCCTATTTTGGGAAAGATATCCACAACCTTATCAGAAACCTTCCCATCTTTGGAAAAATTCATACCCTTCATGGAGAGTCCGGTAACCTCAACAATGAGATTCTCGTCGATTTCAACCTCCCTTCCGAATAGATTCATTCGACCATTCTTCCACTCCTGGACGAAGATCCCGGTGATCTTCTGGTCATAGTCATGGAGCTTCTCCAGGTAGGAAGTCAACCCTCCTTTCTTCAACCTATACCAAATGGTGTCATTATCCCTCCATTTGTCACAGGAAATAGGCTCAATTCTCTTCAAATTTCCACCCACCTTTTGAATAGTAGAGCCAAGCACAAGTGGGATCAAATTATGAGTTATGTTCTGCAAAATGCAGGTAAAACCTATAACACAATAGATTGCCCACAAAGCGTGCAAGATATTATTAGCAATTATTATCCTCTACCCCGCAGGAAGAATTCCACCTCCAACACTGATCAATACTACCAAGTGCCTTCTCCATCATTAATCAATATTATTCCAGCTTTACCATTCATCTAATCATATTGAAGGATTGATTTGATGTCATCATTCAAATTATTCTCCCCTTCCCAAATTGTTTTTGCCTTAAGTTGAACACCAAGGTTGGTGAATCCATCAACCACCCTATTCGTTTCACGATAAGAATGGGCAATGTTCAACACATTTAAAAGGTTTGTATTATAGCTATTGAATCATATAGTCTATGATATGTAGTCCATAAGGCCTTGTGCTCACCCTTTGGACACTTTATTATATTATTAGAGTCTCCCTCAATCCACACTTTTCTGCAGTTTGGGCATCTAGCAATGCTTAAAATTTGAAAGACACCCATGGCCTCTACAAGGTGGTTACACTGAAATTTGTCACAAATTGGTTGTTATACATTAAAAGGTTTCAATGAAATAATTGACTCCCAAGTGTCACAAATTTGTTGCCATAGATTATAGAGTTCCAAATGGTGTTAGACATCACAACCATAATACCCACACTCTAGTAACATCGTTCATCACCATGAACCTTACGATGCAAACAACATTCAAATCGTTTATAGTGCATTCATTTTTTATTATTAGGGAGGTAGTTGGGAATTGTGCATGCCTTATCACACTTCCGTTAACATCTCATTGTAGATATTGCTTACTAGTGAAAAAGCCTCGTTGCTGATATCCTACATTGTTAAGGTGATTATTATTTGTAGATTGTTATTTGCTGTTGGTTACACCAACATGGTATCACAGCAACCAATTTGCATCCCCTCTAGTGTTGAGAGCTTTCATTAGTCAGTTTACTTTTGAGGTCCCTGCAGGTTGATATTCGTTTTTGTGCTTTGTTGGTGCCATTTTATTGGCACACAAGGCTTGATTATTTTCTCTGTAGTTTATTTTGTTTGCTGGACCTAGATGATGTTTTTTCACTATAGATTTGGTGACGTCTTTTCATGAGTTGGCGGCTTTACTTTCCAGGTTGTGGTTTATTTATGCGAGCCTTTTTAACTTGGGATTTTTCCTCGTAGTTGGCAGTTGAAGGTATTGAAGTTCGTTGGCTTGATTGTTATCGACCTTGACTTCTGTTGGTTGGTTTTTTCACCAATTTATTTAGTAGCGACTTCTGCATTTTCTACAGGCTTCAAGATTGGCTGGTGCATTTTATTAAAAGGCTTGCATCTATCCTTTGTTTAAATATTTTTAACATTAAAAACTTCAATCAAAACTTTATTGATTGCACATTCTAAATAGAATTATTAGATCTGGCCTAGGTGAATGTGGATTCAATTTGAACAAGTGCCACGTAGTGACTAGTACTTACCAGAGTTAATTTTAAGTTTAGTTGTAAATTAACTTAAATCTATTTTATTATATTTATTATAAATATTATATATAATTGAATTAATAGTTATTTTATAAGGTGTGCTATGTTTTATAAATAATTAAAATATATTTAATAATTATAATACATTTATTAATATTAGAATTATATTTAGATATAAATTAAAATTAATTATAAAACTAAAGGCTACTAGTATATTATTTTAAAAATTTTAATTATTATCATTCATATAAAGATTCTTATCAATTACACATAAAATTATAATTAATTTCATTACTCTTCTAACTAAACTAGACTTTGTATATTTATTTATTGCATGTTGATATATCTAATATTTAATTCTTATTTTGTAAAAGTATGATATATTACCAACAAATTCAATAATATTTATTAATTTATATAATATATTACCAATAAAAAATTTACACCCACAAAGTAAAAAAAAAATTCTAACAGGTGGAAGAGAGTGGTTCAAATTCCTCCCTATTCCTTCGCATTCCTCTAGTGTTTACTAATAAGAAAATACATCATATTCATTTGTATTTGGGCATTTATAAGTGATGTGTAATGATTGTAATGATATTTACTAGTGATTTGAAAAAAAATGTAAAAAATAATACCTAAAATAATTATTAAATAGAAATTATAAATATAAATCATATTTACAAAAATGTTAAAAAATATATTAATATTAAATTTTTATTATTATTAAATATAAGGAGATCAAAAGATACAAAGTATCACCGAAGAGTATCAAAAATTACAAGAGGCAAAGCCTCCACACGAGAGTATCAGAGATAATTAAACTAGCATAATAGTCAAAAGAAGAGACAAGAAAGACTAATGAAGCAGGTCTTCATGAGTGTCCACTCAAGCAGTCCAGCCCAGGCTGCCTTCCATCCAGACGACATTCTTCTGTTTCTGAATTTGGTTAAGCAAGAGGATCATGTTGCCAGTAGTGTTCTTGTTGAAGCTTCTAACTTCTTTGTTGAGTTTCTTGATGGTTTGTTCGAAAAGATAGATGTTGTCCATATGCCTTCTCCACATGTGAGCATCCTTGAGTTCATGAGCGAAGAAGGTGGCATAACCAGTTTTGAGCAACCTTTTGAATTTGTCTTTATCAACCTTCATAGTGATATGAACCTGCGAGAATTTTTTTAAATGTGTGAGACTTCGAAAAGACTCAGTAAGAACCCTAGGAGTGTTTTGAAATCTTTCCTCATTCCTGCATTTCTAGATCTACCATAAGATGTTAGAAGAAAGAATGTTCCAAAAAATATTAGTGCCCTTTTTAATCCCATCAATATGACTAGTAATGATTTCAAAAATATTAAACTTGGTAGAGATAGAGATATCAAACATGAGCCAAACCTCTTTAGCGAAACTGCAGTCAAAGAAGATATGCCTCCCTATTTCTGGGGTTCTACAGATACTACAATAATACATCTCAATAGAGTCCTTTTTGATAGGGATTCTATCCAAAATAAGAAGCCATTTAAAACATTTGATCTTAGGATCAATCATACTTTTCTAGAGTTTATCAAAGAGCTTCTTCCACTTGGGGATATCAAGATCAGTGTACTAGACTTTGTTAACATGGCTGATGATGGAATCATTATAATCAATAACAAAGTTTATGTTTTTGGCTTTAAGCCTGGTTATAATGGTTCCATCAGGCCATTTGATGTTTAAGAATCTATCAGAGTCAACATGGCAGAGAGAAGGGATGTCTTTGTAGGCTTTGATGAGCATATTATAAGTCTTCTTTTGGGATGGGGGAATGTTAAATCTATGCTTCAGCTCATTCCACAGCATGAGTTTGTCATTTTCAAAGATATTGGTAAATTGAGAAATGCCCAAGGTGGACCAATGCTTGGCAAAGCATCCTTGGGAGAGGGCCAAAGGCTTACCAGCTAACTGCAGATTCCACCAAATGGATCTTTCACCAAAGATCTGCTTGTTGTCATAAAATTTTTTATTAGTGATATACGGTTTGACATGGTTCCAAGCTTTCCAGATAGATTTGAAAACAATAGAACCTTGAACCACAATGGTAAAGTTACCACAAATTAAATCACAAAAGGGTAAGTTCTTCTAGAACTTAGCATTCTTGGGGTGACCTCTTTCAATGTTACTTCTGATAAGAACTTTCCAAGGATCATCCCCATCTAAAGCGTGAAAGATCCATTTGGAGGCCAGAGCTAAGCCACTAGTTTTTAAGTCCTTTAGCCCTAGACCCCCAAGGAGCTTATCAACATGACACCACTCCCATTTAACAACATGAAGCTTCTTATTCCCTTTGCCATCAGACCAGAGGTAGTTTCTGATGACCTTTTGAATTTCAAGGATCTGGTAATTGTTAAACATCCATGCAGAAGCGTAGTAAATATTGTAGGAAGAGAGGATTTTTTGATAGACCTGAACTCTTTCGGCAAGAGATAAAGAATGGTTGTGCCATTTATTAAGCTTCTTGACAATTTTTTCCTTAACCCAAAGCCACATATCCTTAACGGAAGACTCCAGGGAGAAAGGAATACTAAGATACCTAACAATCTTGTTAGGGCCTCCCTATTGAAAACTATAATTGTTAAACCAATCTGGCGGTTGATCTTTCCATCCAAGACAAATGGATTTAGCTTGAGAGAGGAGAGCACCAGAGATGTCACAGAAAAAATTGAGTTTCTTAATTAAAGCAGCAAATTTATCTTTCGTAGCTTCATGGAAGATAGCAGTGTCATCAGCAAATTGACAATTGATAAGATTAGTGTCATTAGGGAGAGTAATACCTTTAACTGCAGGGGATAGAGAGTTATCTCTGAGAATGTAAAAAAGAGCATTAGAATTAATGACAAAGAGGGCAGGGTCCAAGGGACATCCTTGTCTGATGGAGCGGCCTAAAGGGAAAGGTTCAGAGAGGGAGCCATTGATATCAACTTGGGCATAGGCATCTTTAAGTAACATCTTGACATAGCTACAAAAAATAGGAGGGAAGCCAAAAGCTTCCAACATCATAGTAATAAAATTCCACTCAACCCTGTCATAAGCCTTTTCAAAATCCAATAAGAACATAGCCGAGTTCTGCTGAGAGTGCTTAGCCCAATTCAAGGCCTCCTAGCTGGTAATCAAGTTCTCAAGGATATACCTGCCTTTAATGAACCCAGTTTGGGTAGAACACACAAATTTGGAGAGGATGGTTTCAAGTCTGAGGGCCAAAATCTTAGCAAAGATTTTGTAAGAAACATTTAGGAGAGTGATAGGTCTCCAATTCTTGATTAAGGTCTTATCCCCATCTTTAGGAATTAATTTGATGATACCAATATTAATGGAGCTACCCAAGGAACTGGAGCTAAGAGCTTCATTATAGATTTCAAGAAGATCTTTACAAATACACTTGATGTTAGCTTTGTAAAATTCAACAGGAAGACCGTCAAGGCCAGGCATCTTGTTATTCTTAAGAGAGTTTATAGCTTTTTCAATCTTGTCTAGGGAAATATCATTACTAAGCAGGGAGGCATCCATGTTGGATAATCTCCAAGGGATAAGGGATCTGCATTGGTCCCTTAGGGAACTAGCCTCCAAGGTGTCTTCTGAGGCAAACAAATTTTTATAAAACTCAGCAAAGGCCTTTTTAATAGTCTCGATGTCAGAAATTTCCTGATTATCAATAACAACTTTATCTATAGACTCATTGGTATGCTTTTGCTTAATGAGGTTGAAAAAGAATTTGGAACCCCTATCACCATACTGGAGCCAGTGAGCACGAGACCGAATTTGCACACCTTTAATTTGGCACTACTGATGCTGTCTAAGGGCTTCCTTAGCACTAGCAACTTGAGGGACAAGCAGGGGATCAGTCGGGTTGGCTTGAATGCAGGCTTCAACAAAGTTAAGGTTAGATATAAGCTTCTTCTCAAAAAATCTAAAATCCTTGGCTTTCTTTTGGCCAACAGTCCTTAAAATATTTTTCTACCAAGAATATCCATGTTCCACCTCTTGGTATGAGAGATGGAAGGATATTGGGTTCTGTTGAGACATCTGATAATGCTAATAGTCGCAAGGATATCTTCATCATCCAGAAGGATAGTATTAAGAATGAATTTAGGGTCGATAATCCTACTAAGGATAGGGGTTCCTCTAAATATAATGGAGATAGAGATAGGGTGATGGTCAGAAAGGGTGGTGGGAGAAACCAGAACCAAATTCTCTCTAGCATCTGGAGCAACCGAGAAAAATTCTTGTTGAGATAGAACCAATCCAGTCTAGAGTAAATCCTAGATGATCCTTTTTTTGAATTACACCAAGTGTACCAAATTCCCAAGTTAGAATCTTTGTTGCCAATCAAGGGGTCGAAGCGAAGTTTATCATGCTTCAGCTTATTCCAATGGTAATTCTCAGAATCTTTCCAAGAAAAGGGAAGGCCACCATATTTATCCTCTTGATGTTCGATCATGTTGAAGTCACCTCCCAACAGCCATGGAATATTAGGGAGAGAGACCAACAAAGTCCATAGGGAGGATCTTTCCTTGTAGTCATTAGAGGCATATAAAGAACAGATGCTAAAAACTAAGTTACTGTAGCTTAGCGTAATCTAGATAGCTTTATTACAGGGAGAAATGCCACTGCCAATGATATAAGGATCCCATTTAGGGTTAACCAGAATGGCAACACCCCCTCTGCCATGCGGAAGATTAGTGAAAAATTTAGTAGCATTCAACCACATAAAATTAAGGTTGGATTCAAGGGTGAATCCAGTAGTTTTAATCTCTTGCAGCATGATAATATCAATACACTTATAATTATTAAGAAAATGCTTAATCACAAATTTCCTGTCGGGACATTCCAGGCCCCTGATATTCCAAGATATGCAGTTCATGGGGAACTATTGTTGGAAGAGGATGCATTAAAACTAGAAAGCTCCACTAAGGGAGTATCTTCCACTGAGACCGAGTTACCCTGTTTCTTAGAGGCAGAGTTCTTATTCTTGGAGCCCAGAGGTCTCCCTCTTCTTTTAGACGTGAGGAGGTCATCTTTAAGATCATAATTCTCATTATCAAAGAGGGTCGGCGAGACAGGGTCGAGATCCATAGTCGGGTTGGAATTCAATACAAGGATAGGGTTCGCAGGAATAATTTCAAGAACAAATTCATCAATAATTTCTTTGAAGTTTTTTGTGGGAAGTTTGATATGGCTAGAGGAAGTGACATAGGGGTTTTCACTGGGAATACCCACGGCAGTGGCAAGCAACTGAGAGTTGGAGATAGCAGGAGCAGGTGACAAGAGAAAATTACCCTGCTTATTATTACGCTTCTTTCTTTTCTTGGAGACTATTTGGAATCCTTCAACATAGTCATCCAAATTTTGCAATGTGGTATCCGTCAAGATGTCAAGATTCTAAGGAGCCAGGCTCAGCTGGGTCACTTTATCTTTTGAAGGAATACTTTTATTCATAGGAGGTATGATATTCACTATGGGTTCTGGATTGTTTAAAATAGGGGAATTTTCAGCTTGAGCAGGTTTAGGCTGAACCAAGTTTCATTTGATAATGGGACAATCTTTCCTAAGGTGACCCTCCTTCCTGCAGAGGAAACAAGTGTTTAGGTTTCTAAGGACCTCAATAGGGCATGTGAAAACATCACTACTAGATAAATTAATACTGATATCACTACGAAGTTCCTTACCAGGATTTAGAGAGATTAACACCCTAGCATCCATGTGTGGGACAAGATGCACAGAATCATCCATTCTTATAAACTTACCAATAGGTTCAAGCAACTGCAATAGGAACCGCTAGAGGAAAGGGGGAATTTATTTAACCAAGATCCACCTAGGAGCTGACAGAGCTATGACCTCCTCATGGATGGCCTCAGGTGTCCAAGAAAGGGCACGAAAAGAGGTATTCCCAACAATCCAGTACTGCTTTTTGAGGATAGTAGCCTGGGATTCATGGTTGTTGAAGAAAATAACAAATAAGCCCTTTTGGATATGCCGACAAAAGGAAATATGATATCCAAGCTTAAGATTCCAGAAATTATGGAACCAATCATCCATGAACTTCCTCAGAGGACATTTTTCAACCTCAACAGCAGAAAAAAAGATAGCAGAGTTCCTTAACCTATCTTTTTCCTTCATAATTTTTGCTAACATTTCAAGATTAGGAGAGACAGCGAAAGAGGAAGGAGATCCAGGGTTCTTACCAGTTTGTCCGGCTTCATTGCTAGCTGAAGGATTGAATCTGAGGCTGGAGTTAATGGTGGAGGTGGTGTTCGCAACGGCCTCAAGGAATGACTTGTTAGGAATGAATGCTAAAGTGTTTGGCACCCATTCTGTAGTAGTTGTTGTTGCATTCACGACTATGATTGTCATTGATGTCAACATAGTGTTTTACCGAAGACTTGCAAAGAAGCAAACATTGTTTTGATTAGCACACGTGGGATATTGTAGTTGGAGCTATGCGACATTGAGGATATACTCTTTGATATGTTATATGTCTATGGTTAAGAGCACAGATAGTAATTCTTTTATTCATGAAAGTTATGATCATTTTGGTGGAAGCAATATTTAGGCAGTGTTCCTGAGTAGCGATTTTTGGCAATCAGATGATATCTCCTAATTGGGATGAAATCTGGCTTTGTGCAGTTAAAGGGAAGTTAGAGACACATTGATAGTGACATGGATGACAACACAAACTTCAAAGTCACACGAGTGAAGATTTATTGTATTTGGAAGCTGACAGTTTTATGTAATTTTGGCGTAGCGTGTGGAATATTTTATTTTGTAATTGTGTGCTGACTCATTTGTAATTATTTGAGTGTGGTATAAAGGAAGGAATGTTTTTACTTGTTGATAATAGTGAGAGTGGTTGATTATGAAGTTGTGAAAGAGAATTGTGAAGGAAGACATGCGAAGTACAGAGATCTGAAATTGAGATCTGATGTAGCAGTGAGTGCGGTTAGGCACAGTCAGAGAAAAGGTATCATATTATTCTATTGAATAATGCAAAGATTATTTGGACAGTGACTTCAGTGATTTTACCCTGAAGCTATTTGGGCAGTGGGTCCTTCTGTCTTCTATAACTCTTAACAGGGTTAGAATCTTTTAATAGGGATTCAAAATCTCCTAACAGGGATTTATATGTACTGAATGTATTTCATAAGACTCCTAACAGAGTCCATCCTTTCACAAGGAATATTCATATTAGTGCATCTTTTGTGGGCATCATTCCCACCGGGGTTTACTCTTTGATCAAGAGGTTCCCTAGTCAACATATCTTGTGTTATTGTGTAATTGTGTATAAATATCTTTCTATGGTTGGTAATTATATTGCTTACATGGTTTAATGTTGTTGAAGATGATAAAAGTTATAATTATCTGATAATTGATTCACCCCCCCCCCCCTCTCAGTTATCTTGGTGGACTTTACTTTCTAATAGGACTTAGGTTTATGAGGAGCCAAGGTCTGGTTAGAGTTAGGCATCGAGGTCTGGGAATTAGGGGTGATATTAATGTTCATGTCAGCAAACATTGGGAGTGAAAAATTTAGGGGTGGGCAATTAATGGGAGGTACCACCTCTGTCAAGTGGTAGAGAGGAGTAAGGGGAGGAGAAAAAATATGCACAGATTTGAGATTAGAAGGATCACACCTGTCATTCGCAGTCGCTCATGGGTTGGCGCCAAGATCGATGCCAAGGAGATTTGAATTCACAGCGCTAGGTGGAGGTATAGAACCATTAACTTGCATGGTATCCGACATGAAACCACCGATCATCGCAAGAAAACGCAGAGCCTTATCGCAGTCAAAAACAAATTTTTAAAAAAATTATTTTTTCATGTCATTCTATTTTTCTTAATATTAATTTTTAACTTATAATTATTAAATTATATTATATAATCCATCTAATATACATCTATATATAATATATTATTAAATTATATTTATACAATCTATTTATTAATAATAGAAATCAAAATTAATCCAAATGTACCTAACTTATATTAATAAGTTTATCTTATTCAAATATTTTTGTCTTCATAAAATCATGGGTAGACATTGGACTTGGCACTTCTCTGCAATGTATAGAGGTACTGAAAATGCTATGTATGTATGGCATGGCACTGGCCGGTGCAAATTTTTGGCTATTTAGCGAGTGCCCCCATTTTCTAGGTCAATATGTTTTTTGGAGAGGTTAGCCTATTAGTGGGGTGGGTCTTGTAGGCTAATAAAGTGGATAGAGGTCTTGTGATCCTTTCAAGAGATTTGGGTGGTGTTTCTGATGTTCAAAGTCAGTCTTTTGTCTTCTATTTTTAAAGAGGGTTCCTATTTTTAAAGATCGGAAGTTAGTCTTCTATATTCAGACATAATCAAAGGACTAGGTGTGTCAACAGTTTTAGTTGGATGGCTCAAGTTTTGGTTTTCAATTATTAAAGTTGATTAACTTTAATAATTTAATTAAATAAATTAAAATTACTTTGTAAATTGAATTTATTATAATAAAGTAACTTAATACTAAACATTATAACGTGATTTTATAACACTTGAATTAAGTGTCGATAAAGTCACAAGTATTTTCCTAAATGGGATGTCTACAAGAATAATGAAAAAATAAAATAAAATGTAACTTATTAAATTATTAAAGTTGCCAAATGAAACTCTAATTTGAGCACCCTAGTTGAGAAGGAAATAAAAATAGGAAAGGGATTTTTTCATTTGGGGAAAATTATTTTGGAGAATTCATCTTTGGTACTCTAGAGCCCTTAGAGCTAGGGTTTGGCATAAATTATATGTTAAAATGAAATCCTTCACATATATGAATGTTTGTAGGCATGGAAGATCACCCAAGGGCATAATATATAGGCAATTTCACAGAGGGATTGCATTGGTCTTCGTAGAAATTAATTATTTTTGTAGGGTATCTTACAGACTATAGGAGAGAACAAGGTAATCATTTTAAAATTTTCTTAGAGGGTAGATTTGATAGGGTTTAAATGCTTATTTATCAATTTGGGGGCTTTCATTTCAGCCATACCATTTAGAACACAACAACACAACATTCTTTGATCATTTTTCAGCTAATCATTACATTGCAGGAAAGATGTGGGCTTTCTTGGAATACTTCAATTCTAAGTTCAATTCAACAGGTCATACCAGTTAGTGTATGATTTTGTAGATGTTAATAACAACAAACAAGTTTTATTGGAGGGTGTTATGGTTTGGGTGATTCTCACCAAACCTTGGGTGTGCAATCAAAGGATTGATTTCTGGTTTCTTTCCAAATTACCATCATAATTGTTGTTGTTTGAAAAGATAGTTTAAATAAAGAAATCAAAATCAAGATTATGAAAATACTCATTAGATGTTGGATGCCTAAAAATGGTATGTTATAGTTCTTGATTAATGCTAGAAGATTGTAGTTTATTATGCAATTTGAATTCAATCTTTTTAGCAAAAATTCCCAAATTCCCTTTCATTCAAGCATATATTTCAATCAAAGAATTTTGAAAACAAAAAAAAAAAATTTAAAAACCTTGAAAACTCAATCAAATACTTTGCAATGAATTTGAAAACTACAAAATAGGGGTGGGATATTTCATCATACCAAATATTTTTGTTGTCAAGGGATTCATGATATAATAGAAAACTCGAGGTGGGCCTATGCGATGTGTTTGTGAGCATTTTTCTTGGGATTTACTCTCATATTGGTTATGATCTTCATCTACCACAATATTCTCTATTGTGGCATGACTTGAGTTCTTACCATGGATCAAGGCTTGGGGTTGGTGGTGGCTAGTACAGATTTTTGGTGGCGATGGCTACTCACCACTGCCTTGAATATCAAAATCCTCTCAATTTGTAGGGCTAATTTTTCGCCCACAAAATTAGACATGGTAACATGGAGGGACTAGTTGCCATCATTTAATTCTTTTGGTTCTCTTGAAAGTACCTAATATAGGGATTTTTGTTTTCTTTTTTTTCATAATTTTTGCAAACGAGATATTAAAAAAAAGTTGATTTTGTTAACTTTGCATTGGTACATGTATTTTTCAGTGGTTTTTTTGTCTGATGATATTTTTCCTTGTTGAAGTCATATCTTGGTTTGCTCGATTTCTTATGAACAAAGGGGTAAGTCTTTTGTATTGTGAGGGATATTTTGCTATATTTTCTTATTTAATCATGGATTTTCCTAAAGTATAACTTCTAACTCCATGCAATAATCATAAATGGAAATTATCCAATTTAGAAATTTTTTAATTAAAATTGCAATTGAAGAGAATCACATCAGGTCAAGATCCTAGACCCATGAGTACTATAGAAAAGATAAAAAAAAGAGATGGAGCTCTTGACACTCTTACTATGTTCAATATCATGTGCTATCATGTACACATCCTGGTGATATTTGGACTACTATAGAGAGTCTCTTTGGTAAGATAGATAACTTGAGTAAATTTCATTTGCAAAATGAGCTAATGATCTTAATCCTAGAGGTTATGATAATATCTAGGACTTCTTCACCAAGTTTAATTCTCTTCGATTATAGTTGATGCAATGTGGGGTTACTAAAGTTGATAGATAATTAGTTCTATCTATTCTCTCTAAGATAGGCCTTGATTATTTAGTATTTGTTTCTACAGTTAATGCTACAATGGATGCTCTAGGTAGTGAACATAAAATGCCTCCTCTTGATGGTTTTGCAGCACAACTCACAAGGGACCATGAAAAGTTGGCACAAATGGGCAGATTGACACCGCTAAGGTCTCAAGCACTTCTTGCAAGAGATCCACATCCAAAGGCTTCAAGTGGCAAGGTCAAGAAACACAATGGATTATAAGTCTAATGAGAAAGTTGATGAATATCCTTCACAACATACTTGAAGTCCAAGCCCTCTTCCAAAGAGGAACTCTCTCAAAAGGAGAAGATGAAATATTCTTACTATAAGAGATCAACATATGATGAGCATATGTGTTATAATAAGAAGATTGTTGAACTTACACTCTTTCAAAAGAACAACATCCCACTTCTCTAATCAGCATCTCCTTCAACATTACAATTGGTAGAATCTTCATTGAAACAGGCTGGGATCGTAGGATTTGTAAATGGGATGAAAGGTAAAGTACTCTTGGCTTCTTCTATCCCTAAAAATGGGCGATGACTTCTTGATTCATGTGCATCTTATCATATGCCATATTCTATGGATATGTTCTCTACTTTTGAGCCTTTTATTCACCTAATATTTTGATGGGTAATAATTTACATACATGAAGGTTTGTTGGAAAGAATATATTGCTATTGGAGAGGGATATTTTAATGGTGTTCTTTGTGCTCCCTCCCTAAACCACTAATCTCCTTTCCGTTTATCAAATTACTCATGTGGCATGAGCTAAGATAGTTGATTTTACTCTTGATTATGTATACATTCAAGATATGGATACTAGAGATATCATTGCTACAAGTGTGGTGGATCATGCATCAAATTTGTATTCATTTTCTCATTTTTCTCCTAGTGATGATGTTCCTTTTTCTGATGTTCGCACCCTTCCATCAAGGGTGAATCATGTTTGTGAAAATTTTGGTCACTTAAATCTTGGTTTTCTTGAGAGTAGTGTTGAGCTTCCTAATCCTCCACCACTTTATTTTTCAATTTTGAATTCTTCTATTTAGTAGGTTGATTTTAGTTTTTAAGATCTTGTTTTCTGGGATGAGTGTTTGGAAAATATTTCAAACTTGTTTATGGAGACTCATCTTTTAAGATTGACATTCATGAGTTTCCTCCACTTGATTTGTCACATTTCTTGGTTTCTTTTGATCTTGAGTATGTTTTATCTTATTTGAGCTTGGAGACTCCTAACCAGTTTTCAAAGATTTCTATTTGGAGACTTCCTCCTTTTAGTCGAACATGGAGTGGCTTCTTCATCATTTAGCAGACTTGTTTCTTCTTAAGAAGAGATGTTGGTTGTGGGCATTGGATCATCTTTTGTTTTATGTAATATCTCCTATTGGGACTTTATTCAATTTTCCCTAGAATTCCTAAATGAGGTATGAATTATATAAATAAATAAATTATAAACTTAATATCTTGATTTAGAGCCACAATATTTGATCAGTATATAAACTGTTATTTGATATATTAATTTTGAGTTTTGTAACCTCTTGTTTGATTGAATCCCGATTTATACTTCTTCAATCTCCTTTATGTTCCTCTCTTTTTTGTTGTATATACTTCATCCCCTCCTATTCCTTGATGTATCTTTTCCTTGAATGGTTCAAACATTGTTGTTGTTCTTCTCTACTTAGATGCTAATTAGATCACCTTTGTTAATTGACTACTTGAATTATTATTATGATTTTTTGCCCTTCCTTTTAGTGTTGGGTGATTCTTTATACCTTTTAAGGTAGGGCAAGAAATTTTGTCCCTTATTCTGAATGCAACTCTTCTAAAGACATATATCCTATCCTTAGTGACCTTTGTCCCTTCAGTATTGGTACTTTGATTTGTTAAGTATATTTGATTTTTGATTGTGAGAATCACCGCTAAGAACAAACTATAAGTCATTTTAATCATTGTTAAACATGAAAAACTCATATTAATCATCGATTCTTGCTAAACTAGTGTGCAAGGTGAAAAGAGGAGCAAAGGAAAAGTGGCAGATTACTCCTTTTCAAAATTGCACACTCGAAAGATGTCCTAATAAGCTCAATTAAAGACCTGAGCATTGAATGGGGTAGTGATCCTTTGCAAATATGTAATTTGAAAATGGAAAAGAGGAAAGATGTAATGTAGATGACAAAATAGACAAATAGAGACAAAGTTAGAAAAACCAAACTGATAACTAATTGCCAGAAATCAGAAATGAGTTGAATCAGGGTCCAAACTTCTGTAATGACTCATGATTTCAATTTGAGACAAAGTTATTGGGTGCATAAAATTTCAAACGTTTTATACCTAGGAACAAAATGTTTCAAACATTCTACTCTAGGTACTTTTACTCAAAAAATTTAGGGATCCTCTGGATATTTTTGATCTACCTAGAAAAGATCTGACAACTCTGTAACATGTTCCTACACATAGAAAAATGGGGAAAAGGTTGGGTAAAATGGGTTTTCCTTGGTCAAACCCCTATTTAGGAATCAACCTTGAAAATGTAATGAAATTACATAAAGGGAAGTATGTAAAAAGGTAAATATATGATTCACCTTGCATAAACCCTCATGGACGGATGTAGAAATCACTCATACCCATGAAGATGTTTGAATGTGCTTCAAATCAAGGAGTTGACCTTGGAATATATAATATCAATCAATAACTCCCTCACAAACGCATGGATCTATGAATGCCACTCTTAGATCTTCAATGTAGATATGCTTGATAATCACTTGCAATGAAGGAGAGATGTATGTAGATGGAAGGGAGGATCTTCTTGCTTGATTGAAAATTCCTCTACTTGGCCATTATGGGAGAGAAAATTTATTCAATGGAGAATATTTCATTAGAATTGACTTAAATAAATTGGATAAACTATATCTTGGACACATTCCCTCAAATCTTAAATCGAATCGCTTGAATGTTTGATTTCTCTCAATCTCTTAATTGCACTTGATGATGAATGCTTGGGAATAGTAATGGATCATGAATTTATAATAGTGGATGCCAAAATGAGGAGATATAGGGTGTTTCTATACTTCATCCATCATTTTGGGATTAAAAAATAAGCTAGGTCAACCATGGGATCTAATTTCCCACTAACACCCTGACATAGGGCTTCAGTCCAAATTTGGGCCAAAAAGTGCGGGAATAAAATATTTGAGAGGTTTTGTTCCTAGATACAAAAATGTTTGAAACATTTTGTTCCTAGGTATAAAATGTTTGAAATGCTATGTTATTGTGTACAAAATGTTTCAAATGTTTTGTACATAGGAGAATAAACCCAAATTTGAATTGGGTATCAAGATGGTAGAAAAGATGCAGAAAAAGAAGACTCATGTTTCTAGGAGCAATAATAATGGACATCAGATCTCAAAATCACCAAAATGGGGCCTAATAAAGCATCCAATTATTTGTGCTAACTTTTAGGATGATACATTTATCCCCCCACTTTAATGGGTATGATACAAACTCATGCTTGCGATAAAGTAGATCAATGTATAAGAACAATCTTATCAAGGTCATGGAGACAAAGAAATATCAAGCCCCCAAGTGAATTAAGTCCTCATCAAATCAAAGAGAGTGAGAGAGAGAGAGAGAGAGATGACCACTATTCTAGGAGGTATTGCCACACTATGGATCATGCAAAGAGAAAGCCCTACTGCAAAAGATGGCATTGATAGTCTAGCAAGTTGTGTTAAGATAGTAAACCCGTCAAAACAAAGGGCATCAATCCTTAAGGAAAGCATTATCTCCATTAAGGGATCCTAAAAAGCTGACTAGTCCTAAGGAAATAATTATCTCCAAAGGGATCTAAGAAAGGAGGATCATTCCTTAAGGAAAGAATTGTCTTTGTTAAGGGATTTGTTGAATAATGCACATGGGCATGATAATGTAAAGATGAATGCAATGAAAACATTGTCTCTGTATCCATCTACCTAAGAGATTGCATTGAATCATTGTGTGTGTTTGTGCAAAATGTGAAACAAGAATCATAGTGCATGCCCCTACATTAAAGCAATTAAAAACATCTTAATAGGAGCAATATCTATAATGGATCATACATGCACCATAAGAGGTGTTTCCACTTTGAGATGCCCCTAAAAATAAACAAGCCAAGGGAAATGAATACATGACAAAAGAGAGCATGAAAAGGTTCTACTAACTCAAGGGTAAGTATGACCATATGATAACTCATGTATATCAAAATTATATCAAAATAAACTATCATCGTTCCCCAAATGTAGTATAACTATAAGGAAAATGGAAAAATATCAAGTAAGAGTTATGAAGGAGAGTCTTTTTGGACCTACATCACAGAGACCAAAAAGAATAGTTAGTTATTATTTTGCATCATCCCCAATCATACAACACAAAGGCACATTTACAAACAAAAACACATGCATGACATAACATGTAACAACATATGGGATATTCAAGGGTAACCTTAGGCCGGATGGGTTTAAGGGAGTGATCAAGGATGAGAATGGTAATTTTATCTCTTCGGTGGTACTCCCCTTGGGAAGATAGACAGTATTGGCATGTCAACTCAATTGCAAAAATGTCTGGATTGAAGGGGAATTGAATAATATAATTAATTATGTCAAAGGAAACCATAGGCCCTCTTGGACCATTGAGAATTAGATTAATAAATCCAAGGAAATCATAGTGTATTTGAAAAATGTCTCATTTCTCATTCTTACTCTAAAGTCAACTTGGTGGTTGACTATTTTGCCAAAAAATAGGTGAGGGGCAAGGAGAAAACTATGTGGCATAAGTAGGATAGGTTGGATGTTGATGTCACCACCTTACTGCACTTTGACAAAATGAATGGAGGGAGTACTAAGAATGTCTTTTTTTAGTGATGGATTTAAACATAATCAAGTAGTGTGGAAATTTATCCCAAAGGAAAGATGTTATTTCTAATAAATTTACTTGTGTGATTAGTTTATGAGCTCAATATAGAAATAATTCTTCACATGGATTCTAGGTCATTTTGAGTCTCACCTTACAATATTATTACTCTATTTTAGGTATGTCATTAAGCTCTAAAACATAAATGGGGGGTGATAGGAGACGAGTAGAGCCTATAGACTGTGATCAACTCATGAATAAGCCTACTATTTAGAGATTACTAAGAACGGGGGGCATCACTCCCTACTTGGAGAAGCTCCATGGATGGGACCCTATTATTAAAAAATAGTTTTCTCAGGGTTGGCATAATGGTAGCATTTTTTTTTTAGAAATTTTTTTACCATTGATGAGAACTTGATAGAAGAAGTTATGAGTTTGTCCACAAAAGGGATGAAATTTTACAAGGATAGAAAATACTCGGAACTTGCTATCTGAAATTTTCCCATGTCAGATAAGGAACATGAGGAGCTAGAGTGGGGAATGAAGAGAAACTACGACCCTTCAAAGGTCAAGGTGGTTTGGAGATAGCTCCTCAAGGTAATTATGGACTACATCACCCTTTATGGCTTCTTTACTAGGGCCTTTATGCATCACTTTATTTTCCTTAATAAATTTCAACATCAAGTCATTGTTTCATTTCCCTTTTATTCATTGTCTTCTCTCACAACCAGTATAAAGGTTTCAGAAAGAGACACTACTCAAATGCTTTGATGTTGTTATTTATTACAACTCATCTCTGTGCACCCATCCTCATGATGGTATTTGATCAAACTGGAAGGAAGATTGTAGGTTTATTCTAAGTCTGGTAGTGAACAAAGCATATATCAGTAATCAATATTCACTTCAGTATTAACTTTTAGTTTGATATTTTGTGTCACAAATTTTAGGGAAGAGTCATGGATGTCTATTCTACCTTATTCCAAATTTTGGTGGTTCGATGTTAGTGCGTGTGTAAGCTAGAAGGTTTTGTATATCAGTTTTTGGGTTAATAGTGAAGAACAACAGTTTGATATAGTAGATTCTTATGTGGATCTAATGGAGCAATTTTGCTAAATTTTTTTGTGATTGAGGATGATTAGTCAACATGTGGGATAACGTGTGATCAATTGTTTTGGTTCGCATTGGTGTTTACATTCAAATCTAGCCCACTGATTATACACATTTCATTATTTTGTTAAGTGTTCTTGAAGTCAACATGTAGCCAATCAAATACCTTTTGTAGATATATAATATCTAAATGTTTGGTCATTTTGGTGTGGTAGATTGTGTGTGGAAAATGATTATAGAGATTGTGCGTAGTTTGACATGCGCAAGATCATGGTTTGAGGTCTGAATCAGAGCTACATAGGAGTGAACTATGAAGTGCATAAATCAGTATATTGTACGTAACTGGAACTATTTTTTGGCATTTGTAGATGTTGTTTCTTAGTTCAAATTCTACTGTGACATTGTTTTGTCTCATAGGCATTAAGCCTTTTTATATTTGACCAGTGAGCTCTAGGTAGTGTTCCTGAATGCATGTGCATTCCATTTTATAATACTTCTGCAAAGTATTTTTCATCTCGTAGGTTCATCCCCATCATGGTTTTTCCCTTAACCAGGTTTCCATGAAAAAATTCTTGGTGTTATGGTGTTGTGGATGGTTGTATTTTTCTTTTGCATCTTCCTTTATATTATATGTGTTAAGTGGTTTAAGAATCAAGTTGATAAAGTTAAAAAGTGTAAAACATTGATTCACCCCACCTCTTTGTATTCCCTAATTCCAACAATTGGTATCAGAGCCTAGTTCCTTAGAGGAATCTTAGTAGCTTGAGGAAGATCTTGATAGGTGATTTAATGGATTAAGATGGTATTCAACAACAACTCCTTGTTGCACTTGAAGATATTGATCAGTCCAAAGTTGAAGTTCTAGAATTGAAGAAGAATCTTAAGGAAGTCAAAATTTCATTCAAACATTGAAAGGGTAGCTGAACAAATCCATGGATAATAGAAAGGAACTTTGTGAGAAGCTAAAGAAGAAAGAAAGCACAAATGACAATCAAAACTTGAAGGAGAAGATAGAAGAATGTGAGAAGCTTGCAAAAGGAAAATAATTCTTGAAACATGAGATGGAATATGTGATAATGAAGCTAACCAAGGAAATTGGGGAAAAGAAGAAAAATAAAGAGAATCTTCGTTAGTCCCTAAAGGAAAAATCTGATGAATGCCACAAACTAAATTGTGAGATTGGCCAACTACAACTTGACCTACAATAATCAAAACACAATGAGGAACATCTTGAAAAATAGATTGACATTCTTAGGAATGAGCTTGCTACTGCAAATGAGTAACACACAAGGTCTTGGATTTGAAAAAGGAGAAAGCTTTGGATCTGGTCAAAACAATCAGAAGGAGAGACCTTGAAGGTCTCTAGTAAGACAACCTAATGCTTAATATTTCAATGGTATATTATTTGTGTACAAAAAACATTGGTCATAAAGCTATTCAATGTAGAAATAGAATGAATGGTTCATCTTTTTCGGGTCAATGTTTCAAATGCAACAAATATTGTCATAAATCAAGCAAATGCAAAAGTGTGGTGAATAACTCTTTCAATAGAGGAAATGTTAGATGTTTTGCATGTAATATATTTAGACATAATGAAAATCAGTGCAGCTCAAGTGTCTATGGCCGCTCCTCTATATATTCCTTCTACCCATTCATTTTTGTAGCCATATGCCACTGGGTAACTCTGGAATATGCTTTACCTATGAATGTTTTGGTGTACTGGACTGCTCTGTACCTAGTGTGTTATGCCTACGCCAATTTACTAGAAAAGATACTCTGCAATCTATAGCCACATATGCCTACAAACTAAAAGGACAACAATAGCATGTAACCTGTCTAACCAAATGCCACATTATAGTTGTGGTTTTGCGTGCCCTTCCTCCCAAGGAGGAAGTCAATTTAGGTTTTTTTAAAAACCATGGACTTATTTTTACTATTTTTATTATAAGGACAATTTCAATTTTTAAAATTTAAATTATTTAAACATTTAATTATATTTATACTACATTTTATCATATGTTTTTCTTTATTTTATTTTAGTTTTAAGAAATTAGTGAATATAAAATATTATTAAATTTAATATTGTTGTTTTAAATTTAGTTTATATTGTGTAAGAGAGAGAGGGCGGGAGAGAGAGGGGGGAGGGTGAGAATATTATTAAGTTTAATACTATGGTTTTAAATTTAGTTTATATTGTGTGTAATGTTTGGCTAAATGCAAATATTAAAGCATTAAAAACTACATGTTTGCCAAGTTGACCAATATAATATAATTCTATTTATATCAATTATATTAAGTGATAGTACATTTTATACATAAAAATTAATTAACATAAATACAAAATTAATATACTAAATACAATCTAAATATATTGCATAGATAATGACAACTAGACAAAATCACAAACTCTACAAAAATACACATTTTATACTACCCTTCACATATCTTCGGCGTACCTATTGCACACCAAGGCGCAATTGTTAGTTATTTTTTTACAAAAACTAAAATTTCTAAATATAGAATACTTCTACATGCAAATAAATATATCTTTCTTAAATAACATGCAAGTGAATACATCTTACCTAAATAACATACAACTGAATATATCTTCATTAAATAACATGCAAGTAAATATATCTTTCTTAAATAACATGCAACTAAATATATCCTCATTAAATAACATACAACTGATTATATTTTTCTTAAATAACATGCAATTGAATATATTTTCCTCAAATAATATGCAACTGAATATATCTTTCCTAAATAACATACAAGTGAATATTTTCTTTAAATAACATATAACAAAATATATCTTTCTTAAATAACATGCAACTGAATATATCTTCCTTAAATAATATGAAAGTAAATATTATTCTTTAAATAATACGCAAGCAAATATATCTTCTTTAAATAATATGCAATTGAATATATCTTCCCTAAATAACATACAACTGAATATATCTTACTTAAATAACATGCAACTAAATATATCTTACTTAAATAGCATTCAACTAAATATATCTTCTTTAAATAACATGCAAGTGAATATATCTTTCCTAGATAACATAAAAGTGAATATAGCTTCTTTAAATAACATGCAATTGAATATATCTTTCTTTAAATAACATACAAGTTAATATATCTTCCTTAAATAACATGCAACTAAATATATTTTTCTTAAATAACATGCAACTAAATATATTTTTTAAATAACATGCAACTAAATATATTTTTCTTAAATAACATGCAAGTGAATATATCTTTCCTAAATAACATGCAAGTGAATATATATATATATATATATATATTTTTCTTTTAATTCTATAAAAATGATTTTGCTCATATGAATATCATTATATGTATGTCACACACACACACACACACACACACACACACACACATATCATCTCTAAAAGGATGTATTCCCAACTAAAGATCTAAGTTTAAGAGCTATTAACATGAACAAGAATTTTTCCTTACACAAAATTTTTAAAAAGTCTTTCAAATCTAGAACTTCAAACAATAGAAATCATGAACAATCAATTTAAATACCTTCAATAATTTGGCAAACACGATGTAAATAATCTTTTCGGAAGAAAAATGTAAATGAATTACAAAACTCTATCTTAATCTACGGATACTATGAAACAGCGAAGACCAATCTCAACCCAAAAATTCAAGTTTTCAAAAATTCTTTCAATTTCAAATCTAGAGACAAAACTTGTAATTCTTAAAATGTGTGTGGAATAATGACCCAAAGAAATCTAATATAGAAAACCTAGCAATCACAACTTAAACATACAACTCCTAATTAGAAATTATAACTCAACTATTAAAAATAAAAAGCACTTAACTCAAAATCACAGAAATAAGAACTCAACTACCACCTCATTTTTATCAACTTTAATTAATTAAAAAAATCACTTATTTAATTTTTCCTCAACTTAAGTCACTTTAACTCAACTTGATTTTAAAAGGTTAAGTTCTAATATTCATAATAAAATATTTTTTAAGTTGCATGATTTATTATTATTATTATTAATAATAATAAAATATGCAACCCAAATTAAATATCACTTAACTTAAATATAGAAAAATTACACAACTGAACTCCTAATTTGAGTTGAACATTATATTCATCAAACTTTATGCATTCAAAATTGCATGATTAATTTTAATTAATAATGATATACAATTCTAATTAAATATCACTTAATTTCTTATATGCATTTAAATATCAATTTTTATTTAAGAATAATAATAAATAACTTTCTCAATTATTATTTTGACGTTATAATTAAATTATTTATTAAATATAGGTAATTAATTAATTCGCATTAATTAATTAACCTTTTATTTAATATTTTAATATATCATAAAGTATAATTATTTAATCTCATTTGTTTAATCTTAATTAATTCCTCAAACCTTTTAACACTAAGATCACATTAAACCACATGACATGCAACAAGATGGAAACTGACTAAATCAAAGTACAAAATCAAACCCAAAGGAATGGTTCACGAATGATGTCCCCTTGACGAATTCAGAGGGTACTAAGTAAAATACTTGTCCACTATTTTAGAGTAATAAATGGCTTAGGTTGGGATTTGGACCTGTAAGTTATCTCTCATCTCTTACCATTGAGATGTTATGATAGGGCACACTTATCCTGACAATTCAGGGAAGTTGATGCCCGATACTTGAAATCCTGCATTAAAAATGAGTAGGTACATGCATGTATAAATATATAATAGACAATGGTGGTGATTGATTGATCATGTGGATCACACAAGAAAGTAACTATGACTTTGTTCCTTAACCATATCAATCACATCAAACATAAATATTAAATATACACGCCAACCATACACATACAAATATGGATTCAGTTACATAAACATAAATATACATAACATTGAATCTATCTGAGAATTTAATACACATATGAAAAGTGGTGTAAAAGAGTGTGACCAATTAAACTAAAAAACAAACTATAAAAGGGGTATTACATCCACCTCCCCTAGAATTAGGCTTACTCTTGGAAGCCTACAAATAAATAAGCATATACATCCCTCAATATTGAAACATCCTACCAAGACAAAAGACAAAATGATATATCAAAATAAGTTAGAAAATAAGGACGTGATAAATAGTCATCAAAAGCAATATAATTATGATTTAAGACTAAACCAAAAATCACATTGATCAATCATTTATTATTTAACAATTTAAATAGATCTAGATCTTTATTCATTCATCATTATAGAAAACATCTAGTAATCAATTATATAAAGTACACATTTGTATCTATATCAAATGATATGTTGAGAAGTTCATCCAAACCTAGTTAATGCAACACTTGTATAAAATCTAATCCCAACATACAAGTCTAATATCATACCTCTAGGGTCATAAACAATAGTATAAAATACAAGAGTTATATGTCTAAATTTTGTATCAAGTTTTCAACTACTAGACATCTAATGGGCGTACAAATTCCTAGAGTTCCCAAGGAATAAAATTGGGCTCTGATACCAATTGTAATGCCCCACCAGGGAACCCAAAAGAAATTAACTTAAAGCATGTTACTAAGTTTGTAGAATAATTTGTTTCTTAAGAGTTAACAAACAATAATGAATAACGAAGCGAAATCAATATAAAATAAACCAATATATACTCATAAATGTAACTCCAGATTACAATTCCCAAGGGTTTCATGACGTAGAATTTACATAAGTTAATTAATTGTTAAGAATAACTATAAGTACAAAGTTGCTCACAAGAAATTGAATAATATATACATCATCATATAAGATTAATGAGAACAAAAAAAAATGATACCATAAGGTATACATAATAACCAAACATCTACTGGACAAGTTGTAGGGTATGTGATAACAATAAGGTACAAACTACAAAAAACCACATATGAAAGATGAGAGCAAGTCTCCAAGAATGATGAACAAGAATGAACCACTGCTATAAGTATCATCTAGCTTTGATACAGGAACTTTGGAATTTCAAATGGAAAAATAATCACTACCACACAACCTCATGGAGCCAAAGGTCCACTCTCACCATGTTGAGGAGATAATAATAGACTCCACTCAGATAAAAAAACACCAAAGTCAACCATCATACAAACTAAGAAAAGGATTCTAAAATCTCTCTATCTCAAAAGGTACAATACAATTATAAAGGTAATGCATACTAGGTGAACCCACAATAGTGGGTTACACTTTTTCGGAGGAATGAATTCAACCCGAAAAGTGAATTCGGCGCAAAACACCTTACTCACTTTCGATAGAAACCAAGATGTACTTTCGATTGTAAGTACAAAACTTACGATCAAAAGTTCTTATGCAAGATACTTTCAATCGAAATTGACTTTCGATCGAAAGTCTTTTGTTACTTTCGATAGAAATTAAATAAAGAAATTTTGATCGAAAGTCATTAGTACTTGAATTTCGATCGAAAGTCCTAAATTAGGTTTTTTTGGCGTAAATAAAGTCGCTGAAAGTGACTTTCACTGTCACTTTCGGTGACAGCGAAACTCGTGGAGACCCAAGGCTTCCACATTTCCAAACGTCATTTTACAAGTTTTTTCATGTTTCATTTTTTATTATTTAAGTTTTTGATATATGGATTTAGTATATATGCATATATACATGTGTATATGTGCATATATACATGTATATATGCATATATACATGTATATATGTATGTAAATATGCATATATACATGTATATATGCATGTATACATGTGTATATATGCATATATACATATATATATATATATATATATATATATATATATATATATATATATATATATATATATATATATATATATATATATATATATATATGTATGTATATATGTATACATGCATATATACATGTATATATGCATCTATATATGCATTTATACATGTATAGATGCATATATATACATGCATATATATATATATGTATATATACACATGTATATATTATATATAGATTTTACATTTTTTTGAAGTTTTTGATATATAAATAAATTAGTATATATGTACATGTACATATATGCATGTATATATGTACATGTATATGCATGTATATATGTATATATACATGTATATATATACATATATACATACATACATGTATGCATGTATATATATGCATGTATACATGTATATATATACATGTATACACATGTATATATATAATTTTTCATTATTTGAAATTTTTGGTACACATAGATTTAGTATATATATACATGTGTACATGTATATATATATGTACATGTGTGTGTGTGTGTGTGTGTGTGTGTGTGTGTGTGTGTGTGTGTGTGTGTATATATATATATATATATATATATATATGTATGTATGTATGTATGTATGTATGTATTTATGTATGTATGTATGTATATACATGTGTATACATACATATAGACATGTATATATGCATGTATACATGTACATATACATGTATATATGCATGTATACATGTACAAATATATGTATATATGCATGTATACATCTATATATGCATATATACACATGTATACATGCATATATACATGTGTATACATGCATATATGCATGTATACATGTGTATACACATGTATACATGCATGTATATATGTATATATGTATATATGCATGTATACATGTGTACATGTACATATATATGTATACATGTGTGTATGTACATATATGTACATGTGTACAAATATATATGTATGTACATACATGTATATATATACACACATGTATATATGCATGTACATACATGTGCATATATATACATATATATATGCATGTATACATGCATGTATATACATGTATATATATGCATGTATACATGTGTACATATATGCACATGTCATATATATATATATATATATATATATATATATATGACATGTATACATGTCATACATACATGTGTATGTGTGTGTGTGTGTGCATGTATATATGCATGTGTACACATGTGTATGTGTATGTATGTATATATATGCACCTGTATGTATGTGTGTACATACATATGTACAGTACATGTTTATTTACATTTAAATGTAATTGATTTTACTTTCAAATAATGTAGCGAAATGTGCATGTACTTTAATTTTATTTTTAATTAAATTAGGAAAACATACATATATGTAGACTTTATTTGACGGTAAATAAAATCTTTTAGGTACATACATATTCTAGATCTATCAGACATATTGTTGCACATCACACATGGCAGATGCACTGATTCCCCCTGCAGAACTATTTGCACGCACTAATAGAGAGATTGAACAATTGCAAGAATCCATAAATAACCCATCTAACTCTAGTGTCTATAAGACCACATGTCAATCAATCCTTACTAGCTTGATTAGCATTAGGGATGACATTCATGGTATCACTCCCTATGCCCTAGATATTATAGAGGCCATACTTGAGAGGAAGAGACAAGAGGTTGGCTTTTGTCTTTCTCTTAAGGAGGTATAGGCTTTAGTGCCTAAAGCAACCCTGAAAAGGGAAGTTTTCCCATCTTATGCAGAGAAAAATTATGTGAAGGGGTATCAGGTTACCAGATGTGAATATCCTGCTATATCAGCATTGATATACCCACAATTTTTAGCTGCCCATGGTTGTTATCCAAATAATGACCAGATTCCATTGTACTTTGCACGACAGATTTTTGCTGAGGTTCATTTAGGGAGGGTTGTTAATTACACTAATTTTCTAACACATCTAGGATAGGGGTGTGGCAGACTTGCTGATAGAGATTCTTTTCATCGAGTTGATCAATAAAGGCCAGTCCACAGGGCCATTGTTGGTCAAAGGGCACCTGTTATAGCTCCTTCATTGGGTCATGTTGCAAATGATGTTATATGTAGCACCTAACTTCGAGTTGTGATTGATAGTGTGGGGGACATTGTAGCAGTTGCCACATCCATATCTAGTGATCAAGTTGGTTAGTACCTGATGTCTCGATGACACTCCAGATCGTCAAGTGGAGCATCCTCTAGTAGGACCGCACATGACATGTATAGTGCAGCATGCATCCCTTCACTTTCTAGCCTGGAGGGACTTATAGGAGAGATGACAAGTGTCACATTGACTGGTTTGGTTGAGGATCTATTGGATGCATATGCATTTATAGCAGCAGAGCATGATATTCCCATATCAGAGGTTAGATCTTGTGTGGGTACTGTCAGATACACTCACCCACATCCTTCTCACATAAATTGTGGCCATAATGGTAGTGCTCGTGAGGATCCACCTACTGCCCACTCTATTGCTGCATAGGGAGAGGCACAATGTACAGACCCTTCAGTCAGTGCAGGGCATCAATTCTCTGATGTTGGCCTTGGCGATGTTGAGTTCAGCATGACCACTATGGGTTATCTAGATTTTTTGACACATGATGATACGACTTCCATGCCATCTCATTTGGGTAGTCCATTGCATTCATCATTAGAGAGGCGTGTGTGGTCTATTCATGTTGCAGATGCAGAGTTGAGCTTAGACCAGACACAGTAAAATTTTGATACCCTGGTTGATAGGATTGAGGCTAGGAAATCTGAGTACTATCAATTTCCACTACCTACAAAGGTATAAATCATATTATATATACATGTATTTAATGTTATAATCTAACTTAAATTTATTTTCAAAATTTTAATCAATTGATTTATATATATATATATGTACATGCACGTATATATATGATATATATTTTTTGTCTACTAGGATATGCCTCTTGTTACTCCTTCTTTGGGTACTAATCGTGTACGTCATTGGGACTCACTCGATGATGACATCAGTAGTGGACAGGTGAGTTTTTAATTTATTATCTATGTGTACACACTTTATAACATATTTTCTTGTACAATATTTTAAATCAAACTTAAGATCTGCACATACAATGTTTATATATTAATTTATATATCTCTTTCTTTGTAGGGATCTACACATCCTTCATAGCATGATAGTCACTCTGGGTGTGACCACTTAGTGAGGAGTCGTCATGATGAGTCCTAGGCACTTTCATATTTGATCTAGACATATTTCATATTATGTATATATATTCACATGTGTTTGATGAACTATATTTCATTTCTAGACTCTACAGGACTGATTGATGAATTATATTTCATTTCATATTTATAGTACTTGATCTACACATGATTGATTACATACATACATGTTTAATTTAAATTTGATTACATACATGAATGATGTAACTTGATTTCAATAGATTACATGTACATGAATGATGTTTGATTTCAATAGATTACATACATGAATGATGTTTGAATTCAATAGATTACATACATGAATGATGTTTGAATTCAATAGATTACATACATGAATGATGTTTGATTGTACATGTTTATAATGAAAGTTATGAATGATGTAAATTTGACACATGTGAGCTATATAATTGAGGTCCCTAGATGTTTGATTGAATCTTACTTATATTTAAATGTACATTCGATAATAGTTGTGCACGTACTTTTAATTTAATGTTGTAGTTCAAGTAGATTTTATATTCAAAACATGCACGTCCTAATGTAACACATGAAAATTCGATACATACACACATTCATATTCCAAAGTTAGAGTAATTCATATTCAAGTAGATAATTAATATATATCATATCCACTTGTAAGACATAGATTTTAGATCTATATTCTTAATTTTTAATTTAATTCAAGCTCCATTCACTATGGGCACCAGTAGGAAAGAATGGAGCGAAGAAAACCTCTAGTCTCGCCCGTGAAAAATTTAGTTCAAATCATATTTCATGCATGATTTAGTCCACATCATGTGTGATTTAGTCCATAATTTTAATGGCTCTTTTAACTCATCTTTAAGAAGTGTAATTGATAACAGTTGAGTTTTTTCAAGTGTACCAAGATTCTCAAATTGTTTCATTATTTGCTTAGACTTTTTATTCAATGTCCTCTTCGTAATATTTATGGGTTGTTTAGCATAATCTCTCAATTTTTCCACATCCATTTCAATTAAATGATCTATGCTTTTATGATTAATTTTTCTCTTCAACTGTTGGAGTAGACTATCATTCACATATGTTTCTTGCACTTCCACTACAAATAAAATAAAAATATATATCTTAATATCTCATCTTAAGGGGACCTTCATGAAATAAGTATTTACAAGCTCTTGAACATGTCAAACCTATAATAATTTATACATTAATGAGAGAAACACATACTTGTTTGACCTTGGGTTGATTCAACTTGGGATGCCCCTTGTCCAACATTTTCATCATCAAAGGCTGCATGTACACAACAAAAACAATATTTTTTTAAGAGGAAAGACCCAAAATGTATATTCACCAATAAGAGACTAAATCGAGAAAGTGACAGAGAGTCAGTGACAGAGAGAGAGAGAGAGAGAGAGAGAGAGAGAGAGAGAAATGTGTACTTGTTTGGTACAAGGATAACTTTAAGAAAGCCCCTTTTAGGAAAAAGTGTAAAATCCTGGCGAATCATACATTATTTTAGGGGGGAATTTGTTTTAATGCAGGCAAATTTTTTTTTCAAATCCATGATTTTTCATAGTTTTTATTGGCGATTTTTTCCCCGATTTTCATAAATTGCTAGCGAATAATTTTCTTTGGAAGTAAAAAATTATAATATATGAGGCGAATGATTTTCTTTTGAAGTAAAAAATAATAATATATGAGGCAAATGATTTTCTTTTGAAGGGTAAAAAAAATATTTGTATTGGCGAATTTTATGTACCGTTTGAAAATTTATTTATTTTATTGGCTAATCGTTTGTTAATTATGGCAAAAAAAATATTTTGTTGGCGATTTTCAAAAGATGGGAAATATTTTGTTATAATACCTTAGACTAACATACATACATTATTTTATAATGTTAAATATATTATTTGAGACCGTCCGATGATCCAAGATCAATGGCTGAAGTTTAATTTCGGCCCCAATTTTTTGAAGGAAATAGAGTTGTGGAGGAAGTCACTGGAATGTTGACACATATCAAATAAGGGTTACTTGTCTGCAGACTACAATGTACACATGTTGGTATCGATATTCACGGTTCTATTACTATAGTGCAACTTGTAAACTCTTAACTCGGTAAGCAATAAATGCCTTATCAATGACAAGCAACATTCTTTTACTTGTCACGCAGAGTAGACACGCACCACTTCCAAATTTGTATAGACACTATAACCGATATCTGACATCTTTTGCATTTATGGGAAAGATTTACTGCCAAATATGAAAGATTAAGTCCAAAATTTTAATTTCTCACACGCATGCATTTAGGGGAAAGATTTACATGAAAGATTTAGAAGCATGTTAAGGACAATGGATTTAATACCATTAAAGACAGAATAATTTATTGCTAAGTAAGGATCAAGAATTCAAGGGCTATTTATAGACGATCTAGCTTCATTATTCATCGATTCGTCTTTGGCCTTTGCTAGATAATTTGTTTGTTTAGGGTCTGCAGCCCGCACTCTGCAAATAATTTATTTTTAAGTTTTCTAAAGTTTTACTATTTTAGATGGACACTCCAATTAGGCTTATATGCACATCTGAGGAGGCCCAAGAGGCCTTTCTGGGTTCCTCTTCTGATGAAACCTTAGAATCTATTTGTAAGGAGGGTGGGCCTTTTGTTATAGAGGATGTGAAAATGGTGCTAGGCTGAGAGTTTCTGAACAATGAAGATAGGCACCGAGTCAACACGGACATTACATCTCATTTTTTGGCATCTCTTCTCGACCTTAGAGGAGAGAAGGTGGAAATGTTAGTGTTGCTGAGGAGTGTTTTTAAAGAAGAATACCTGGGGGACAATGTTAATGTTGTCATGTTCGCAAAAATAGGGGTGGGGATCCCTTGGGCAAGTGAAATACCCAAGCTTCTCCTCCTAGGCCAGAATGTGGCCATGCAACCTTTTCTTTTGGGCCTAAATGTTGGGCAGTATAAGCGCCATAGGAAATGGGCTCTAATTGCTAGGGATTTTCTCTAAAAGTGGTTTATGCTTAACGAAGAGGAGGTTGAGGTGGGGCAATCCGGGTGGCTCGATGAATTTTTGCAGTTAATCATCTCTTGTGAATTCTACTTAGATGGAGCCGAAGGGCAAAATCAGTAGTGGACTACTACTAGTTTTTTTTTAATAAAAACATACCTCGTAGTCGTTTATGGGTTTTTTTTGTTTATAGTAGGTTTCTTTTTGTAGTATTGTACTAGAAGTGGACACTGGACTACTAGTTACTAGTGGTTTTTTTTGATAAAAACATACCTTGTTTTTTGGTTTTTTTTGTTTATAGTAGGTTTCTCTTTGTTCTGGAAGTGGAACTAGACAATGTTTATGTAATTATAATTTTATGAAAAGAAAACAATGAAAATTTCACAAGCTTTAGCTCATTTCAATTTGTACAAAAAATGGTTCTTAGACTTCTATGTCATTGTGATTGCAATATTTTAATTAGTTGCTTTATGATTTATCTATGTATTAGATATGTATGATGTATCACAATTGTACAATGTAGATAGTTGTAGTTAATAAAAGAAATGTCTTATCAGTTATCACTGAGTACTGACATTAAGTTTGGGTAATGTTACCTGTCAAAATTCACACTCGTACATTTAATATGAAAGATTTATAGAATTTTGAAGGACAAATGAATTAATAAGGTTAGAGAAAGAATTTATGGTATTCTAATTATAATGTATGAGAATTATATGTGAATCTATGATTATAATTATCAACGTTAAAGTTATAATCAATAAAAAAATATCATTTTAACTTTAAGAATACTATATAATCAATTTGATAAACAAATGAATTAATAAGGTTAGAGAAAGAATTTATTGTTTTCTAATTATAAGGTATGATAATTATATGTGATTATAATTATCAATGTTAAAGTTATAATCAATAAAAAATATCATTTTAACATTAAGTATACTATATAATCAATAAAAAATATTACTTTAACTCATGTTTGGGAGACCTAGCGAGTCAACGACCACATAAATCTCGTTATCTCTAAACACTAACCTTAACTCCGGCCTCTGAAATTTATTAGAATTTAATATTATTAAAAAAATAGTGCATTTTGAATTTGATTGGCTAAAATTATTACTATTCAATTAAATAACTTTAAATGTTATTAACTTATTATCCATTATTAGTTAATATTTATAAAGGAAAAAATAACATTATAACATTTAATAATGTTCGTTGCAAATAACTACCGTTGGATGAGCACAGATCGACGATGTACGATGGACTTCGAGATGAAAGGGAAAAGCAACCCCATCTTTTCAAACCTATTTTGGAATCATGACACGTGTCACTAAACACGTAACACGTTCCACTCGCAGTCTCACATGGTCCTACCAACAATGCCATTTGATGATGATGTGACACGTCTGACTTGTAGTCGTGAGGTGAGTCAATCATTAGGTGAGTGGTGACTAGGTGAGTTAATGGGACCCATGGGGGCCCAGGGTCACCACAGGCACACAATGCCATTATGACCGTTGGATTATTGTAGATCAACGACTGAAGTTGTATTTTGAGATGAAAGGGAAAAGCAACCCCATCTTTTCAAACCTGTTCAGGAATCATGACACATGTCACTAAACACGTAACATGTTCCACTCATAGTCTCGCATGGTCCTACCAACAATGTCATTTGATGATGATGTGACACATCTGACTCGTAGTCATGAGGTGAGTCATCCATCAGATAAGTGGTGACGACTCTAGATTGTACAATTTTGGTGCTTTAAGTTTCACTTTCCAATAGTCTACAGATTTAGAAATGGTTTAGAAAGGGTTTACAGATTCTAAATTTCTATGTTGAGGAAAGCAAGTGCAAAAAAGTCTCTCAGTTGAAGCTTTGTTCCCAGTCAAAGTCTGCAAAAATTGAAACTAAGGATAACAGGTAACTACTAAAATCCTGAACACCTAGGTCCCGCATTTTAAATTTTTCAAATCTCTTGATTTACAACTTTACTATTTATATTATAGAAAAAAAATTATCTTGTTACTTGTTAGGGTTTAATTTTGAATCACCCTTGTAAATTGTAGGCTTGTAGCTATGTATAAATATTTGAATTTTCCTATGAGTAAATAGTGATCCTGGTTTAGGTTACCACTTACCAGCTTCCCACGATGGGCAAAAAAAATATCAAGAATAAGACTATGAGTAAAAAGACAAGTCAGATAATAGAATTCCACAATCTGCTTAAAACACCAAGTTTCACTGATTTATTCCATGATATTTATGATCCTGTTATTCATGGAAATAAGGGAATAATGGAAATTAGATTTGCAATTGAAAACAAGTGGAACGATCCAAATAAGGGTTCAAAATTATCTTCATTTAACTCCAAGGTAAATGCAATAGCAAATAAAATTGCATCGTGGAATGTTGGGTCGGTAAGCATGGCATTACCTCAAGTATTCCCTTGCATAGAAATTGTCATGGTCTGCGCCGAAAATTATGATGAAAATAAAAAACCAATTGTGAATAAAAATACTCAGGAGGAAATTTTGTCCATAACCGAGAGTGAATTTGCTAGTCTGTTGAAACTAGGGTTTGAACAACAAAACTCAAATGTGCAAATTGACCTGAGAAAGTTGGCAAAGGATTATGAAAAAATAGATGCAACACATAGATATTCGTAATCAGAGGAATAGCAAATGGTTCTAGCCTGACTCCAGATCATATGCCTCCTTATGATTATGAAATTTTTGTGCCATGGGTTTAGGACAGTATTTCCTTGCTAGCATTTTGTTTGGGATTCGATAGTAACAAAGAAGTGGGTGCCAACATTCTTGAAATGCTTTTTCATATTCATATTGAAAAAGAACCAGTAAAATATTGTTTTATTGAGCACATTGTTCGTTGCATGCAAGAACAATTACTAATGATTAAAATAGGTTCATAGAAGACATTTAGATTCACAACCTACTTGTGCTATCTTCTCTTAGCAAAGCATCATGCAATATTTTAGACAAACAAGCTTTGCAGTTAGGGCCAAAATCCAATATATGAGTGGACACCTCAGATAAGGATGATTGATAATAGAAGGAACTACAACAATTTTGTAGATTTCTTTTTGGCACCAATGTACGATAAAATTACAAGCACTCCAATGCCTAGATTACCTGCTACTTGTAGAGATTTAATTCAACTTGGAAGTAAAATACAATTGGTTGACTGGTACTTCATGGAAGAGTACATAGTGTTAAGGTTTTATGGTTCAGTAGTAGAGCCCTAAAAACTTCCAATACATGTTATAGAGAGGGTATTTTCATTGGAATATGTACGGCAGATGGAGAGCACAGATGTACTCTTTAATGGTCAGCAAAAGAAAATGATATTTCCTTCCTTGCCTTTCTCATTTGGAGGGTTCACATTTGAGAGAAGAGGATTCAAAGTGACATAAGCCTTTTTTACAATTTTTCACTTTGATGTTGACAGTCACTGGCAGTATGATCCACTCAACATAATTGGAACAAAGCTTAGAGAGAATGGGAACTCAGCAAGAAAATGTCAACATGAAAGTATGCCATTGATTGAAAAATTTAAAAACATGGAATCTTGGGAGGAGGTCAAAAAAGAGATGGAGAAATATGCTGCTGAAAATAATATGTCAATATAGGAATTGTCATCACAAATTATGGTATTGTGCAAACAAAAAGGAAAAGTGCAGGCCATGACATCATACAATTTCTACCAGAAAGTTGCTCAACCATCTACAAAATCTATTCCAAATGACCTAATGGATGAATGTATGGATGATAATTGGACTTGAACCAAAATTCAAGATTTCTGGGAAATGAGGAAGAATCTCGGTGAGCCAAAGACCTCTAAAGATCTTTATGAGGTGGAAGAGGATAAAATGTTTAACAAATTGTGGAATAAGGAGCATCCAGCAGAAGCAAATGTCACTGATGATGGTGACTGTGACCAGGACTCTGTGGATCCCACATTTAGTGTGAATCCCATAGTTAGTAGAGGACTTGATAAGTCCACAAAGATAAATATACCAAAGGGGTAGATATTATACAAAAAATGGGCTACCAAGGTATTAGTGGTCTAGGTCCTAGTGGACAAGGGGTTTGGTCTGCACCTGACCCACTAGATCCACCAAAACATGGTGTGAAATCAGGCCTTGGGCTTGGAGTTCAATCATCACATTCATCAACTCAATCAATTCCATTAGTTCCAGCTTCAAATATAGTTCCACCTATTGCAAGTACTCAGATTCAATCTCAATCAATTGCCACTCCCACAGCTGTGGATATCATGGGTACAACTACAACTAGTGGTCCAAAAAGGACATTATAGATAGACATGAAAACAAATGTTCCCAAAGATCAAGGCAGGGTAAAGAAGCAAAAGGTTATGACAACTACAAGTATTAGTACAACAATGCCAATGGTGACTGTGAGTCCAACAATTGCCCAACCTTCAGGACAAAACCCTCAGAATAGTCCAAAAACTCCACTTGTAATGGGTCAAGGTGTTTCTAATCCTCATGGTGGAATTAGAAGAACCATAGGCAACATAAGTGGAAGCTCATAGATCAGTGCAAGTACTATTTCACCATTCAAACATTCAATTGTGTCACAAAACCCTAATTTTTGTTACAATGATTTTGTAACTAACTATGAACAATCAAAAAATAGGAATAGAGAAAATAGTAAGAAAATGAAGATGGAAGCAGTTGTTGTAGCTCGTGATGCAGAACCTACATCCAATAGGTTATTTCCCACATATGACCCAAATAAAGATATGATGGAATTCATGGTTGTTATGCCCCCAGCTAGAGATAACAATCCACCAGAGAGTCAGTTAGATCCATCTCAATTTCAAGTTAGCACTCTCCAAATGGATTTATCCAAAATTTAAAATGTGGACAAGATAAATGTGTCGAAAATGACCAACCAAGTGGTCTACAATTCACTGATGAAGTTGGAGAGAGAGAAAGGAAAGCTTCAGGGCACAATAGATAAGTTAAAGGCAGACTTGGCAAATGTAAAGGCAATTGAGAAAGCAACAAAAAATAGGTGTAGAGAATTAGAGAGAAGGATAAAAAAATCATCCTCTCAAGAAGCAATTGGACAACAAGAACATATGGACGCAGAACTAAAAACTCTGAGGGAAAAATTGGAACAGAGCGAAAAAAAACTTGAGGATGAAAAAGCCTCTTCATTAAGTTTATACAAAAAATTGGAGAATGCGGGACATGCAACCAATAACTTAAAGAAAGAATTGGAGAATGAGAGGGTAAAAACAAAATAGTGTGAAGAGAAAGCAAAAGAGTGGGAAGAGAAAGCAAGGCAAATAAGACAACATGGTGAACACTTGTTCTCGAAAATGAGAGAAGACCTAAAGAAGGCAAATAATACAATTAAAAATTATGAAAACATCTTGAATGACAATGTAAATAATACAATCAAACAAATAAAAAAATTCTTATGGGGGCAAATAAAGATGGCTGGTGATAGGTTGTGTGATTGGTTTGAACTGAATGAAACTATTACAGATGTTTATGGGAAGCTAAAAGAGCACATTGCGAAGAACAAAAGTTTTTGTCAGAGATAGAAAACTGCAAAGCAGATTATACAAGAAATCAAAAGAACCAGTGACAGGCATTTGGCAAGCAAGGGAATTTAGGACCGCGTTGGTGCAATAATAAAGGCGACTTCTATCTTTCAAATATGTCAAAAACTAACAAAAGCAAATGAAACTCTTGCCTTATTCGGGCCAAAGATCGCCAAGATGAATAGTAAAACAACCAAATTGATATCTCTTGGTTTGTCGAGTCCTAGACCTGATTACTCATCAATGAATTTTGTTGGAAGAGAAGCTTACAAAAAAAAGTTGGAGGACACAATGACGTCTAATTTAGGCAACCTTCCTCAGGACAGAAGTCATGAAGGCATTGCAAAGTGCATCAAAACTTTCACAATTTTGAATGCGGTAATGGAAGGAACGTTTCTTTCAACTCACTCTTCCAAGTATGGATGGTTGACGAAGTTGTAGGTCATTTATTATAACATAAGAAATTTTGCCCTTCCAACTGACGAAGAATGGAGCATACTAAAGAAACTGACAGAATCATCTTGATCTCATCAATCATAGTATGTGGAAGTACTTTCAATTTCAATCATCTCTATATCTTTAGTATATAACTTTGATATTATCCTAAATACTAGAGTCTAGAATTGAGTTTAAAGTAACAAGTTTGAACTTTGTTTTTTGAATAGGATCAATGTTGCAGTCTTGCAGTTGCAGATGCTATTGCCAATGCTAATTTACTAAACCAGTCTGTCAAATGCATAAATGTACAACTAAAGTTGTAGAGATTTTGTAGACTTTTAGTTGTCTTACTGATTTAGATTTTGAGACTTCTCACTTCACATTAGGCAAATCGACCTAAAGCTGTTGTTGCTCCCTTGTTTCTATAAAAGGGAATTTAGGGTCATTGCCTTAGAGTTAGGATAATGAAATTGAAATTGGGCAATGTGCCAAATTGCTAATGGGTATTGAGTCACTGACTTTTGCAAACAGAATCACAGAGCTGTATTGAGGCATTATATCATATTTGTAATTAAATTAATGAGAATCAATATTTCTAACTCTAAAAGAATTGTAACATATGAATTGCTATGTTGTCAAAAAGAATAATGAAGAATCTAAAAGAATTGTACCATATGAGCTGAATAATGCAAATGAAAACCATTATTAATTGTGGATTTGAATCTTGATAACATTATCAACCACATTCATGTTTTTGACATTGGAATATACTATTATGCATGATTGATGATGAGATACAGAAACTGACAGTAGACTTCAGGAAAAAGCTTAATAAATACCTAGGACCTGCTACTTCTACAATGGTTCAACTTCAAGCTACCACATCATATCATCATTGAGATCATTGGATTCAGCACCATCAACTTCATAGCTTCCTTGGTTCTTCGATATGTTTTCTTCACTCTGCATACCACCGCTTAACTGATGTTCACCGCTAGAAGTACTAGTACTAGTACATGAGTCAATGACATCATTATCTCTAGAATTCCCACTCCCAGTCCCACTTTGGTTTGAAATGTTTTCCATCCCTCTTATTTGACATTTCTTCCTCCATAATTTCAATGCCCTTTCGTAAGGAAAAGTATTGACTTCATACCTGGATGTATAGAGCCTCAAGCAATTTTCTAGATTCTTGTCTAGTTTGTTTCTTAGCTTTGAATTTAGGAATCCTAAATCACTGAAAACTCTCTCATCCTCCACTAACCCCAATATCATGGTCAAACATAAATCAACAAGCTTGAAATATTCTGATATTGAATCAGTCAACAACTCACTCTCAGCTAGATTTTTCAAAGCCTTGATACCGATCCATCTTCGTGAGGAGTCTGCATAATATTATATTGTTTCCTCATTGTCAATAAAAAATGACTTGATTTCTCTCTCAAATGATTTTCATCTAAAATTCCATTTAGAGTTACTCCATTTAACTCTTTGGTTTTGCAAAAATGATCTATCATAGTTAGTAGCTTAGTTTTAAAATCTTTCGGACTGTTCATATTCCAATATCGAGGAAACACAATCACCATGGATTCAAGTAGTTTGACTGGAGGGAATCTTTCTCTAATATGTGTGGAAAGATCAAAGGCAATGTGCTTCACAAAAGCTATTACAAACTCAACGATCTTGGTAAAGTCTTCCCTTTTAATACTTGATACTCACCTCCTAGGGTTCTTTTCGGGTTCCTTGGACTCGATTCTGGCAAAGTAGTGCATTGGTATCTCAACTCCACAAACTTATGCACATAACTCCCCCTTTGAACTGATTTTTAAAAATTTATTAGGATTGTCCAAATCTGTGATTTTCAACCAGCTGGTAAATTTTACATCATCGACACATAATTCATAGAGATTATCGAGCATCAAGCATGTCAATTTACACAGCGCAACATATTCTGCAATATACATAGCTCTTTGTTGGGCCTTTTTCATTATATTTATCATTTCCTCAAGCATGGGGAGAAGACCTGCTAATGTTAACAGTGTCTCTACATTACTTAACACTGCCAGCAGCGCAGGAAATTTTGGTTGCCCTACTTCGTCATGACTTGAGTTCATTAGACCAAGCAACGATTGATATTCTGAAAAAACTCGATGTGCTGGTCCATCAAAAGAGATCCATCTGGCATCATTATACTTGAGAAGCTTGTTCCCGTCGATTAGTCCTTCGACAAAGTGTTGAAATTCCCTCAATCATTTTGGACTTCGACATAAGTATTGGTAGAGCTATTTGATTAAAGCTTCAATTTTTTGTACTGGAGCATGCTTGCTGACAACTCCAAAAGCTAGATTCATTCTGTGGACCATGCAGTGAATGGGAGTAACATAGGGTGCACAAGAAGATTGTATCCTTGTGCAAAGACCGCCCCTGTGGCCTTGCATTACTGAAGATCTATCCGCTCCAACACACACCATCTTTTTGGCAATGGTCATGTCATCTATACCTCCATATTCAATTAGAGAACTCTTTACTAGTTCAAATAAATTTTTCGTTGTCGCATTATCCCTCATTTTAGCAACAGTTAGTAGATGAGGTTGGTGAACAAATTCTGTACAGTATAAAGATGCATGCATACCCAGGAAGTATTGTCTACTGTTGTAACCTCGTCTAAAGAAAATGCAATAAAATTTGACTCTTTAATTTTTGCCTTCAAATCCTCTTTTTCAACCTCAGCAAGACAACTTGCCCATTTCCATCCACTGTTTACTGATCAGTGACTATTAGGATAGTTACAAACTTTTAGAAAGTGTAATAAAGCACTCAATGATGGGTAGTCTGTCATAGGATGCCCTTTGCTCAAAATATTAAACACAACACTTAACTAAACAACTTTTCCCATTAGTTCTACTTCCAATGCTTTTCCAAAACAAGCTTCAATAGAGCCTTTAACTTCACCAGGCTTCGTCTTTATATTATGTTAAAATTCATATAATTCTGCATTCCTAAAATGCTAAGATTTCTCCTTTGTTTTCCATCTTATCAGTAATTTTTGAACTCCATCTATGGTTTTATTTTCGTAAACTTTACCCATATGCTTCTCTATGGTGTCAATTTTTAGCTGCAACCTCTTTTCCTTCTTATTTATCTCGCTGCAAATATTACATTTGCATTCTACTGGAGGCTCCCCTTCAATTGGATTATCCACTGGTTCAATGAATGGATACTTTGACACCCATTCTATTTGAAAATTCCTCAACATATCCCACATTCTATCATTCTTTGATTTGTATTTTCTTTTCTTCCCTACGCCATCATCTTCTTTGACATTCTCAGTCTCATCCAAGTCGATTATATCATTATGGCTACTTTGGGTATTTAATTGAAAATCTTCTTCAAGTTCATCATGACCTGAGATATCAAGTTTTCTGACTTCTTCAATATGTCGTGTAGGTTTAGCCTCAGGTTGTGAATCTTGAAAATCTTCTTGTGATGAAGTAGCTTCCCAATTTTGGCCAGAAACATTTCCAACACCATGACCAAAGTACGATGATAAGGTTTTGTGTTTTGTTGGCCTCTCTTGGCTTTCCCCATATGTCGAAGCCTTACCCTTATTCTTGTTCGACATCTCAATTCTTCAACGAAATAAAGGCTACCAGCCTACCAGTAAAAAAAATGTTAAAAAAATATTTTAAAAAATGTCTACTTGTTGAAGAAGTGACAAATGACAATAGAACTATAATATACAATGTTTACATAACCACAAAATAATAATCACTTACCTTTGCCTCAAATTCAATCACAGTCGCGACTCGCCAAAGCAGTCAAGACTCAATAGTTTGAACTTCGCTATCAATCAAATTAAACCGATCCAAATTGTGTACAATAACATTGATGTATGAATGTATTTATACTAATCTTTATTGGTGAATTGGGCGGGAGGTATTAGGTCAGTGTCCAAATATTTGTCAAAGCCCGCATAATGATAACATGTCTTGTGTTATATCCTAGGCGATTATGGGTCATCCAATACCTTGGTATGATTAATAAAGTTGGCGAAAATCCATTGGTTTGAGACACGCTTCCGTAAAATGGCTAGCGAAGTTGGGTCCGCCTAATATATATATATATATATATATATATATATATATATATATATATATATATATATATATATATATATATATATATATATATATATATATATATAACTATTAGCAAATAAAGGCCATCCATTTGGGGCCACTTTGAAATTATAGGCGAATGTTAAAAATATATTGTGCTCAAAAATTATATGCCATTGGCAATGATCCCGGGCATTGGACCCAATTTTCATAAACCAATTGGCAATGATCCTGGGCATTGGACCCAATTTTCATAAATGCGAGGCAATATGATCATTCCCATATGGCCAATATATTCACCAAATCGGGGGTCGGCGACAAGCGACATTCACCAAATAGCGAATAATCGCCACTAAAGTTTTCATTGGTTTGATATTCTGAGAGTTGTGCTTGTTGAGCTTGTGATGACCCTTCTCCAACTTCTAAAGGTTGGGCTTGTTGAGCTTGTGATTACCCTTCTCCAACTTCTGAAGGTTGGGCTTGTTGAGCTTGTGATGACCTTTCTCCAACTTCTGAAGGTTGGGCAACTTGTTGAGCTTGTGATTCTTTAGCATTTCCTACATGTATGAAGTATAAATTATTAAACAAAAACTTTTGAGTCTAATTGGGTCTAATTGAGTCTAATTGGGTTCTAATAGGTCATATTAGGTCCTAATTGGTCATAATTGGTCCTAATTGGGTCTAACTGGGTTCTAATAGGTCATATTAGGTCCTAATTGGTCCTAATTGAGTCTATTTGGTTGTAATTGAGTCTAATTAGGTCCTAATTAGTCCTAATGAGTTATAATTGTTCCTAATTAGTCCTAATTGGGTCTAATTAAGTGCTAATTTGTTCTAATTTATTCTAATTGAGTTCTAATAGGTCATATTAGGTCCTAATTGGTCCTAATTGGTCTTAATTGGGTCTAACTGGGTTCTAATAGGTCATATTAGGTCCTAATTGGTCCTAATTGAGTCTAATAGGTCATATTAGGTCATAATTGGTCTTAATTGAGTCTAATTGGATCTATTTGGTTCTAATTGAGTCTAATTAGGTCCTAATTGGTCCTAATTAGTCCTAATAAGTCATAATTGGTCCTAATTAGTCATAATTGGGTCTAATTAAGTGCTAATTTGTTCTAATTGAGTCTAATTGGGTTGTAATAGGTCATATTAGGTCTTAATTGGTTCTAGTTAGTCCTAATTGGGTCTAATTGGTCATAATTGGTCATAATTGGTTCTAATTGGGTCTAATTAGGTTCTAATAGGTCATATTAGGTCCTAATTGGTTCTAATTGAGTCTAATTGATCCTAATTGAGTCTAATAGGTCATATTAGGTCCTAATTGGTCCTAATTGAGTCTAATTGGATCTATTTGGTTCTAATTGAGTCTAATTAGGTCCTAATTGGTCATAATTGGTTCTAATTAGTCCTAATGAGTCATAATTGGTCCTAATTAGTCCTAATTGGGTCTAATTAAGTGCTAATTTGTTCTAATTGAGTCTAATTGGGTTCTAATAGGTCATATTATGTCTTAATTGGTTCTAATTAGTCTTAATTAGGTCTAACTAGTCATAATTGGTCCTAATTGGGTCTAACTGGGTTCTAATAGGTCATATTAGGTCCTAATTGAGTCTAATTGGTCCTAATTGAGTCTAATAGGTCATATTAGGTCCTAATTGGTCCTAATTGGTCCTAATTGGTCCTAATTGAGTCTAACTGGATCTATTTGGTTCTAATTGAGTCTAGAATTAGGTCCTACTTGGTCCTAATTAGTCCTAATGAGTCTAATTAGTCCTAATTGGGTCTAATTAAGTGCTAATTTATTCTACTTGAGTCTAATTGGGTTCTAATACGTCATATTAGGTCCTAATTAGTCATAATTGGTCCTAATTGGTCTAACTAGATTATAATAGGTCATATTACGTCTTAATTGGTCCTAATTAAGTCTAATAGGTCATATTAGGTCATAATTGGTCCTAATTAAGTCTAATTGGATCTATTTGGTTCTAATTGAGTCTAATTAAGTCTTAATTGGTCATAATTGGTCCTAATTAGTCCTAATTAGTCCTAATTAGTCCTAATAAGTCATAATTGGTCCTAATTAGTCCTAATTGGGTCTAATTAAGTGTTAATTTGTTCTAATTGAGTCTAATTGGGTTGTAATAGGTCATATTAGGTCTTAATTGGTTCTAGTTAGTCCTAATTGGGTCTAATTGGTCATAATTGGTCCTAATTGGGTCTAACTGGGTTCTAATAGGTCATATTAGGTCTTAATTGGTTCTAATTGAGTCTAATTGGTCCTAATTGAGTCTAATAGGTCATATTAGGTCCTAATTGGTCCTAATTGAGTCTAATTGGATCTATTTGGTTCTAATTGAGTCTAATTAGGTCCTAATTGGTCCTAATTGGTCCTAATTAGTCCTAATGAGTCATAATTGGTCCTAATTAGTTGTAATTGGGTCTAATTAAGTGCTAATTTGTTCTAATTGAGTCTAATTGGGTTCTAATAGGTCATATTAGGTCCTAATTGGTCCTAATGGGTTCTAATAGGTCATATTAGGTCCTAATTGGTCCTAATTGGTCCTAATTGAGTCTAATAGGTAATATTAGGTCCTAATTGGTCCTAATTGAGTCTAATAGGTCATATTAGGTCCTAATTGGTCCTAATTAGATCTAATAGGTCATATTAGGTCCTAATTGGTCCTAATTGACTCTAATAGGTCATATTAGGTCCTAATTGGTCCTAATTGAGTCTAATAGGTCATATTAGGTCCTAATTGGTCCTAATTGGATCTAATAGGTCATATTAGGTCCTAATTGGATCTAATAGGTCCTAATTAGTTCTAATAAGATCTAATTGAGTCTAATTGGATCTAATTGGTTATAATTGCATCTAATTAGGTCCTAATTGGTTCTAATAGGTCATATTAGGTCCTAATTGGTTCTAATTGAGTCTAATTAGGTGCTATTTGGTTCTAATTGATTCTAATAGGGTGGACTAATAGGTCATATTAATCCTAATTAGTAGACCTAATAGGTCCTAATTAGTCCTAATAGGTCCTATTAGGTCCTAATCAGTCCTATTAGGTTCTATTAGGTCCTAATTAGTCCTAATAGGTCCTATTAGGTCCTAATTGATTCTAATTGAGTCTAATTAGATCTAATTGCTCGTCTAATTAGGTCCTAATTGGATCTAATAGGTCCTAATTAGTTCTAATAAGATCTAATTGAGTCTAATTGGATCTAATTGGTTCTAATTGTGTCTAATTAGGTCCTAATTGGTTCTAATAGGTCATATTAGGTCCTAATTGGTTCTAATTGAGTCTAATTACGTGCTATTTGGTTCTAATTGATTCTAATTAGGTGGACTAATAGGTCATATTAGTCCTAATTAGTAGACCTAATAGGTCCTAATTAGTCCTAATAGGTCCTATTAGGTCCTAATCAGTCCTAATAGGTCCTACTAGGTCCTAATAGGTTCTATTAGGTTCTAATTAGTCCTAATAGGTCCTATTAGGTCCTAATTGGATCCAATTGCTCATCTAATTAGGTCCTAATTAGTTCTAATAGGTCATATTATGTCTTAATTGGTTCTAATTGAGTCTAATATGTCATATTAGGTCCTAATTGGATCTAATAGGTCCTAATTGGTTCTAATAAGTCATATTAGGTCCTAATTAGATCTAATTGGATCTAATTGGTTCTAATTGAGTGTAATTAGGTCCTAATTGGTTCTAATTGAGTCTAATTAGGTCTTAATTAACTTTCTAATTGGTCCTAATTGGTTCTAATTAGTCCTAATTGGTTCTAATTAGTCCTAATTGGTTCTAATTAGTTCTAATTGAGTCTAATTGGTCCTAATAGGTCCTAATTAGTCCTAATTAGTCCTAATAGGTCCTATTAGGTCCTAATTAGTCCAAACAGGTCCTATTAGGTTCTAATTGGTTCTAATTAGTTCTAATTGGTCCTAATTGGGTCTAATTGGTCCTAATTGAGTCTAGTTAGGTGCTAATTTATTATAATTGAGTCTAATTGGGTTTTAATATGTCGTAGTTGGTCCTAATTGGTTCTAATTAAGTCTAATTAGGTGTTAATTGGTTCTAATTGATTCTAATTGGGTCCTAATAGGTCCTAATTAGTCGTAATAGGTCCTATTAGGTCCTAATAGGTCCTATTAGGTCCTAATTAGTCCAAATAGGTCTACAGTTAGGTCTAGTTAAGTCTAATAGGTACAATATCACATTTACATGAACATTAAGACAAGTCTTGACCATCAACTTAAAATATCTAGAGAGAAACATCTTAGACATACCTTGTTTTTGACGATGATATCTTTTTCATGATTCTTCTCATAGTCTTTGTTCAGTCTCTTCTGAATAATGTCATGTACTTTTGTTTAGCCTTCTCTTTTTATTTCCCATCACAACTTAGAAAATTATTCCGTGCCAAAATGTCTTCCTTCTCCTAAATGCGAATTATTTTATAGCTTTTAGATTTATGAAATGAAAAAAATATACATTTATTTATACCTAATCCTTATTAATCATAAATGCCACCAAAAAGGCCGACATAGGTTTCTATCGAAAGTCAAAGTTAACTTTCGATAGAAACTAACTAAATTTCTATCGAAAGTAGTTTAGTAATGACTAAAAATTGCTTTTTTCAGGAAATTACTTTTGATAGAAAGTACTTTCAATCGAAAGTCAAAATTTTCGATTGAAAGTACTTTCTATCAAAAGTGCCTGGTTTAGGCCATGGCTGAAAGTTTTGAAGAAATTCTGAGAATTTCATAGCTTCGGGCCTCTAGGGCACTGATCAAATGGAAGAATAAGAAGATGTCCTTTTGCATACAACAAGTACTCAGAACTAGCTTTCTAACGATTATATATTTGACTATTTTTAAATTTATTATGTGTATGGTTTTTTACGTTAAACGAATGTCGGTTTTTTTATCAAATATAAACCTCTGAGTTTGACGTTCAATGAAAAATAGTAAAAAAATGAATTTTTTTTTGAAAAATAACAATGCCCTCCATATTCGAGTCTACTTTCTATTAAAAATAATAATTTGAAATTCGATAAATACACAATAAGTTATAAGCTATGTAGTCAAGGTACGTCAAAATTATGGTTTAGTCAACTTCAAATGTTAATAAAATATGCAATAATAGTGATAATGTTGTCAAACCAATTTCATGCCCTCCGTATGGATGTTACAAAAATAAATTCGAAAGAATCGCATTCATATCTATTTTACAAAAAAAAATTATGCTCTATAAAAATAGTGTTACTATTTGAAAATGACGTTTTCAACACCATACCAATTTTCGTGGGAGAAAGAAAAAAATATTCAAATAAATTCAAAAAAAATAAAAATATATATATTTAGAATCTAGATAGAAAATCCTAAAAGACTGTAATTTACTTCATCCTCCGACTTTGAACGGTTCAATGACAATATGCATCCAAATCTAAAAGTTTTTCTCAAAATGTAGAGTTCAATGTCCGTTCAGGAAAAAAAGTGTAACCCACTATTGTGGGTTCACCCTACTAATATAGAGGCAACCAACACATGTAGGAAACCTAAGACGTATATAAGGAAGTGTTATCTCATATGTCTAACCCTTTAATTTTATCCTGGAAATCTCTCTAGACACTGACACTCAAGTGACCATATGCGGTATTAGTAAGCCTCTCATATAGACAATGCTACTAACCATGCAAAACCTCAATCAAACATCTTCTCCCACTTCCATCCTAGTTAAGAACTCAATCAAGTACTTAGGCATGGGCGAGGAACACATCTTATTAATTCATTTTAAAACCCCCATTTAATGTATCATGTTATCACTTTATTAAGTTACTTACACTAAGTGATCCTGACAACCACTTGTGGGCCTCGATGTTTATTGCAAGCCACTCTCATCTATACACCTAGATAACCTACCCTAAGATCATAAGTCATAAAAATATCTCATAAATTCAAAAGACATGATAATCAAATTTAGTTCCATAAAAGATACCTAGATCACATATTAGCCCTCAAACTATAAAATCATAATTACACACTGGTCCTCAAACCATCACATCATAAAATTCATATTGGTCCTCAAACTATAACATTATAACAACATAACCTCTCAAAGAGTTCACAAAATAATGAGCTTAAAATGAACAAAAGTTGGGTACAAAGATCGAAACCATTATCACATTACAAACACTGTAAATATCTATGCCATAGTAAAAAGATAAACCTCAAGCTTCTCAAAACAATTTTAAAAAGTCAACTTAATGCTACACATACTAAGAATTAAACACAATAACCAAAAACTCCAATAATAAACATATTTACACTAAATTCTCATCAAATAATATTTAGTTATATATCGTTATTATTCTTATTTTTGTTTTTCTAAAAGAATTGACATGTATGAAATTTTTTATTAAATATTTTTTTTTTAGAAAATAGAAATAAAATTTCTAAATATAGAATATCGCTGCATGCAAATTTCAAAATATTTTTTTTAATTAATATTTTTAATGTTTCATTTTATTTTTCTAAAAAAATAAAATTTCTAAATATAGAATACCACTACATGCAAATAAATATATCTTTTTAAAATAACATGCAAGTGAATGTATCTTTCCTAAATAACATGTAATTGAATATATCTTCCTTAAATAACATGCAAGTAAATATATCTTCCTTAAATAACATGCAACTAAATATATCTTCCTTAAATAACATGCAACTGAATATATCCTTCCTAAATAACATGCAAGTGAATATATATTCCTTAAATAACATGAAATTGAATATATCTTTATTAAATAACATTAAATAACATGCAAGTGAATATATCTTCCTTAAATAACATGCAATTGAATATATCTTCCTTAAATAACATGCAATTGAATATATCTTTCCTAAATAACATGCAAGTTAATATATCTTTCCTACATAACATGCAACTGAATATATCTCTCTTAAATAACATGCAACTGAATATATATTCATTAAATAAAATGTAACTGAATATACCTTGCTTAAATAACATGCAAGTGATTATATCTTTCTTAGAAATAACATGGAAATGAATATATATTCCTTAAATAACATGCAACTGAATATATCTTCTTCAAATAACATGCAACTGAATATATCTTTTTTTAAATAACATGCAAATGAATATATATTTCCTAAATAATATGCAATTGAATATATCTTCCTTAAATAACATGCAAATGAATATATCTTTCTTAAATAACATGAAGTGAATATATATTTCCTATTTTATTTTAATTCTATAAAAAAGATTATGCTCGTATATATATATATATATATATATATATATATATATATATATATATATATATATATATATATATATATATATATATATATATATATATATATATATATATATATATATATATATATATATATATAATTTAATCATCTCCAAAAGCATATATTCCAACTAAATATCTAGGGTTTAACAACTATTAACATGAGCAAGAATTTCTCCTCACAACAAAATCTAAAAAGTCTTTCAAATTCAAAACTTCAAACAATGGAAACCATGGACAATCAATCCAAAAACCTTCAACAATCTGGCAAACACGATGTAAACAATTTTTCAAAAGAAAAATACAAATGGATTTCAAAACGCTACCTTAATCCACTAATCCTATGAAACAACAAAGACCAATCTTAACCCCAAAACTCCAAGCTTTCAAGATTTATTTCAATTCCAAATCTAGAGCCAAAACCTGTAATTCCTAAAACTTGTGTGTGCAATAATAACCAAAAGAATTTTAATATAGAAAACCTAGCAATCAGAATTGAAACATACAACTCTTAATAAAAAATTAGAACTCAACTATTGAAAATAATAAAGTGCTTAATTCAAAACCATAGAAATAAGAACTCAAATTAAATATCACTTTACTCAAATATAGTTAAGTTGCACAACTGAACTCTTAATCTAAGTTCAACATTATTTTCATCAAACTTTATGCTTTCAAAAGTGCATGACTAATTTTAATTAATAATGATATACAACTCTAATTAAATATCACTTAATTTCTTTTATACATTTAAATATCAATTTTTATTTAATAATAATAATAATAAAATTCCTCAATTATTATTTTGACTTTAGGTAATTAATTAATTCTTATTAATTAATTAACCTTATATTTAATATTTTAATGTATCATAAGGTATAATTATTTAATCTTAATTAATTCCTCAAACTATTTTAACACCAAGACCACATCAAACCACATGACATGTAACAAAATGAAAACTAACTAAAATCAAAGTACGAAATCAAACTCAAAGAAAGGGTTCATGAATGACATCACCTTGACGAATTCAGAGGGTAGTAAGTAAGATACTTGTCCACTATTTCAAGACAATAAATGGCCTAGGTTTGGATTTGGACCTGTATGTTATCTCCCCCCTCTTACCATTGAGATATTGCGATAGGACACACTCATATTGGCAATTAAGGGAAGTCGATGTCTTATACCTGAAATCCTGCATAAAAGATGAGGATGTACATACATGTATAAATATATAACAAACAATGACAGGAATTGGTTCATCATGTAGATCTCACAAGAAAGTAACTACAACTCTGTCCCTCAACCATATCAAACACATCAAATAGAGATATAAAACATACACGCCAACCATACACATGCAAGTATGGGGTTAGTAAAATCATAAACATAAATATACATAATATCAAATCTATTTGAGGATTTAATACACACATGAAAAGTGGTCTAGAAGAGTCTAGCCAATTAAACTGAAAAGAAAACTATGGGAGGGGTATTACACTTGATCTCATCAGGAGTATTAACCCCATTAAATGGTTTCGTAATATTGTTTCTCAACAACCTTCCACATTTCATAACTAAGAGAAGTCAGATATCCTTGCATCTTCACCTTCTAGTAAACATAGTCAGATCTATCAAACATAGGGAGTGTTGGTTTGTGCATGCCATCAAAACATCCTTAAGTGGTTAAGATCATCTCCAACGAACCACAACTTTGATACCAATTTTTAAATGCACAAGACAATTGAGATGAGGGTGAATTAATTATCAATAAAACTTTCAAAACCTTTCCTTGAATCAAATCTACAAAAACTAATCCTTAATTCTTTAACCACATAAAGATGTAAACATGTAAGAGAATATAAAGAAAATAATCCACCATACATAATGAAACACTAGATTTATGTAGAAAATTTTGTTAAGGGAAAAACCACTGAGAAGATTAATTCTCAAATATATAAACACTTGTTAGGGTGATGCGTCGTTAAGGTGATTTTTATTTAAAAAAAGGCTCATTACTTGAAACACAGATCACTACCCAAATGAAGAAAAATAAAAGAGAATAGATCTACCATTGATGTAATACTGCAACTCAACCAAATGATCTATAGATACATTCTTCTCACTACTTCTGGTAGCTAACACATGAAAGTTCACACTGCTCAACACCACACTTCGCACCAATTCATACATATAGGGAAATATGTCCTCTTTCATACATCCCCATTTCATATGCACACACTTGCACAACACTTGTAGCACAAGTATACATACAGGCCACACCCTTACTTCAATAATTTATCCTTTATTTATTACATTCTTACACTTGCAAAATTTCTCCAAGGTTGGCTAAGAAACTTAACCAAACATAATTTATATTAGGTCGGCACTAAACATTCCCATGGTGGAAAGTAGTGAAAAGTGGACTACAACATACCTTAATTAAGACTAAAATAATCATCATACACATTACATCCCATCTTACATTCACCAATACCATTAGTTAAAGTATAAACTCTCGAGGTTAGCCAAAGCTAGAGTATGAACATCGTTAGAATTTGAAACCATGCCTCTAAAACTCAAAATCCCATGCCCACTAAACTAAGTGAAGCTAAGGACATTGAAAGCTTAGTTCCAAAACCACAACATTAGAAACCATCATACAGAGAAATTTAGAGAATTCCTTTCACGTAGGGAACAATGTCAATCACTATCATACTTAAATAAATACCATGTAGCTGTTGATCATAGGTCATAGAAAGTTGAGCACGAAATGGAGCTTGATTTGCCTCAAATGGGTGGTGGACTAAGGGGTTGGTCTAATACATTATGAATTCATCTGTCTAATCAAATTAAATTAGTAGGGAAACTAATAGATCATTATCAAACTTTTCATTAGCGCATGCACTTCCTATTCATTATGGGAGATAATACTAGAATCACCAAGCGGAACTTTCAAATTTTCTTTGACTTCTTCCCCAATCCACCCTTTGAAAGATTCATCTTTCCATAGATATCTCCCTTCTCCTCTTTCAATGGTAATCTTCATTGAACTACAATCTAAAGCACAAAAACTTGAACCCAACATGTATACACATTACTCAACAACATACCAAAATCACATCAGTAGGTTTGCAATATGAAAGATGCAAAGAAAAACTCTCAACATTACTACAAAGGAAATGGTCACTAATGACAAAAAAAGAATGTTGACATCAAGGATAACCTCACTAACACAACCAAAAACTCATTCTACTCAAACCTACAACACACGACTCCTTGGGAAGAGGTGCATTAGGGATGTGTCATTGTGAATGACCTCTATATATGCTGCAAATAATTCTAAGATATGATCAAGTAGGTCCCTTTTTTCCTTATATTTATCAAAATTTAGAGTTTCAAAATTTGGAGGGAAGGAAGGCATGCATAATGATTTGTCAAATGGATATGGGCATATGTCTTTGCATGAGTATGTCTTCTTTGAGGCACAATTTTGGAGTGTCATCATTTGTTGTTGGAGGTTTCACACCTATTATGCTAGTATATGTGTGGGTTTTAGTGGGACATGTGTATTGAATCTAAGATTAATATCTGCAAATGGATTCCTACTTTGGAATGTCGTTACCTTTTTATATGAGTATGTTCATTGACAACTAGGGATCTTGTTATATGTGGATGCATTAGATGGGAAATGTGTTGAAATATTGGTTGGCGTAAAATATGTAAATGTCAGATTTGTGGGTACAAAAGGGTTGGTGTGACTTGATATGGTGATGATATTGCGTGCACTAGGATTGGGATTTGACGACACCCCTCAATAACCATGATTTTGATTGTTCAAATGTTGATTTGGAGGAGCATCTTTAAAGCTAATATGTAGTCCAATAGGGTTTTGTTTTGAGTTTCCTCCTTATGAGACAATGTTGTGACTGCTAGGATTTTGATTTGATGATACACATTGGGAAGCAATATTGATTTAGATGTTTTAATTGGTTGATCCCAATGGAATGGATGTACTTGTTTGATTTGGCATCATGGTTGTGGTGGAATTCATTGTTATATGATTTGAGTTATTTTTTTATTCATTTGCAACATGATTTAAGGTGCAATATAACTTTAATTTTGATTAGTCAACATGGGGTTGCTAGTGGTAGATGATATTGCATTGAAGAGAGGATTAATGTATTATGTCCCATAGGATATGGTGGAAGTTATGACATGGGTAGAATTATGTGATGTGCTACTTGAAGGAAAACTTGAGGACACTAAGGATGATGATGAATTTTGGGAAACCCCAGTCCAATGCATTTGGGTGTGTGTTTCATTCTCCACAATGGTAGAGGTGTCAACACTAGATGGTAGTTTGGCTCCATTTGGGGCAAGTAGGTAACAGTACCTATTGGGATCCATTGATAGTAGTGTGTTCATTACAACTAGGATTTGAGGGTCTTGTGACGTGTTGTCTATCTCCTCTTGTGTGCAATCATCTTGAATGTTTTCCACTAAGAATTCATCTTGAGGAGGGGGTAGAGTGGCCCCCCCTTCAGGTGTTCGTCATGAATTAATAGGTGTATTGAAGTCCATTGTACTTGTTGGATTGAAGTTTGGATTGTATGTAGTATCTATTTGATTTTTGTCCTTTTGGGAACATGTAATTGGCATAACAAAATGCAAGGATGACTCTAAACTATGTTTATTGGGATATTTCAAATTTTGGGAAATTAATTGAGAGACAATGGATAAATAATAGATGTGAATGATTGGACTATGCTAACATCTAAGAAAGGAAACCATGTTTTTGTTTTTTTTTCTTCAAATTTTTGGAAAAAACTTAGGAAAATGCAAGGATGTTTTGACTATAATGATGTCCAACTACAATTTTGGATTTTTGAGTTTTGGGATTTGATTAAGGACCATGCAAGAATGCTTTGACTATGATGACGTCTAGGAAATGAAACTCTATTTTGATATTTTCTTGGATTTTAAAATTTGACTAGGGACAATGCACACTAAAATGATTTGGCTATAATGACAATTAAAAGTTTTTTTTTTTTGAATTTGACTAAGGACAATGCGAGCTAAAATGATTTGTCTATAATGACAATTAAAAGATATTTTTTTGGGGATTTTTGATTTTTTGAATTTGACTAAGGACAATGTGAGCTAAAATGATTTAGACGAGTTTAGCTATAATATTGACTAGGAAAGGAAAAAAATACCCCAAGGGAATTTTTGAAAATCTTAGAGCTTGGTCCTAGGAACACAAACCTAAGTAGTTGAGAGAAGACTGTTGACCTTAAGATGATGATGCATGGAAAGTGACAAAGTCTCAACCTTTTTCCAAGCTCTTGAGTTAGGGTTTGATTTTGGCAATGCCAATTTTGACAAGGGAAAAATTGATTGGAGAGGTCAAAGATATCCAAAAAAATACTAAGGAAATATTCAAATGGAAGGCTCCCTAATCTCTAAAAGGTAACCCTAACGAGGAATGTTTGAACCTAGGAAATACAAGACTTATGTTTTTGAATTTGTATAGACCCTAACTTTTTGTTTGAAAGTTTAAGTTTGGGACTCTAATTCTGCTAGGTGCATGCAACAATTAGTTAGAAAACGTGGCTCATAGGTAGATGAATGTAGTGATAGATTTAGAAAATGTGGTGTTTTAGGTAGTACATGCATGTGATTATCAACAGATATGGTGAATTGTTTAGAAATGTTTTTGCTTGGATTGACAAAAATGAACAGAAAGATCCAACAAATTATGGACTTAGACATATGACTCAAATGGTTTGAGAAGAATAAGGTTTCTAGACTAGTGAAGATTGTAACTATATTTATGCTCAAGCATATGCACTAGAGAACTAGTCAAACACAACGTTTAATCTTGCAAATATGGTGAGTAATCTAGCAGATGTTGCAAGAGGTTTAACGGATTAATTTTTATTACAAACACATTGAAGACGCATCAATCAGTATGGTTATTTTTTACCCTAAGATATCAAAGTAACTTGGGGCCTAGATTAGCCTGATTGATTTCATTGGTATCAACAATTTGTAAACACTTGAAAAACATGTACACGCTAGGCTGAAAATGGCTTATACTTTTTAAGGCCATTGCAACAATAGAGCACCGCAAACAAATTAAACAAATGGAGAATCAAGTGGCACTTACTCCCCCAACATAAAACTGGCACACTTGACCTCTTGTAAGTTTTATAAACATGATAAATTGGAGAGTTTCATGTCTCACTAAGAAGGATACATGGAAAACATCTACCATATACGATTTGCACTCCCTGAATCAACAAATATGGGTTTCAAGTAGCTACAACAAATATTGGGTCATCCCTTGGGCTGGTGATTTTGGGTCGTCCCTTGGGATGAGTAGCTCTTTTCTCACCTAGGTAGGCCCTTTCTAAAAAAATTTAAAAAGATGGGTGTTGTTGTCACCATTTGCTACAATAGTAGGTCCACTTTACAAAGTGCAAGGTGCACAATACAATTCAATAAAACATGGGTTCATTAACCTTATGAAATCAAAATATTTTGTCAAACACACAAGTTTATAGAAAGTTTTCCTTTTTTTTCCTCCACCAAATCCATGCCATAATGCTAAAAGTGAAGGTTGGTAACCCTAAAAAACTACAATCTAGAAAATAAATTGGTGGAAAATTTTAAATTAAAACAAAAAATGTAGAATTGTTATACCTACTAATTATCAGTTGCATGTGGTGTTTTATCTGCATATGCAACATTGTATTATGCAAATGCGATTGAGAATTCTATGCATGCACCACTATTTTCAGCATATGCATTATCTTATCTATGATTGCATCACTTTTCTTGCAACTTGCACAAAAATAGAAAGCAAAATTTTAAGATTTAATAGCAATTGCATATAATGATTACTAGATGCATTGGGGAATCAGGCATATGTGGTGAATGGTCTACAATTGTGTCACTTCCTTCTATTCCTGCACGAATCTACGAAAACTCCAAAAATAGTAACAATTAAAGGATGTTTACATTGGGTTCACCATTTTTTAGATGTAGGAATTCATGCACAACAATTTCTGGCAAGGAGATTAGCAAGAACCACCAAATCTCAATCTCAAAGAAAATACCTATTGTAATCAAGGAGAGAATGACAAAACAAGGAATGAAATGCACATTAAATGATAAACTCCATTGAAACAAATGCAAACCATTCACAAAAGATCCTCCCTTGGCCTTCTCTTTATGCATCTTGTGGGCTCTCAAATTTGTACCATTGCTTGATTACATGAAGATTCAAAGTTTGTGGTTAGGGAAATAATGAGGAAACTACGTTCTTTTTATAGAATTCAGGATTTCAAATTGATGGTTTAAATTGAAGGACACTAATTGACTTAAATAATAAAGGCTATTTAATTAATTAAGATTGAAATTAGTAAAATGTCACTTATAGGTAATGCGACAATTTTAGGTGTCTATAGTGGGATTGTATTGCTTTCTTGTAGTTTAAAGTTTTGGGTGATAGAGATCATCACTAGTTCATCTCAATTGGAGATATAAATGTTTAATGGGACATGTTTGGATCTTTTTGAAGGTGAATATAGAGGATTATTGAAGAAAATAGGTCAATAGATTGTTATGAAGAGTAACCAAATAAAAAATGACGTTAAATGAAGAATGGTTTTAAACAGTTCATAAAAAATCTCATGACTCCACATAATTTTGTTTATCTAATTTTATTTTATTGAGTGTTTCTAATGAGGCTACTACATATAAACTGTGTAAGATGATTAATGACACATGTTTTGATATTTTGAAGCTAAAGATAAAGGTTCTCTTGAAGAAAAAGGATCAATGCATTGTCATGAAGAGTGAGACCAAATTAGAAATGTTAAATGAAGGATGGTTAAAAGTTCATTAAAAAGCTCATGGCTCTATATAATTGTGTTTATCTAATTTTATTTTTTCTTTTAACGAAGCTAATATATAAACTATGCAATATAATAAAAGAGATTAATCACACAAGACTCTCATTAATACATTATTTGTGAAAATGAAACAATATTCTCTTAAAATGAAGCATGAGAACTTATTTAGAATTTCTTCAAATGCTTTTAATCTTATCTTGTCAATTATTGTCAAATGATACAAAAATAGATGAGTAGGATAAATATATATTTGTTTTTGTGCTCAATGCTTGAATCTTGGGATAATACGATCCTTGCAACCAATGGTTCTTTTATAAATGATCAAAGTTGCATGCTCTTGTTTTCACTCCACTTTCAAATAAAATGAGGTGAAGGAATTTAGTGTGGGTCTAAAGATGTATTGTATGTGTGAGATAGATCCAAGGAGACAAGTAGAGATGAGAAGCGGGGTGATTGGGACAAGTCTAAGGACAATTCTAAGACAAATGGAAGGTCTAAAACACTTCGTAAGAGTAGATTGAGGTGTTGGATGTCATGTTCCCTTTTTATAATAATATATGTTATGGACTAAATTGTACATTTCCTATTTGTGTGTGTTTCCTCTTCTATTCTCCAATGTTTATATAAGCTCCCCAAAGTCTTTACATTTGACAACATGCTCACTCTTCTAAATGTTTGTCAATCATTAGAGTTTTGGAGTTCCTCATTTAAAAATGCTTTAATATCTAAGTTGACTAACCTTTCCACTATTCTTGTCAAACTTTTGGATTCCATCATATCATGTCTTCCATCTTTCCCTTGTATTTATCAAACTTTTAGACCTATTCTTATCAACACACTTATTGTTCAACCCCAACACGCAACCTATTGTATGATTCTTGTGGTATCTTCAACCCCAATCTCAGATATTTTATCCTTTGTATTCATTCTCTCCATGATGCTTGAACACATTCTAATGAAAAGAACGGTCAATTTGGTGTCATAACATTCAAAAGTGGGATTTTTCCTCACCCTTTATTGTTGTTCAATTTCAAAGTTGCAAATTTACATTATGGTTGACCCATCATTGTTGTGATGGATATTAAAGGTTGAATGTGTCCATTCAAGGGATATCATCTACACTTAACCAAATTCCTTTTAGAGTCTATTGGGAGCACTTGTGTTCAAGTATGGGAATTCTAAGATGAGAACACTAGTGATTTCAAAGGGCAATCTCATATAGACTTTGAATTTGAGTTTCATTGGATGCAAACTCTAGCCACATTGTAGTCATTGAATTTGCCATTGTTATCAGTATGAATTAGATATTGTTAAATATTTTGAAAGTAATAATAAAGTTATTATTTTGTAATAAGAAAGCAAATGTGAATTACTTCTATATTTGTTCTTCATTATAATAAGAAAATCATGTATTATGTTGTCATTGTTGATTGACATGTAATGAAATTATTGATGTTTTAATGCAATTTAAATTTGAGTTGTCCAAGAGGTCATTAAATAATAGGGATTGATAGTGTTTTTATTCAATTTATGCCCACTCCAAGCCTTCCCAAAAAGTTGACTGTTTTATGGTGTTTTACATCATATTTGAAACTTTTTTTTATTCTTTTTCTCTATGGCCAAGATATTGGCATATATACATGTTCATCATTGTAGGTAAGAAATCGGTGATAGATCACTGAAACTATAGTGTATTCATTCTTTATACTTGAATCAAGCCAATCAACTTTTCCTCCATGAAGAATATTTTAGTGTGCATTTCTTGTATAGCTCCAACATCTCTTTCCACCAAAGTTCATGTTTCAATATTCTTATAGTGGCTTCAATAAAGTTAGTTGTTCTCACAAGGAAAAATACTTTTTATCACTTGATCTAATAATCAATCATTTCGATTTTACACTTTCTCTTTGGGATTTTCATTTTATTTTTACACAATAGTTTTGAGATTTTTGAAGATTCATTGTTTGAAATAGATTACAACACACTTTGAAATTGATTCCTTTTACAAAATCAATAGTCCATGCATCATAGGAGAAATGGTGTTCCAATGGTTGTGATAGTCGTTGTTGATTTAAAACCTATACATGTTGCTTTAATGTGTAATATTTTTGACAACATTGCACCTATAGTTGTGACTTTAAAGTTGTTATTGTTGTTGATGAGATAGAAATTCATATCAACAATTAATTGAAGCAGCCCATGTTGGCATTTTGGTGGGACCCTTGTCATTCTCCATAGGGTCTACGAGCCAATGAAAAGGAAGATGGGCAACATTCTCAAAAGACACATGAATGGTTTGTGCATCTCCAAATCGATGCAAGACTAACAATATAATTTTGTTGCGCCAGTAGTGGGAGAAGTACAAAACATGGACTTTTCAGCAGCTGTATGCACTATGCACCATTTGATCTTCCACGGAGGATTTTGGGTATAGCGGCTACCACATTCCTAACCACTCTTGTTAGAAGACAACGATGTGTTATTGGTCTAATATTGTTTTAAGCAAACCCTACATCCAAAGGTTCAAAAATCAAATGAACAACAAGGTATATCACGTAGTGGTCTTGCTCGTTTTTTGGTTTTTCTGTGTAGTTGTTTCATAGAAATAAGAGCTTTATGCTCAGTTGTTAGATGCACTAGGTATTCTCATGTTATGGGAGCTCTACAGACTTTATTTTCTCAAACATTTGTTAATCATTATAGCCTTCATATGCTTAGGCTTATTTCACTGTTATACAAAAGTGTAACTATGCATTGGCATATGATTAATATATGAATTTGTGATCATGTTTGTCCATCTTCTCTTTATTCATGTAGTAGCCTTCTTCTTGTTCTGTGGATGCTTAAATTATAGTTCCTTTCAATTATTGTTGTGCAAAAAGTTGTAAATAATAAACATTAAACCTTGCACAATGAATAATCTCCAACTATTCATTTAGATTAGCTTTAATTCCTACATTGAAAAAGGTTTTCTATGCCCCTTTTCCTTGTAAGGTGGCCTGAAAGAGCTCATGGAAAATCTCACACAGAATTGGCTTGTAAACTTTCGAAGGTTTTCGTACAAAAACATCCTGCATTTCTAGGCTTTCCATTCATGATGTTTATATGAGTGCAAGTTTGCACTTGAGTGTGAATTTGAACTTCATCAATACCGCTGTCAAGAATTGTATGTTGGGTTTTCTATAAAGAGTTCCCAATCCTTTCTTCCTGACTCTTTATAAGTTAATCAATGTTGGGGCCTTCATTCCTCTCCCTGAACTTGGTTGTTTAGACTTAAGATAATTTAGCAAGCAATACTAGATCCAAAATTGCTCATTTTCTTTGATGTTTTTTTAGCAAGGGTTGTCCTTAAGAGAAAAGTTGGTTCTCCTAGATATTGCATATCCTATGAATGCGGCTTGTCAACAATTTGAGACTTTCAAACACATTTTCTGGACTGTCCCAATGCTCAAGAAGCTTAGTAATAGATCCACGGCAAGTTTTTCCTGTTTCATTTGAGTTTCTTTTAATCTTGGAGGATTGTTCTTTTGAGGATAGAGCTCCCCAGCCTACTTATATCACTAGACTTTGGACCTTCTTCAGTGTTCTTTCTCTTTTTCAACTTCGGAAGTAATATAGCTATTTTTTCATGATAGGTTTAATTATAATTTCTTCTTACTTAAAAAGTGAATGTTGTTTCCTCTATGTACTTTTAGATGCAAGCCTAGATTGGAAAGTTGCTTTGGAATTATAGGACTTACATGATTTGCTTAATCATTAGGGGGAGCACCCCTTGTATTATGAGCAAAGTTCTTTCCAATGGTGTGATTCAAATCACTATTTCTCTTGCTTTGCTTCTTATGGGTTGATTTGCATCTCCACATGGGAAGACTTTTAGGTTGAGACAGTGGCACAGATAACAGAGTTATTACTCTGCCACCAAGGTGTAGTGACCTCCCCTTGGCAATGCAAAATCAGTATGATGGTTGTGAGGCTCCAAAGTTTCTTAATGAACATACCTATTTCATGGTCCCAAGGTGTGATAATCCTCTGCCTCCACATTCTGTGAGGGTTATTACTCTGCCACCAAGGCGTAGTGACCTCCCTTTGGCAATGCAAAATCAGTATGATGGTTGTGAGGCCCCAAAGTTTCCTAATGAACATTCCTATTTCATGGTCCCAAGGTGTGATAATCCTCTGCCTCCACACTCTGTGAGGTTATTACTTGTGCTTAAATGTTTTTGTTTTTTTTTTTGAAATTTTAACATCATTTGATACTTTCGATTGTGTAAATCAATTTGACTGCCTTGTTATTGTTAATCTTATATATATGTACTTCTTAAAACTTGAAGTTCAATATAATATATTGAATAAGTTTCCAATAATTTTAAAAGTTGTATTTGCACAAAAACCAAACTAAACTTTAATGGTTTCTATTTCTTATTTATTTTTTATGCACTGAGGGAGATTGGAATATCTTCAGTCAAAACTTATTTTTTGTGTTTAGGTAAATAACTTAATAATGTTCAAGGTGAAACCCAACAGTCATTGAGTGTTCCCTCCAAGTCTTTTGCCTCTTCATATTCTGGATAATGCTATTATATCTGTCTATAAAAGAATGCTGATTATTGCATTGTTACATGTTGAGAGTTGTATCTCTGAATTAGTGATTAATACTATTATTGCTCTACTTTGAGGGTGGATGTAGCCTTTATGGTGAACCACGTTAAATCTGGTCTCAAATTGTCTTATTGATGTTTGAATCTCTGTTTTGTTTTATTAGTTTGCTGTCAATTCGTATTTAACAATTGGTATCAGAGCAGGTTGTGCTCAATTGTTTGACATGAGAGATTCAAGGTTAAGTGGGAGCAATGGCGTTTGAAGAAATAAAGATCGAAAGGTTCAATGGGCAGAATTATGCATTATGGAAAATGCAGATGGAGGATTCTTTATACCAAAAAGATTTGTGGCGGTCATTACAAGGTAAAGCTAAGAAACCTACAGCCATGTCCGATGAAGATTGGGATATTTTAGATAGAAAAGCACTAGGAGCGATTTGGCTGTGCATGTCTCCATCTGTAGCATTTAATATATCTAAGGCAAATACAGCTGTTGAATTGATGACGATGTTAGATAAATTGTATGAAAAACCTTAAGCATCGAATAAAGTTTTTCTTATTAAGTGGTTGGTTAATATGAAAATGGCTGAAGGTAGATCTATAGCAGAACATTTAAATAATTTTAATACTGTAACCAGTGAGTTAGCTTCTGTAAAAATTACCTTTGATAAAGAAGTTCGGGCTTTGTTAATGTTGTCCTCTTTGACAGAAAGCTGGAATAGTGTGGTTATGGCAGTTAGTAATTTTGTTTCTGGTTTGAATACTTTGAAATTCGATGATGTTGGTGTAATTCTAAGTGAAGAAATGCGTAGGAAAAGCGAGGGTGAGACATCAATAGGTAATGCTTTTATTGCAGATGACAGAGGCAGATCGAGAGAAAGAGCAAAGAATCTGAGTGATCGTGACAAATCACAAGCAAGATCAAAATCTAGAAGTAGAGAGACTGGTTGCTGGTTTTGTGGCAAGCCAGGCCACGTCAAAAAGAATTGTTGGTCATATAAGAAGGTTGTAGAAAAACAAAAAGAAGAGGAAGCCAATGTCGCATGTGAAGAGGATGCAAGTGTTCTTATTCTAACCATTGAAGAAACTGCAAATAATGTTTGGGTGCTTGATTCGGGAGCATCTTTTCATGTGACTACGCATAAGGAGTATTTCAAAAACCTGCAAATAGGTGACTTTGGTAAGGTTGTTTTGGGTAATAATGAATCTTGTGATGTTTCTGGTATAGGAGATGTGCTGTTAAAATTAAAGAATGGTAATAGTTGGCTGTTAAAAAAAAGTTAGATATGTTCCCCAGCTTAAGCACAATTTGATTTCAGCTGGGCAACTTGGTTCTCAAAAGTGTGAAACCAGGTTTGAATTAGAACGATGGAAGATTAAGAAGGGGGCTTTGGTGATTGCTAGGGGTAGTAAACTGGGTGGTTTGTATGTAGTAGAAAGTCACACTGAAGTGAGAGTTATTCATCCCACCTTGACTTGTTTTATGCCACTATCACAGCCTCCTGTTGAAGAACCTGACGAAAACATAATAACAGTAGAAAATGAGAAATTAAAAATGACAATATCTGAGCCATTAGAGAAATATGAGAAACAAAATGAGATAATCAATGCTCTAAGCTTAGAGGTTCTACAGTTTTCAAAAATGCGGGGTTCGAGCCCTTCACAGAGCATGGAGGAAGAGGACGTGTACAACAAGATGAAGTCTTTGGAGAAACAGTTGGAGTTCATTGACATGAAGGAAGAACATAAGAATCTAAAGAGGGAATTGAGGGCGCGGGATGAAGTCAAGCATATACAATTTGTGCCACCAGCGATTGGGCAGTTTATAGAGATGGAATTACCGCTGACATCCAAAATGTTTGTAACCGAGACTTGCTACGGACGGGCCCAGGGTATTAGACAATGGGTTGATTTAGAGGAAGAGAAGCCTGATTCTGATCACGCGAATCTGTATATGCAGATATGAATTAATTCTCCCCACAGCATGCTGCTCTACGAACACTCTGACACCAGCAAGACTGTGTTGGTCAAGACCTTTTCTCACCACACTGTTGCTTTCATTCACACTAATTCAAAGTTCTCTGATGGAAGAAGGTTTGAGCATGTGCTTCGCATTTGTGATTTGCATCCTAGTACTGAGTGCTCAGAATGGTCTGAAAGAGGTGGGGAGGTCATGGGTGTTACAGGGAGAAAGAATGAATACGGTACCAGGGCCCTCATGGAATAGTTGAGGGAAATGTTAATGATGATGCATTGAATGAGAAAACTCTCAGGACACGTATTGAAATGGTTCTGAGAAATAAGAAAGAAAATGATGAATTTTCAGAGGTAGATGCAATTGCAACAGCAAGGTTTGATGCTTGAACTGAGGTGTGGGGGAAGTATTTGGCAAGGCATAATGCTATTTATTTGGGGGCAACAATATCAGTATGAGGACGGTAATGCAGATGCAGTAGTTACATATCTAATTAAAGACAAATTGGAAGAGAATATATCAGATAATGCAGATGGCAGTAATAAGTATAGGGGTTTTGGATTTATTATTTTTGACAATAAAATAGTCATAAGTTTTGTTAATTCAGATTTAGTGTGGAGGAGATTAATTAGAAGTGTTTGTGAACATTTCTTAGCAATATTAAAATCATGTATTTTTAGAGACTGAGATTGTCTTGAAATTCAGAATGGAAGCAGAGAATAGTGTTGTGCATAGCATTATGGTTGGGTTTCAAGTGGGAGATTGTTGAAGGTGAAACCCAACAGTCATTGAGTGTTCCCTCCAAGTCTTTTGCCTCTTCATATTCTGGATAATGCTATTATATCTGTCTATAAAAGAATGCTGATTATTGCATTGTTACATGTTGAGAGTTGCATCTCTGAATTAGTGATTAATAATATTATTGCTCTGCTTTGAGGGTGGATGTCCGATTTAGCCTTTATGGTGAACCACGTTAAATCTGGTCTCAAATTGTCTTATTGATGTTTGAATCTCTGTTTAGTTTTATTAGTTTTCTGTCAATTCGTATTTAACAAATGAGGCTTCAAAGCAATTTATTTCATTCTCATTAGACCGTCTCCAATGTTTTGCATCCGGCAATGGTGATCTAGCTTTCAGCTGCTGTGTAAAATTAATTTCCGATCATATTCACCAGAAATGTATTTGGTATAGCTTATCAACTACTATATGTGTGTTAAAAGATGGCGTCTTCTCATGATATCCTGAAAATTAGTTTGTTTCATTAAGGATATTTTTTGCTTGCAAATATAACTGGAACTATCAATTTCAGTGGAATAATAAAAGGAAAAATGCTCTACAAAGTGTAATTGCTGGAATTAAAATGATAAATTTTTATATTTAACCACAATGAAGCGAGACATTCAATATCATAAATGTTCTAGCAGTGCCTCTTTATATCTCCTAGAAGTGTTAGCCAGCTAGAGTGTTTTGGGGATGTTTATGAGCTGAGTTCAATTTTCTCTTTACTGGGATGTTCTCTTGTTGAGAGTCTCTTCTAGGGGATTCTTGGACGGTGGTATACAATTCTGTTGAGAGTGATTAATTCCCTTTGATGCAATGCTACTTTTCTGGAAGATCTCCCAAACCAATATCAGGAATTGTGACCTTTCAGACAAGTACCTTTCGGTATTATCCTCTGCACTTATTTTTGTGAAGTTGGTAATTTTTAAACAATGCTTGGCTTTTATTACACAAGCTAACATTGGGTTATTTCGAAAGGACAGGTTTTCCTTATTTATTTGTTCTGTGCTCTAATATAAGATGCACTTCTTCAGAAGAAATCAATGGCCTTTTTCTTCAAGAACTTCCTTTATTGTGACAAATCGGCCTGTTTCAATGGAAAGCTGAGCTGCCACACCAACAGCTACAGATAGCAGACCTTCTTGCAAGCTGAGAGTAGATGCTTTGTTGCCTTTTCTCCTAACAGCAGCTAGAAATTCAAGGTGTTCCAAATAACTAGAACCATGATGAAGTCCCATGTACCTGAAAAAACCCAAAAGATACTATGATAAGTGAATACAGATAAAAGTCTTCTACGATTAGCTATGTAGTAAATGAAGCCCACCAACACAACCATGTTTGTTAATAATGTTCAGTGAAAAATTATGGTCCATTTCCATAAGCACTTCAATCAGAACCAGCTATCAAATTTGGATTGTTTGCCATGTAACTTCTCATTGTGTTTTTATTTGACATAATATTTTAACCCCAAGCTTGTACGATAAAAAGGGATGTTTTGGATTGCTTATGCGAATTGGGAACATTATATGATAATTTGAAAGGCGCATCCTCTGTCATTGCTTTTTAAATTCCATTTTATTATCTGTACACTTTATTCATCTGATCAAGCTATATATATATATATATATGTATATTGATGTGCTTACTTTACTCTGTCGTCATGGACCTCAATAGTTTGGACTCCTGCTTGTCCACCAGTCCGTGTACCAATACGCACAATACTCTCTGGCACAAATGCCTCAGCCTACAAATTGAAAATAAGATGCATTGTTATCCAAAACATCTTGCACAGAGAAGACAAGACAATTGCATGTAATTTGAAACATCTACATATCATCCTTATGTAGGACTTTTCAAAAGGAATACCATTAAAGAAAACATCATTGTGGTATCATGTTAAATCCAATGAATTCAGAGGATTCAAAAAGCATTAATACCTTCCCAATGTCACCAACTGCACAAATCTCCTGTTCATTTTTACTGCCCTCAGCAAACATACAAAGGTCAAGCATTGCACGGGATCCATTGTCATATTCCACTATTACATATGCATTGTCAAGGATATCTGGGACCTGGTTTACAATTCATGAATAATAATTAACAAAAAATAAATCAGAACATTTACCTTACAAATTTGTAATGGCAGTGACATTTAAAGGAAGCCTACTTAATACATTCATTTATATATCAAACTTCTTACCAATGAAGAAAGAAAATGAAAGAAACCACACGACAGGCCTTAGGAAAAGGTTAAAAAGAAGAAGATAATCAAACACACAAAGCTCCTTTTGCATTGGCTTTCAGGGAAAATTCAGAAAACCTGCATAATTTTTTTATTTGATAAATCACAGAATAGAGAAATTCATAATAAAAGAACACATAATTTGTGACAACCCAAGCCCTAGTTTGGGCAAGACATAGGGTATTAGGGATGATATCAATAAACCCCATAAATATCATGTTCAATTCATATTAACAGCTCAAAAATAAAGTCAAAGAGAACTTAAAGATATGCAAAGACTAAGGACTTAACATATACAAAAGCCGACCAACTTTCAGAGTGGGCATTTAAATGATTGCCCTGATAGCCAAAAGAAATAGATTTTACTATTAATATAGGCCAAGATTGCCCTCCTCAAGAACACGAATGGGCAAAGAATAAAATCTGCATTAATAACTAAGGCTTAAAAAAAGCTCCATTGAATGAATGATTCTTATTGCTGGAAATGCAAACATTAAGAAAAATAAGACAAAGGTAAAGTGCTTCTGATGGGAACATGGTTACTGGACTTAGATTCAACATAGACTCAGGAAGCAGATTTTTGGATTGGAATCTGCACAAAAACTCGGTAAAAACTTAACAAGGCACTTATAGAAAAGTATGATATAAAAACATTTTATGAAAACATGAAAAAATTGATCTAGTGCATGTCACCATAGGATTTTTTCATAAAATTCTTAAGTTCAACTTTATGCAATGTTTCTAGAGGGAATCCAGCCTCAGAGCATGTTGAGAGTATATGGGATATGGGAACTGTCTCAATCACATTCCACACCTTGGAAAGGAATTTGAACAATATTGTCAGAGGGATGGGTACCTTGTTGGCTATCAAACTAACACTCTAAAGCAATCCTATCTTCCTTGTTTTGAAGGTTGATTTTAAGCATGTCACTTTGTCTAGAAAACTGAATAAATATGAAAAACTGGCTGTTGAAGACCAGGGTAAGTTTGTTGTTTTTCAACATATTTTTATTGAGTCATCTTCAAGTGGGTTAAATAATCAGGTAACAAGCCGTACAAACCAACAAGGATGTTGATTCCAGAAGGCTAAGTTAGTATTCAAGGTTTCAAGAGCATCAATCATCAAAAGAAGTCCAAATATTTTAAGGGGCCTTATGAAATATGAATTCAGTCAGTGGTAAGGAATGGCAGCTCAATTAGAGGTAATTATGAAGACTGTTGGATCTCATCATCATGTTTTTTCTGTGTTACCCCGAGTTTCCGGGATGGGGATGGCAGGACCTGGGGGGACAGGTTTTCGGGACGGCAAATTTTTTTGCCGATTTTGGGGACGGGGGGGGGATGGCAAAGGGGACGTCTATATAAATATAGGGAAATTTTTAAATATATAAGGAAATTTGCAAGTATACATTACATTCATTTGAAAATATGGACAATGCATGCCATTTAAACATCATAGAACCTTAACATACAACATTTGAATGCCATTTAGTAAATACTAAATAGTAAAAGTAAAACTATAGTCTAAACTCTAACTCTATTATGCATTCATAAAACAGTAAACTAGAAATTTGAAATTTCAATTCATTGTCGGATTGTCAATATGCATATGATAACAAAAATATAAGTTTAACATAGAAAAGTAAAACTGAAAATGCCCAAAGGCTTAAGTGCTGCCATAAAGTTTCATCATCGTGTTCAACATAGAAATCAAAATATAGAAAAATGAAGCACACTGCTGCTCCTATTCTTCTGCTGCCAACACGACATCAAAATCATAGTCATCTGAGTCACTGTCACTATCATGTTGCACTGGAAATGAACTCTCATCCAATGGAACCCCAACCAATCCCGGTGTTGTCTCATCCTCATCAATCTAGGCCACATCTTCTGGATCAACATCCCACTGTAAAGCTGGAGTCTGCCTGTACTCTGGAGTCTGACAATCCTGAAGTCGAAGAGCACTATGCACAGCCACTAGCTTCTCTGCTCGTCTAGAGGTAAGCCTATTCCTCTTGAGGGAGTGGATAAAGCCATATGTAGACCAATTCCTCTCTACGGCTGAGGAACTAGCAACCTGTGCAAGTAAGCGAGAGGCAAGCACTTTCAACTCTGGTGTATCCCTCCCATGCCATGTCCACCATCCAATAGGATTCCTCTGTGCCAAAATCACTCTATCCAACCTTGCCTATGGTTTACCCAAGTTTGGGCCACGAAGTTGTGTGAAGTCAAGGAACTATGTGCGAAGAATGGAGGCCTCTCGCCCTGGATACATCTTATCAATGGCTTGTGTGAAGCCATCTAATACCTCAGGATCATCACATGGGAGGGCCCTTCCATCCAATTCTACATACCATTTGGGATTTAGAGCATAGGCTGCCATATGAAGTGGGGTATTCATTATGTTCCACCTCCGCATCACTATAGGCCTAATATGCTGCTCATAAAACCCCAAAGTAGGATCTTTAGCTGCAACTGTTTTCTTTATCCTCCCCAACATACTGTCAAATGTTTCATATATCTCTCCAAGACTAGGAGAGTTAGTATTGGCATATCTAATGACCTCTACAATGGGTGAGATGATAGAGCAAATATATCTACAAGATGCAAACAAAAATTAAAATCAGAAATTATAATTTAATATGAAAATTAGCAAGCAAAAGACTAACATTTAATTTTAATTTTTAAATAAAATCAGCAACTTACTTTATTGTGGACCACCAATTGTCATCAAGGATCTTTTGCTTCACCGATTTTCCTTTAGAGGAGCTAGAATTGGACCATCGGGTCCACTCTGGATTCACCACCATCAATTGGAGAGCCTCGTGCACTTCAATCATTCTCTCCATCAAGATGAAGTAAGTGGCATGCCTATAATTAAAAATTTAAAACTTAAAAGTTAAAAGTAAAACACATTCAACAATAATTAAAATAATTTAAGAAATGAAGTAAAGTTTAAACTAAACTAGTAAAATTAAATTGTAACTAAAATTGACATACCTTGTCTCAGCTGGTTTGAGGAACTCCTTTGAGAAGGACCTAAATAGAGCAAGTGAAGTGTGGTGGTTGCATATGAACATTTGTATCTCTTTAGCTTTTGACACCACCTGTTTCACCCAATCAATCTTCTCTATGTCTTTTAATGCATTGTTCAATGCATGAACACAACAAGGGGTCCAAAAGATGTGCCTATAAGCACCCTCTACCATCAAACCGGCTGATTTGCACACACGTGTTGAATCTGTGATCACCTGTACTACATTTGCCGACCCAACCTCCTCTATGGCATCCCTCAAAATGGTGAACTGAAACTCTGCATCCTTAATCTTCCCTGAACAATCTATGGCTTTTAGAAAATAAGAGCCAGCAGGTGATGTGACAATGATATTGATGAGTGGCCGGTGTCTAACATCGGTCCACCCATCCATCACAATAGAGCAGCCCGTCCTCACCCAAGTACATTTCATATCCTCAAACAACACATTAATCTTGGAATACTCTTTATCAAGGATGGTGGTTCGTAGCTTATGATCACCTGGGGGTGTGAATGAGGGATTCATAGTCAGTATATCTTTGACCATTTGTTTGAAATAAGTGGAACGGGCCACATGCAATGGGATACCATTAGAAAAAAAGAATCTACCAATGGATGACTCTGTGATTTCAATTGCTTGTGCATTAAACATACTTTCTAGTGATCCCTTCTCACCACTACTAATCCTCCTCTTCCCTCTTGTGTCACTAGGGCTGCTAGTAGTACCAATGGCGGATGTCATACGCTTAGATGATTGTGAGTGTACAGTTGCAGAAGATAAAGGTGATGTTATTGACATACCTTGTGCCCCCATTTCAGCCTCTACGTGCAATCTTTGACATTCTATTTTTTCCTCATCAGTTATATATTGAATATCTTTCCCCAAGTCCTGGAAACGTCCCCGTCCCCGAAACTTATTACACAAGAATATATTGAATATCTTTCCCACTTTAAGAGCAGATCTAAAGCAGAAAAAAGAGCAGATTAATGAGTAGAAATCAGATATTCTTGGAGCAGATATAGAGCATATTTGTGTGAAGGTTTATTTCAGATTCATGAGTGCTTATTGAAGATCATTTTGCAGATCTGAGTGGAGGTATTTTGCAAATTTGAAAATAGAGTTGGCAGATTTTGGTGGAGTTGTGAGCAGATTTTTCAAGGTGATTTAGAGCAGATCCAAAAAAGAAGTCACAAACAATTACTCATATTGCATTTTGAAGGTTGATGCCTTTTATTTTGAGAGATTGGGAGGTTGGTGCCTGTCATATAAAGAGATTGGTGTCTCTTGCTGAGTAGGTGCTCAATGGAGGAGATTGATGTCTTCTATGGGTTGGTGCCTACAAAATTGTAAGAAGATTCAAATATAAGCAATATTTTGCCACGGTTTTCTCCCACAAGGGTTTCCATGTAAATCATGGATGCATCTTGTCTATAGGTAGATCTTACTTTTGATTATTGCTTTATGATTACTAAAGTTTTAGAAGTGACAATTTGTATTATACTGAAAATTTGTTTTTCTTGCTAAAATGAAAATAGAACAAAGAAAAAGTGGCGCCCAAGTTACTATATGAACTCAAGTGAAGATTGAAGGCAAATAAAGCAAAATAAAGCAGAGAAAGCAATAAATCTAATCCCTTTATTCAAAGTGACGTGGAAACCAAGCCAAGGACCAATTAAAGTGAATGAAAGGAAAAATCACAAGTACATAGCCTTTGATTCAAATGGACAATCAAGATGAGAAGCAAAAATGGAAAGTAAGTAATGTTTATATTATTATTAGAAGACGAGGATAGAATTGATCTCAAAGCAATTATTTTTCTGGAAGCTGCAATAGAAGGTTATTAATGTGCTATTTAAATATACAATGTTACAATGTAATACAAGTTGATGTCAAACTCGTTGTAGAAATTATGATTCAACCATAGACATGAGATTTCCACAGCCCATAATGATCAGTGTGCATAATTTCTGGATTACTCATTATCACCATCCTCCTCTCCTTGTTAAACCTGTCTCGGTCTTCAATCCTCCCCTTTTCCTTCTACAGCTTTCTCATCCTGATGGATCATGGAGTGTGATCAGAAGCATTGATGCAAAAAAATTTCACACAGCATAATCCAGAAATTATGCACACTGATCATGATTCAAGTTAAAGGCTGATTGAATTGTCAAGTGTCTATGTAAAACATGGGAGTTGATGCTTGACTTATTCTACAAAAATTATCATTCAAGTTTGGAGCCAATTAAATTGCTAGTGTCTTTGTTTAAGACAATGTGAAATTGAAAATTGCTTGTGCTGCCAAGATGTCAGTGCAACTTTAAACCCAAGCGCTGTAATCATTGAAGAAAGAATTCATTTAATAAAACCTTTGTTAACTTTGTGTGACATTGGTGTTCAAATCTATGAAGGATCTTTGAATGTTTTGTGATAATTAATTTTCTTCATCTTTCTTCTATATATTGTTGCTTTTCCTTGTGTTATATTCTCTTTTTCAAATCAAATTGTTGATATGAATTCCTATCTCACCAATGAATTTTCTCAATTTATGACAACTAAACATAGCCAATAAATTGTGCTTTAACTTCTGAAATCAAAACAAATAGATCAAGTTTTCTTATTTATTTTATCTCTAACCAGAATTCCAAAGAATAGATTTTATGCTATTCATATTAACAGGCTTGTTTTTGTTAAAGATTTTAGAGTAGAATAAATCAGGGAGCTTCCCCTATGAATTTGGGGAGACGATTTCCTCAACCACTATTCTGTTTTGTGTTGTCACGAAAGTGATAAACTAGTTACACCACTCTGGGGGAGGGGGGGACATTGGAACAGGGGGACAGGTTTCCGGGTAGGCGGGACAGAGGGGCCTCAATTTCAGGACAGGAGCGGGGGGAGGGGGGGTGTATATAGTATATACTATATACTGTATATGTGGTACTTAAAATGCTAGTTATGAAAAGATGTATCACAATACAAGACATAAAGATGTAAAACAATAAAATAGTAAATTAGAATTAGTAATTAGTAAATTACTAATTACTAAATACTTGAACATTGCATTGAACATTGAACGTTGAACAATAAAACTTTAAATCGTCGAATCACCAAATGGAAGAGTTCTATTATATAATAGATATCAAAAGTATGAATATCTAATCATAAAACAAATATATATTTTTTTTTATAAAAATGCACTTTATCTATTTGCCGTGATGGGGGACGCCTAGGCATCCCTTGAGGGGTCGAGGGACGCTGTTGCGTCCCCCTATCTCCTTTGGGGATGTCGTTGCATCCCCCTATCCCCTTCTGAGATGCTGGGACGTCCCTGCATTTCCAGCGGATGACGGTGATTTGGGTGGCGCCACTGGGGATGCTGGAACGCCATCCCCACGTCCCCAGTGCGTCCCCGTTCTGGGAACATTGGGGATTTGGGGGCTGGGACACATCCCCGGGGTACACTGGTGATAAACTAAAACCCCAACAATTGTATAAACAAAAAAATTCTTGTGCTGGAGATAAAAGAACTTTCAATTCATGTGTTCTAACCTCCAAGATCAAAAAGATAAGTCCAGTTTGCTTTCAAGAATTTTGGTTTTATGCAAAACTTCAAGTGATAAAATTACACAATGTGCATAAGTAGAAAGCTTGTTTATTATTTTAGATTTTAGAAGTAGAATAGAAGTCAAGGAGCTTCCCCTACAAATTTAAAGAGAGGATTTCCAGACAAACTATTCCAGTTTCAATTGTCTTGAAAAGGATAAATTATAATGCTTACACAAGTTGATTCAAATACTCAGATATAATTTTAAAAAAAATGAAAAACAAAAAATACTTAAATACTCATAAAAATGGGGAAAATGTTTTTATCATTTCAATCCAAATAAAGGGACCGCACAAAACAGTTTGAATTTTACAGACCTCTTCAAGTATGAGCCACTCCCTCACAAGAAACTATACAAATAGCAAAAACAAAACTTCAAAAATACGTAAGGTACAAAGCATAAGAAGATCTGAATTGAGCTTTGAATGTAGCCACTCATATTGATTCAAAACTCCAACTGAGAAGACTGTTAACTTCCTCTACTATAAAGTTTACTTGTAAAGAACAACATGATACTTTCGTTTCAACAGATAATAAAAGGTAGAAAATGAGAACCTTGCCATCATATTCTTCATCCTTATGATTAACATCATGTGAACCAGAGGCCATCACCCGTACAGGATTTGCTGCAACAATCAAATTCATAAGGTCGAAGAAGTGGCAACACTTCTCTACTAAGGTGCCCCCTGTATTTACATTGAACCTGTTCCAATTGTGAACCTATACAAAAGGATAAAACACAGCAGTTAAGATGTTCATTATATTTGAAAAAAACTCCAAACAATATTTCTTTCTAAAAATGTTCCAGTTTATTCAATTTATTGTTTAATGCTATCACAATACTATATATTTACATGCAATCATAATTAAAACTTTCTTGAATCCCCTAATATAAGTCAGACTTTGGTGTTTGAACTTGACAACTTTTGTTACCTTGACAAGAAAAGGAAACCGATGCTCTCTGATTGCAACCATCCAAACTCGTCCAAGCGCTTCACTTTGGACTTCCTTGATCAATTTAGCTACAGGCGGCATGTACCTATATTCCAATCCAACTTGTACTAGTATATCTGGCCTTTCCATGGCAGCTATTATGACCTGTTTAAGTATACCATTGGGACAAATAAATTACCAATGTGGGCACTAGACAGAATCCTTAAAAAAAGCTATTTTTTTCCAATCTTGAAAGTAACTTATGTCTATATCATATATTATAGGCAGTTAAGAAAATATTTTACAAAAATTAAATGTTAGCACATGCTCAAACTTCAATAGAACTTTGGTGTGCCCACAAAGTGTGTGTGTGTGCACATATGACAATGCTTATTCATATGCATGTTATGTTTAAGCATGTTTGTGTGACGTGCATGCATACAAATGCTCAAGAGTGTAATAATATTAATGTGGGAGCACATGCGAACAGGTAGTATGTGTACGTTTATGTGTGCTTCTGTGTGTGTGTGCACGTGTTTGCCTGCACATATGTCTAAGAGTGTCTTCCCACACCTGTCTAAGTTTGTACACGTGTGGCTGCATGCAGATATGTGCAAGTGTGTGTCAAATATGCAATTGTGAGCATGTGTGCATACACATGCATATGTCTGTGTATCTCTTCATTTGTACTTATGAAAACATGTTTATTTGTATAATTTCTGTACTGTATTAGTATATAGGCTTCGTATTTTGGAGAGCTCTTGCGAGAATGATCAAAGAAATTTGGGTTTTACTTTGAGTTGGTGCAATCTGTTATATTTGTAATTCAATTTGTGTATGAACAGAATTACAGCACTAATTTGCAAATAAATAGCAGAAATATAACAGATTCACAAAATATAAGAGAAATGAATGACAATCATGATAAATTAACTCTAAAACAGAGCAAATTTGAGGGGGCTACCTCTCAAAGCAATATAATGATAATATAATCCACAAATATGATGCCAATTAGTAAACCATTGCCTTTATTTATAGCTAATTATGTTAAAGTGATACTCATATTCCCAAGTAGGTTGAATAACAACTATTAAATCTAAGAAATTATCAAATGACCAAGTCAAAGGATATTTACCCCACAATTTGGCCACTTGATGATTCTAATCCACACGATGGACTAAGGACATAATGATCCCCCAACTTCAAAAAAACCATTCTCCTCGATGCAAAGCAGCCATTGATGCTTCTCCATGAAGCTTTCATCTTCCCATGTAGCATCTTACTTTGGTGAGTTCTTCCATCAGACACTGCATTCTATTTCCAGTCCTTTGCAACTCAATCTTTGTCTAGAAAATTGTTCCAGGTTTCAATACAATCCTATCTTAAGTCTAAACTAGCATCTTCTTTCCAATCAATTTATTAGAACATGATACATGAAAGACTAGATGTAATCTTGTGGATGGAGGTAATTTCAATTTGGATGTCGCATTGTCTAGCCAGTACAAAAACCAGATTAGAGCCATAAAACTTGGGTATCAATTTGCTGTGTTCCTTCTGTTGCAAAGACATCTATGTGTATGCTTGTAACCTTTAGAAGACCTAATCTCCCACTCCAAAGTTCCTTTCACTTCAATGCTGATCATCCTACTGTTTTATGCCATACCTAAGCTCCACATGAGCCTCTAGAGCACTTCTTGGCATTGATTATGATCCTCAGCAGCAAGAACCATTGGTTGCATGTTCAAAGATATGGATGCTAATTGAAAATCATAAAGCCCTATACAGGGGGACATTTTAGGAAGTGTAGAAGGATACCACAGTGCCGATCATTACTATTTAACTGATTGAGATTGTTTATGAAAAGCAAAGCGGAAAAGATAACAAGAGAAGCTATGAGCCAATTGAGCCCCCACTCAAGATAACAAGTAAGTCCAGAAATTAAAAGTGAATATAGGACATGGTCAGTCAGAATAATTCTGAGATTGTCATGTAGCTTCTGAACTATTTCCACAAATGATGCTGCCACCATAATTACTACAATAGGATGAAGTAAATCACAAAAAATGGGCATATTTTGTAAGCATATCCACCGCAATGGGCAACCATAATGACATTTCTATTTTTCCTTTCAAAATTCAGCAACTTAATTGCAAAATTCATGGGAACACCCTCCTGTCATTGGTTAGGTATGGATAAGAGTTGCAGAAGACTCAGAGTATTGATTGCCTCACCCTTGATTTTCCTAACATGTCACACATTCTGCCACAAGTTTCTGTACATCTCCTTTGAAAACTTCCTAAAACAATCTTGCTTGATCTTCTGAGATGTCATAAGGAACTGGAAGCCTAAGTACCCACCAATGCAAGATTTATGAAGTTTTGAAAGGATCTGGTCCTTAAAGACTCGATTCCTGCATAAATATGGCTTATCCTTGTTAAAGTTTGGAATCGCTGCAAATGTGACTGCCTGATTGTATGTGTTTTTCAAAGGCAGCAATCTCTCTCTTATTTATATTGTGGATGCGACATAGATAGACATGTCCCTTCATGGGACATGTCTATTCATTAACACATACTCTTTTAATCTAAGTTACCGGTTCGAGTTCAGTTCTAAGTTCGGGTACGAGGAACTGGTTCGCAAGTTTGACAAAATTTTGAAAAGGGGTTTGGGTTCGGGTTTGAAGAAACGTGTAATTTTTTTAAAATTATATATATATATATATATATATATATATATATTTATGAAGCCTAGACGCATGAGTTAAAATTAAAATGTCACATAGTATCATAAAAACAACAAAAAACACCATAAACTTGTAATCATAGCATCATATCAACATCAAAATATTAAAATAATAATATTGAGTTCAATTATCATTGTTTTGACTTTCAACAATTGGAACTTTATACTAAGTTTCAATCATCTAATGATTTATCTATTCTTCTTCTTCATCTTCATCATCATCATCAAAGGCATTAGTTGATTCAGAAACAGTGCCGATGCCAATGGGATCAGCTGCATCAATAACATTCTCGCTTTCCAAGTCCTCAAATGCTTATTACTTTTTCACTGTACAAAGAGCTTGTTTGTTTGTAATTATTAATTAACATCCTACTTGAAAAATCATAAATGTTAAAAAAGTAGTTGGCAACTCCCTTCACCTATTGAAGATATTGTTTAATGTTTAAAATATGATTTATCACTATAGAGAGCTTCCAATTAATCGGACAAGGGTCATTATCAGCAATTGGATATAAAAATTTCACTGGAAGAAATCGTGAGGGCTAGTTTAATTTGATGTAATAAATATTTGAACTTCAGCATATTTTGTTTTGTAATGTTAAAGATCTTATTCAAATTCTGTAATAATTGTTTTCCGCACTAAATTATAGAATGTTTCTTAGTGGAAATGTACCTGGTTCGCACTTGGTCTGCCTTGGTTCGACCTGGGTTTGGCCCGGACAAATCAGCCTACTTGGGTTGGAACCCTGGGTGACCTGAACCAAGAACCAAGTACTGGTTCGAACTTAGGGTGGTCCGGAGGGGTCTAGGGGCGAACCAGGGTGTATATATATATATATATATATATATATATGAGATATAAATTTATATATATCTAAAGTATTATTGTGTTAGAGAAAGTATTATATATATCTTTAGATATATATAAATTTATATCTCATATATAATGAATATATATATATATATATATATATATCTACAAAAATATTGTCTCATAGGTTTATCCGATTGAAGCTACCAAACATCAACACTCCCTCTTAGCTAGGGAGGATAAACACATGGTTAGATATTACCTCAATGTAATATCAAGTTGGCATGATTAAGAATATCTTTGATCAAAAGATTCCCACCAATTAGATATCATCTCATGATATCAGGAGTAATGGCCTTAGAATATCAAGTTGCATGATATTCACCAAGTACTAAAAAAGTCCATAGGTAATGTATCCTCAATAATACTTACCATAGAAGGCCATAGTCTGTTTAAGGAACTTAATCCACCATGCAAGATATTTTCTATCATGATCTATTTCAACCATCATAAGATGTCTATCACAATAGAAAGCCATGGTCTATTTAAGGAACTTAATCCACCATGCAAGAAATCTTCTATCATGATCTGTTTCAGCCATCATAAGATGTCTATCACAATAGAAGACCATGGTCTATTTAAGGAACTTAATCCACCATGCAAGAAATCTTCTATCATGATCTGTTTCAGCCATCATAAGATGTCTATCACAATAGAAGGCCATGGTCTATTTAAGGAACTTAATCCACCATGCAAGAAATCTTCTATCATGATCTGCTTCAACCATCATAAGATGTCTATCACAATAGAAGGCCATGGTCTATTTAAGGAACTTAATCCACCATGCAAGAAATCTTCTATCATGATCTGTTTCAGCCATCATAAGATGTCTATCACAATAGAAGACCATGGTCTATTTAAGGAACTTAATCCACCATGCAAGAAATCATCTATCATGATGCTTAGACATCATAGGATGTTCATCATAATAGAAGATTAAGTTATTGTAAGATCATCACCTTTCAATAACTTTTGCAAATACAAATAATAATCATTTGGAAGTCATCACTTCCTTATGATGTACACAGGGCCCAAAATAGTCATGAATTAACATTCATGATTCATAGTCCTCTCACTGCTACAGTTTCTTAATCACTGGAGAATCCATCTCGACATGGTCTCCTCCCTCTGAATAGATATGATCAAGATCTTCAAAAATCAATTGAAGCATATCCTCTATTTGCTCCCTTTCTTTCCAAGGTTGCCTCTAACGAATGTAATAGATTCCCTCTAAATCTGATATCACTCTTCTTTTCCTGCAAGAACATTCTCGGAGAAAAAGATCAAGGCAAATAGCTCTTATAGTACGTATAGAAATACAAATGAGAGAGAGTACAATGAGTAGATAAATGTAATATTCAAACATAATAAGTACTTATCTGCGCATCAACATCCTTGACACAAGTTGCTTCAATGAAGGTCCATATACATCGAATCAGAAAACACCTTCTCAAATTATTTGAAAGACATCTCCCCTTTGAATCATCTCCCCACTAAGGATGGTTCAAATGGGAATGTAACATTGGTTATTATTCCCCCCACAATGTAAATTCCCACTCTTATATCGTTGAACAATGCTTATGTCTTCTTGTGAAATGACTTGATTGCTCCAAGAGGGGTGACACTCTATAATTAATGCTTGCTTTCTAGAAAGAGACACCCTTCTTTGAATACGTGCTTCTTTGTTAATGCTTGACCACAATCATAACAAATTAATATGTCTCTTTAATGAAAGACGCTACAAGGTCTAACTAATCATTATGGAAATTGCCATGTATACTTTGCAAATTCATTGTCCTCAACCTCATACTAAGCAATGCTCTTTTTTTCTTTAATCAAGTCACTTTATTCAAATATTAGTGCGTAAATTATGTCTTTAATGAATCGCCGCGTTCAGGAATGACATAGTTGCCAATATATAATCGTTGATGTTTGCTTCTTAACAAATCTGCTACAATTCACTTGACCTTATTCTTTGCACTTGGTGTGGACAAAAGTCTGCAACACAACTTCACTCACTAGATTACACATAGATCTGTACACAGTTGGTCATAACTTTTGAACCCGACCGTTTCTCTCCAATCGCTCTAGTGAGATTATTCAAATTTGTTTATCACTAACATATCCAAAATGCAACAAAATCCAACGGTGTATTTGTGAGATATGGTCCCCGTACTGAGACTGTATTTTTTGAGACAGTCACACATTCACCATCAACAAACTACTCTTACATTTGCAGCCTGGCTCTGATACCATGTTAAAGTTTGGAATCACTGCAAATGTAATAGCACTGCCTAATTGTATGTGTTTTTTAAAGGCAACAATCTCTCTTATTTATATTGTGGATGAGACATGGATAGATGGTGCAGGAGCACACCTAGCTCAACCCCTTAGTCTTCTTGCTATGGTTTTTTTTGGTTTTGGCATGTACTGACTCTAGCCAAGTCAGGAGAGTTGTGTGGACCTTAGAAGGTCATTTGTTTATTTCCCTAAGGTGGATTTGACTAGGTCAATCCATGGCTAGTTGTTTGCTTTAAGTTGGTTGTGTGTGCTTAGGCTAATATGGTGGACTAAGGCCTAGAATGTAACAATAGACTTGAATAGTCTATGCCATGCTGAAAATGTTTGTGAACTTAGTCCTACCATTTTGAATCTCTAGAAGATCAAAACATCTAAGAATCTAGGATTTGTCATTTTATTGCAAAAATTGCCAATTTGGCCGAAAGCTGCCAGAATGGGCAAAATATGAAAGAATGATGGGAAAAGCGGCAAAGACATTCCAAAACATCATTCACTTGCCTTATGCAATGCCCAAGACATACCCTAACTCCCGTTTTGAAGGAGAAACCAAGAAACGGCCAAGGAAGATGATGGAAATGTTCAGCAAATGCATGGTAGCGGTCTGCAACAGCATGGTAGAACCGTTTGGTAAAGAAATGATGTTTTGTAATGCCTCAATCCCTGAGGAAGGCTACTTAGAACATGCAGATCCTATCAAAATGATAGTGAAAGCATTGTATGAAATTCTGGAGAGATTGAATGAAGAAGTTTCTTTCTGTGTGAATGAATATTTGCATGACAGTGATTGTCGTTTTTGGTTTTCTTTGTGTTTGTTTGCATGTGGAGGTAAAGGAAGGATCTTGTTTGGTGCATGTCCCCTGTTCTTGTGACTGAAAAAATGTCTTCCCTTTCAATCCCGTTATAGAGTTGCATTACTACAAACATGGTCTGAAAGGATCCCTTCATGGTTGCCGTGATTGTGCACAGTCTGACCAATTTACTGGTGTAAGTTTGTATGCAAGGTAGAATGAGCTTGGATTCATGCTGTCGTGATTGATCATTGTCCTATATAATCTGCCAAGCCTTTCCCATTTAGTTTGAAAGTTAGAGGGGGTCATTTTTCTGTTATGAGTTGAAGATTTCCTTCTATTTGCTGTCGTGGAGTACAGAATACTGGTTTTTGCTCACATGCAAGGTTGAATAAACTGGAAGTTATGCTGTCGTGACAGATTACCATTCTGCATACTCTTACAAGTCCTTTTCATTTGGATTGCAAGACAATAGGAGATCATTTTGGTATGTTGTGAAGACTATCTTCCATTTTGTTGTCGTGATTTCACAGTCATTTAATGTTTGGTTGCATGCAGTTGGAAATGAGTTAGAATCCATGATCTAACTCTGGATTAGTGTTTTACTTACATGCACAGACATCTCACGTTCACTGAGTAAATTAAGAGAAGGTTATTTTGATTAGTTTAGAGGTCTGTTGTGTTTAGGCAGTCTGCTGCCAGTGCTTAGTCAGTCCACAATATGTATTTGCCACTCCCTTTCCCACCATAGAAATGTTATGGAACTTTGGGATATGGGAGTGGGCTTGTATACTATGTCATGTGCAGGAGGAGGAGCTCCAGAAACAAGTGTGGAATGCACTTCCATGATGCCCTAAGCGAGTACAGAGCACCCAGTTAGGCAACATCAGCATTGAGAAGAAGGTACAGTGGGTTGAATGCATTGAGTGTTTCAATCCAAATGTGGATTAAGTCAGAAGGATGTGTGAAGAGTTAAGAACTAGTAGGAGAAGCTCCCTGGTGCATTTTGAGATATGTTTCGAAGTAGCCCAAGGAGGACAGTGTAAACAAGCAGAAAGCCCTCAAGTTCATGACTGAATTGAGATTTTCTTATGCATGGACAGTTTAGGAGGATTGAGTGACTAAACTCAAGTTAGTTGTGATCGGAAGGCTGAATGGGAGTGAAGAACGTCTGAATGCATCCCTCATTTACTATGAAGCAAGAAATTTTCATGAAATGTGAAAATGACAGCAAGACAGGAACAGTGGTTCAACAAGCACTTAGTTGGTGTAACTAGGTGGGGTAGTTTGAAGGATAGGATTGTGATCCTATAAAGAGCAGGGTATCAAAGTGAACCCTCATAGGCTAGGAGAAAGCCTAAGCAAGTCCTTATAGCCAGTAAGGACACCAGAGCAACCCCATCCCCACTTTTACATCAATAGACATGTCCCTTCATGGGACATGTCTATTCATTAACACATACTCTTTTAATTAATATAATGACATTTATATATATATATGTGTATATATATATATATATATATGTGTGTGTGTGTGTGTGTGTGTGTGTGTATATATATATATATAGCATTTCTCTAGTCATATTATATTATTTCCTTTAACACAATAATAGTTTAGATATATATAAATTTATATCTCATATATAATGAATATATATATATATATATATATATATATATATATATATATATATATATATATATATATATATATATATATAAAAACTATATCTCATATATATATATAGTATTGTCTCATAGGTTTATCCGACTGAAGCTACCAAACATCAACAATCCTTATAGCAAAGGGAGTAAAATTTCCACACAACTTTGTCAAAGGTACTAGGTCTTGCTGTAATTCCTAAATGAGATTCCAAGCATCCATATCCCACAACCATTCCAATTTGCCCCTTCCACCCAATCCAATTGTAATTTTGAAATGGTACAACATAATAGCTTTGTGTCATCTTCCTCCTCATAAATGCATCAGCCTCCACATTCTCCTTTCCTTCTTGTAGATGATCTCAAAATGATATCCCAACATCTTGGTGACCTGTTTTTCTTGCTCTTTCAATGAAAGTTGTTATTCCAAGAAGTATTCCAAATAGTCATGATCTGTTTCTACTTGAAGTGTCTTTCCATCACATAGGGATGTTGCTCCTTGATCATATGTAGAATAGCCAACCTTTCATAATCATAATAGGGTTTGAGTGGAATCTTCCCTTTGAGTTGACAACTTTCAAAGGCTATAGACTTGCTTTCCTACATTAGAACAACACCAATGTCATGCCCCAAGGCATCACTCTTCAAAATGAAGGCTTTCGTCAAATTTGAAATGGCTAAACTAGATTGGTACACATATCCCCATTGAGCTTCCAAAAGGCTCAAGTCTCTTCCTCATTCCAAGAAAATGCATCCTTCTGTCAAAGGGTTGCTAGTGCAGCTGCTACTAAGCAATAGTTCTTGACAAAATTGCCATAGTGGAATCCCCTTATATTTTTTATGGTTTTGAGCAATTGATATTCTATAATTGCCTTGATTTTGTAAGGATTTAGCTTCATCCCTTCATGGGAAATAGTGGGTCCAAGACATTCAACTTCCTAGACTCCAAAAGAACACTTGGAAGGCTTGGCATAAAGTTGATGTTGCTTGAGACATTGTAGGACTCAATCTACATGTTGGAACTGGTCTCCCCATGTTTTGTTGTATATAAGTAAATCATTAAACAACACCAAAACAAACTTCCTTAATTAAATTGACTACATAATTCATCAAACTTTTAAGTGTAGAAGAGGCATTTGTAAGACCAAATGCATAGCTAGGAACTCATAATGAACTTTGTGCATCCAAAAAATTGTTTTCAAAATGTCCTCATCTTTGATTCTAATTTAATAATATCATGACTTGAGATGGAGTTTTGTAATGATAACTGCTCCATGCAATCCATCTAGGAAATCATCACTAACTAAAATAGTGAACTTATGTTTTATGATAATCTTATTGAGTTTTAGTTTGGAAACATACGCCAAGTTTCATCCTTCATGAAAGCTATCAAAATTGGAGAAGACTATAAACTTTGATCATGATGAAGAATATCAATTTCTAGCATTTATTGAACCATGCACTCAATCTTGCTTTTCGACAAGCTATGTACAAAGATTGATGGTAGGCAGTTAGGTTCTTGAAATGAGTGATTGCCATGATTATAGTCCTTGTGTAGGGAATTCCTTTTGGTGCTCCTTCAAAGACCATGGAATGTTTTTCATGGATAGCCTATAGATCTACTAGTGGTGTTGCCATGTGACTAATGAGATTCTTGTGAAAATTAGAACAATTGCACAAAAAATAGTAAAGATCCCATTCAAATAGTTTCTAAATTTGGTGAGTTTCTAAATTTGGTGAGAACTAGTGTTGGTGTAATTAAATATTCCTATTTACACTTTACTTAATCTTACTTAGGATAATGCATTGCATAGTAGTTTGTCATTGAGACACCTAGGAGTTTGCACCTCAATTAAGCACATGATGTAGGAGAAATTCCACTTTAGGTGTGAGATCCTCCTTTAGTGCACATATCACATTATCATCCTCATCATGACACATACTTCATTGCATAAAGGAGGATGATCCACATTTGGTGGACATGTGATTACACATTGCATAGGTGATAGCTCATCTTCTCCTTATCATTGTCTCTTATCGTTTTTCCTATATAAGGAGGTCTATTATGTATATTTTATTCAATTCATTCAATCAATCAATAAATGTCCATTATCAATAATATCATTCTTGCATCTTAAAGCAATTGACTTGCCAATCTCTTGTGGAAGTTATTTTGGTCTTTCATTTGATCCTAGGGGTGTTGTAGAGTCACCTAAAACTCTAACATGGTATTAGAGCTCTCAAGGTGTGAGGACCTCTTCTCAAGAAATGAAATCTTGGCTTGATCTAATTGTGGATGCAAAATTTTGCAATTTGGACATCACCATTGCGTCCGGGAGGCTGTTTTGGTGAAAATCGACTATAAATTTGCCTATATTTGGCAAAAGTCAAATCTGTGACAAATGTTTTTTGCATAGGCAAGCCGGACGGCCTACCTACGCAAGCATGGTACAATCTTATTGAAAAAATTATTTTCTGTGAATTGTTCGCAATTTTATTTTAGCAAATTTTCTGGCAAAATCTTGGGCCTTTGGCCCTATTGTATTATCTATATTTTTCAGATCGGACATCAATCAATCGGGAGACCAAGGGTGACATCATCGGTCAGATCATGAGCACCCATCTCCTGGCCGACTGACGATCCTACACATCTCACAACCAACAATTCAACCACAACCAGTCGCTGTTTTATTTGGTTTGGTGAAAGCTTTGTATAAAAACAAACCCTATTTTCTCACACGATGCATGTGGGATATTTCCCACTGCACCCGCCTCTACTAATCTCCCAACCACCACTGGCGCCCAAGGGAACAACGACGACCCATTTATCACTACCGTCATCGGTGGAGCCATCACCCTTGTCGGCCAACTCCACATGGGCGGCCCAATCTGCAAGGGTGTCCATGTGTTGCAATCTCAGTGAGCCACCCTTCAAAGCCACGTGGACCACGCGGTGAAAACAGAGACCCTAGATCCAACCTCAATGCCATGTCACCATCTGACATTGCCGCATAAGCTGTACAGACTAGCCCCTCAACGTTCACATTAGTAGTACAGATTGCCAACTCAACCCTCCACATAGGGCAGTCATTAGATGACACTTGCCACACAGTTGCCACCTCATATGCTTAGTCAGCACACCGTACGAACACGTTGGCGCCACATCAGCAGAGAAGTATTTTTTGCCATGTCATCGGTTTCACAGGCATAATTTTGACACCCATCTGCACGTCACATAGGGGTATGAGGCTGTTTTGCCGTGACAACCATACGATCGTCAAATTTAATTAGACAATTTGCTGACATCATCGACTGTTTGAAAATTCTTGCCTTCACCATTTGAGTTTTTGATTTTTTAGTTCATCTCTAGAGGCTTGTAACTTGCTCAATTTTGCTTCTTTTTTTGAGCAATTTTTTTTGATTTGGAGTAGAATTTTCTAAATTTTCCAGTGGTGGTGCTAGTTTTACATTTTGGTGGTCAGATTAATCAGAAATTGCATATTTTCATACCTCTTGTTGTCTGTTCCTCAATTCGGCAACTTCCAGAGCTTCGTTTGGGCACATATGGTAACATTTTCAGGTGATTTTTTTTTGAAAGTGCATTGTTTTTTGTCTACTTTCCAAATCTGCAATCAAATTTCAATGATTTGGAGTGGAAATATCAATTTTAGAAATAGGTCATTTTGGGGCTATATATGCACTTAATTAATCCTTGGGATTTTAGTTTTTTGATTTGCATCAATAATTTGAAGGAGTTATCAGTTGTTATCAGTCATTATTTGGTTGTATTATGGACTTTTCAAAAGTCAAAATCCTCACTCCATATAACTACCATGAATGGAAAGAATCTATATTTGATCAATTGTTAAGTATTGGATTTCTTAGAATGACTCTTGGGTAGGATCCAAAACCAGCTACAAGTGTTGTAGGAAGGATAAAATGGTTTGATCGAAGGGATAAAGCACTTGACTCTCTTAGATCATCCATCTCTCCTAATTTGCTATTTCATATTGCATCTTGCACACATCCTCATAATGCTTGGATAATCGTGGAAGGACTCTTTGGTAAACCTGGTAGAATGAGAAAATTCAGATTAGAGAATGAGCTCATAGGTCTAAATCTTAGTGATTTTGATAATATTCAAGACTTTCTCTAAGTTCAATTCTATTAGATTGGAGCTTTCTACTTGTGGCATTACTAAAGAGGACGAACAATTGATATTTTCTATTATTTCCAAACTAGGTCCTGAATATTCAATCTTTGTTTCTACATTTGTTGACATATTTAAGTTGTCATTGGTTAAGTTAGATGCAAACATCATTCCCACCGGTAAATCAGTAGACCACTCATACTCCCTAATAAGCACCGGTAGACCTAACAGAGTATATGTACTGGTAGACCAAACAGAGTGTCTACAACCGGTCTTCTAAGAACATACAGGGGATGTATGAACAGCTGGGTATAAGATTGATACCGGTCAACTGCACGTTAATCCAAACCGGATTATGCGGAGCTATTTGAGTTAAAACCGGATTATACAGAACATTCACCATTTTTAACAGGAGTTAGTTTTGTTTCTATGCGGATGTTTCAAGGTAAACGCAAAGATCATTTCGCAAAGCTTTTTTGCTACATGATTTATGGGTGAGTTTACAACTTGGCGGTACTATGAGTTGAGCTTTTATTAAGATTAATTTCTTAATAAATACAGGTCATAGGACACAAAAGAAGTGTTGTTGAATATACAAAGAAGGAGAAAGATATCTTTTGAGAGAAGCTACGGTCACAAGACGTGAAAGGTAGAGAGGTTCAACGGCCAAGTAGAGTGAAAAGGGTATCAGGTATGATCTAATCAGACATAATATGTCATTAGAGATCATTGCTTTAAAATTGTTAAGCATATTCAAATCCCTCTATCAAGGTGAACCCTAATAGATTTGTTGTACAAATCCCTTAACCAGGTAGCATCTTAATTGGTGTTGAAAGTTCTTTTGCAAGGCGACTCCTAACAGAGTCAAGATCTTAACAAGTGTTCTATCAAATCCCTTTACCGGGTAGCACTCTTACAAGTGCTTTGTAAGCTCTTAACAGGGCACCTTTATTACTGTAGTAGTGAAGTTGTGAGCTCTGTCTCACCGTGATTTTTTCCTTCTAACCGAGGGTTTCCACGTATATATGTTGTGTTGATCTGAGTATTTCTATTTCTGTTTATGAATGGTTGATTACATTCTATTTATTCTGCAAGAATCTATATACAAGGTTTAATTGAGATAGAAATAATATTTACTGATTCACCTCCCCCCCCCTCTCAGTAACCGGTTAGGAATAACAACATTCTATGCTACTATGGATGCTCTTGGTAGTGCATACAAATTGCCCGCTCTTGATGAATTTGCAACTCAACTCACAAGGGAACAAGCAAAGTTGGCACACATGGGTCAATTGAAGCCTTCAACACATCATGCATTGCTTGCAAATGACTCCACTACAAAGGCTTCTAATGGAAAAGGAAAGAAGCAACATAAGGATCCTAAGCCTCATGACAAAGGTAACGAATCTCCTTCACAAAATACTTCTGAATCCAAGTCCTCTTCAAGAGAGGAATCATCTAGAAGAAAGGGAAAAATGTGCATATTGTAAAAAGCCAGGACATGATGAGCATAAATGTTTTCATAAAAAGATTGATGAGCTCACTCACATTCTTCAAAGAACAGTATTAATTTGCCCTCATCAGTGTCTACTCCTACACATTTGGCAGCTTCTACATCTACATAACATCCAAGGATAAAGGTAAAGGACAAGCACTTTTGGCTTCCACACATCCTGAGCAAGGTAAATGGCTTCTTGATTCAGGTGCATCACATCATATGGCATCTTCTATGGATATATTTTCTTCGATTGAGCCTTGTAATTCTCCTAATATATTGATGGGTAACAACACATACATGAGGGTTTTTGGGAAAGGTTCTATTCTTATGGGAGAGGAGAGATTTAATGATGTTCTTTGTGTACCATCCTTGACCACTAATCTCCTTTCTATTAACCAAATTACTCATGGGGCACAAGGTAAATTTGTTGAGTTCACTCCTGATTATGTCTACATTAGGGACATGGAAACTAGAGATGTCATAGCTATGGGAGTTGTTGATCATACTATTATACACTAAGTTTGCACCCTTGTCTCAAGCTCTCGTAGTCTTGATAACCTAGTATAATATGGGAATCATCTCCAGGTGTGGGACCTATGCTAACTAAGATGAGACCTCCAAGTTCTAGGCTAGTTCCTCTTGGATAATCACCTTAATTTGCTTCTTGATAGAAAAGTAAATCTTTTGAAGGAAAGGGATAGAAGGAATGCTTGAAAGGGAAATGACTGAAAGCAAACTATCCTACTAGGTGATACACCGAAAATATGGTATGAATTACAGTATAAAAGATGAAATCAATGAATAGACTTAGGCCTAGGTGATCACAACTCACTGAATAGGTTTGCATAAGTACTTCATAGAAGGGTTTGTAGATAAAAAAGAGTTATTCAGGGAAAGAGAGATTCTTTCACAAACAATAACACCCCTTGGAATTAGACAACAATCTATGACCTGCAAACAAACATTCACCTCTGCAACTAGGTATAGGAATGAGACAAGATATTTAAGGGGTTGAAGTATACCCACAAAAGCACTCACATCAAATCATCCACAATGATACACAAAATTGTAGAAAGAAAGAGGGATCAAGAATCCTAAGATATCACTGAGAAGCATGTAAATACTGAATTCATTAAGAAATAACTCACACAAGAAGGCATAGGGACATGAAGAATGTCACAAAAACACCTTCAATATCTGAATTATCAATGGGAGGTTACAGAATGTAGAAAACCAGAGGACAAAAAAATGTCTCAGATAGCCTTCTAAGAAAAGATATTTTTTTCTCTTTACAAAATGTGTACCCCTGAGCTCTAAAGCTCCGAAAAATAACTATATACATCTCCTCTAAGCAAGCAGGAGCAAAACCTAACTAGGGTTACAAGATTTTCAATAGAATAATAAACCCTACATCTGTCAAGTTTGATCATAAATGTTATGGAAATATCTCAACTGATCAGATATTTTGTTTACGTGCCCATTCCTGTACAAAAGTCTCGCCATGAATGCAAAAAAAATGGTACTTCTCAGGGACAGGACTCGACCCATGGTGGCCGGCCAGGCTTCTCATATCTTTCCCAACTGCAAATATCCTGGAGACATAAATTTTCTGAGCTACCTCGTCGCTTGTGGCCTGCAAATCAAATACTGGCAAAAACCCTTATTTGAAATATTTGAATTTAAATAGCAACGGCTAGCCGGTCATTTTAAAGTGTGCCCGTCGATATCCTTTTCTTCCCGGCAAATGGACGGCTCAGATCGGCTTTACAATAGTCATAAACCTTCTTGAAAAGTCAGAGTCCATATCAGCATATCGTGACCAATGAGAACCGAGCACGTCAGCATATCTGTTATTTTGGACCCACCTTGAACTTTTCCTCCTTTAAGTCATTCAGCGACTATGCGACTGAAAACCTCTTCTAATTCGTGAAATCCTTCTCTTTACCCTGGTTTGGTTAAGCGATTCAGCGAACAAGGCATTCCACTGGATCGCTAAGTCTTTCGTTGACCCTTGGTTAAATCAAGCGAATACGAGAAACCCCTTTAGTCGCTGAGTCGCTTAATATACTTTAAAACCTGGGCCCATCCGCCACATGGCACCTTCCTATTCGTTCTAACTGCCCCATCAGCAACACCTCGGTGAGCCCTCTGACACGGTCCCACTGAAGACAAGATTCCAATCTAACGGCAGGCGCATGATCTCATGACCTTCGAATATTCCTTCCGATCATGCACCAGCCATTGATTTTTTAGAACTGGGACCCCACTTAAATCCTCTCTTTACCTCAACCAATCAAAAGATGGCAAATCATCCTAACTTGGCATGGACCCACCTGACAAAAGCTTTGAACACTTGGCAAAATGGACGGTCAGCGTATGATCGCATACCCTCAAAAGATTCCATCCGAACACGTGCTAACCGTCGATTTTGATCCCTCTAACATCCCTGTCGATACCCTGACACGGCCCCACTGACACATCCCAGTCATCGTTATGTGGACCAATCAAAGGCTCTGACAATAAAGTGATATCAACGGTTGGTGCATAATCTCATGTGTCAGAAAAACACCTTGAGAAGATACGCCAGCCGTTGATCAAAAGGAACACAGTCTGCCGGGCCCGCTCTGAAAATCGGACAAGTCACCACCCTCAACCAATGAAAAGCTTCCATGTTGGACGACGTGGTAGTGGACCCACACAAGCCTTGAAGTGCTGCACAAAAGGGAAGATCGACGGCTATCGCGAAATCGCAAGTGTCAGAAAAATCCTTCGCGAACTCACGACAACCGTCGGATCTTCCTGACTGGGACCCTCGCATAAAATGACCGCTAGACATTAAGCGATCACGCGACTGAAGGAAAAGCAAACCGTTCATTGAGTCATTGACTGCTGAGGCTTAACCGCCAAACATTAAGTGACTAAGAGAGTCAGTGCAGTCGCCAGTTCGCCGAAAGAAAAGGGTAACCGCCGGAAGACTTAGAGAACCCGCGACCGACCAATAAGAATTTAGCACACATGGGTATTAGGAACCTTAAGTGGCCGAAAAAGGTAATGAAAGATTATAACAGGCCAAAGGGATTTTTAGGGTTTCTCTCTTGTAACGGCTACTTTTATGAATTTTTTACTGCAGACCAGGGGATAAAACAAATTGCAGAAGCCAGGAAACCAAACATAAAACCATGAAATTTTTAGGGATGCCTGGCAGGGTTAAAATAGGGACCTGGGGATAAATATTAGCCAAATTTGCATGCATATGAAAATTAGGGTAACACATACATTACGCTTGTATTCTTTTTCCACATTTTGTTGTTGATGATGATGATATTCATGATGAACACACCCCTTTAGCGAGGGTGAATTATGTATGTGAGGAGAACTTTGGACACTTGAATCATTTTGTTCTTGATCCAAGCGTTGAGCTTCCTACTCCACCTCCTGCTTTTTCAGACATGGGTTCTACTATTCAGCAGGATGATCATAGAGCTTCAGATCGTGCAGTATGTGATGACTACTTGGATGCCATTTCAACATTTGTTGTTGATTCTCATAATGCAGATTTGGGAGACATACAAGAGGGGATTTCTCTTCTCTTTGATGATAGCATCACAGTTGGAGATACTTCTTCACCTTCTTTGGAGATTGGCATTCTTGATTCTTCTCCTTCACTTGGTTTGTCACATGATGTGATAGATTCTTTGAGCTTGGAGAGACCTATTCAATCTTCAAAGATGCATTCATGGAGACCTCCATCTTCTTCCTCCTTCCATTTGCACATGGATTGGCTTCTTCATCATTTGATGTATTTATTTCTTCCTAAGGGAAGACATGTTTCTTGTAGGCATTGGATTATCTTTTGTTTCCAGGTACTCTTGATCAACATTGGAGCTTCTTCATTATGGGGGGGAAATCATGTCTTCTTCTATCCTTCTTATCGGGGGATAATGCTTTGTATATATATGATGTATGTAGTCCTTGGGGGGTCTTGAGTACTCCATCCATCCATGCATCTTGTGTGGTTTCATCTCTCTTTTTGGGGGAGGGTTTTTCCCATGAGGTTTTCCCTCTTTGTCCGCTTTATTAGAGATTGCATTTCATGTATTGCATTGCATATTGTACATGGGTACCTAACATGACCTAGTAGCTGGGACCCATCTCGCATTGTGAGTTTAAGTGCATTCCCCTAAGTTGTACTTAAGGGGGGGTGTTGGTGTAATTAAATATTCCTAATTACACTTTATTTAATCTTACTTAGGATAATGCATTGCATAGTAGTTTTTCATTAAGACACCTAGGAGTTTGCACCTCAATTAAGCACATGGTGTAGAAGAAATTCCATTTTAGGTGTGAGATCCACCTTTAGTGCACATATCACATTATCATCCTCATCATAACACATACTTCATTGCATAATGGAGGATGATCCACATTTGGTGGACATGTGATTACACTTTGCATAGGTGATAGCTTATCTTCTCCTTGTCATTGTCTCTTATCAACTTTCCTATATAAGGAGGCCTATTATGTACATTTTATTCAATTCATTCAAGCAATCAATGAATGTCCATTATCAATAATATCATTCTTGCATCTTAAAGCAATTGTCTTGCCAATCTCTTGTGGAAGTTATTTTGGTCTTTCACTTGATCCTGGGGGTGTTGTAGAGTGACCTAAAACTCTAACAACTAGCCATCTTTTGGACTATGTTTGCAAGCCCCAAAGATCGATTGTCTTTCTTCCTTTAATGCGATTTCTTGAGAAGAGATCCTAGAAATTCATATCTATTGTACCTAAAGTAATAAACCATTGGAGACCCAATATCATAATTTCTTTACTCATGGGAATGAAAAACATAGGACTATCCAACACATGATCATCAATTATGAATTTACTATCATAGTGCTTTCATGAAGAATTAACAATGCTTGCATCAACAGTCATGAATCAAAAACTTTGGTGCCAACTAAACAAAATAGTTCAAATATTCTACCCAATTCTATTGATAAAGTTCTAAGGGATGCCTAAATCATGTAACATTCTTATACTTTCCTTCTTTAGACATCCCATGACCTTAAGAATTTGTGGAATGTTATGTCCCACAAGGTATGACAAAAAAAGGTTTGCAATGCATCAACAAATTTCACATCCTATACATCTTTAGGATGAGATTTCTCTTTCTCCTCTGATGCTTCTTAATGTAAAATAGTTTCTTTTTTGTCCATTTATGCCCTTTATTGTGATTTCTATCATGATCGAACCATAATTCTTTTAGCCCTTCTTCTTCTAGTTGCTAAAGCCTCAATCTAGCCAACTATGGAAGAGTTTGTTAGGGTTCTTTGGTTCTTGAAATAGGTAATTTTCAATCTTCTAGTAGCTAAGTGATTCCCCTCTATTCTTTTCTCTTTGATGAAAACCAATGTTGCGTGGTTCTATAGGAACCTTGGTTGAACTTGAACGAATTTTGATATTGGTCAAGGTCTAACCTATATTTTCCAAAGGTCCTACCACGAACCTCTAGATTCAGCTAGGGTGCATCTAAACATACCCAAACTAAAGCGAAACACAAAAGGCAAAACCGAAGGAGAACCAAGGGTGAACTTAGGGATAATTCACTTGGGACCCATAAAATAGTTTGTTAATGAATAAAGAAAAGAAAAGAAAAAACTAACCCTTACTAAAAACACATTTTAGTCTTGATCAAGGGTGAGGGACACAAGGCTACTACATAGCATCATTTGAATGGTGCAAACAATGGGATTGGCATTGACGTTATTTGACCTTCCAACAACCAGATTGATGAATTTGATGCTCCCAATCAAGAGCAATATGATGATTTATATCAACTTTACATATGTAGATGTGCTACTATATACCATTTTGATTTATCTTTAACATTGGACAATTGACATTGAATAATCAATCGCCAATTGTGTTCTATAATTAATTTTGTACATTTTGTGCAAATAATATATATTTGTATACATCTTTAGAATATATGTGTACACACACACACACACAGAGAGAGAGAGAGAGAGAGAGAGTTGTACCAAGAAAAAATCTAGTGAATTGTCGAACCAAAAAATCAAACTAAAACATAAATGCAAGAATGGGACAAAGATGAAGGGTCAGAAATCTTACCTCATATTAAATATGAACCTTTGATTCTCTTAAAAATAGGTCAGCATGCTTGTGATCTAAAATATCCTTCACCCTCAAACTTAAGAGCTTGCTAAATCTAAATATAATGCTTGATTGCTCTAATTTCCCAAAGGTTGGCAAGTTAAATAAGGAAGTTATCAACAAATTGCATCATAGCATGCTAAAAGCTCCTTAGAAGTGGACCAATTGAGAATATAATTTTTGTTTTGTTCACAAAAAAAACAATACCAAATGAATTATTATGGTTTCAAATATAGTGATAATAGAATCTTGACTTTACTCACCTTTCTTGTCTCTCTACTTGACATAGTCACTAGCCAAATCATATCTCTAATACCTCTTGTAATGGGATTTCTTCTATGTACAAACAAAGTAACAACAATACTTCACAAATAAAGATCAAACTAGAACAGGTCCACACATGCCAAGTATCAGCTCCAAAACAACACCACTTTAAACGGTTTCCCTCTCAAAGCAATATAATAGGCATAGAATTTGCATATATGATGCCAATTAGTATATTTGTACCTCCTATTTATAGCTAATTAATTTAGGGAAATACTTATTCCCAATTAGACCAACCACTCCTATAATTAGTATATTTAGAAATTATCTCCTTAGATTAAGTTGGCAACAATGACCCTAGAGTTTTAGCTAGAAGACACTAAACAATAGTTTGGCACAGTAGAGAAATTTCTGATCAAACTGCAAAAAATCTAAGAAAGAAACATAAATAATTCAAAAGCATTGTTTTACTTTTACCCAGATAGTGTTGATTTATGAGTCACCTTTGTTGTCAACTTGCGTTGCAAAATCATTTCCCAAATTATAGTTCTTATGCCACATGTAATGTAATTTCTTCAATTTATGAAGAAAATAACAATATTATTTCACAGATAAAGAGAAAAATAGAACAAATATACACAATACAAGAGAAACGGATGACAACTATGCAAAATATCAACTCCAAAACAAAGCCATTTTGAGGGGCTCTCTCTCAAACCAATAGAATAATTATAGAATTTTGCATATTTGATGTCAATTAGTAAACCCATAGCTCCTATTTACAGCTCATTTGGTTAGGGTGATGTCCATATTACCAATTAGACAAACTGCTCCCATAATTATTAAATCTAGAAATCATCAAATGACAAAGTCAAAAGTTATGTGCACAAGTCATCCATTCTAGAGCCTTATTCATTTTTTAAGGCCAACTGGGGACAAGGTGTCCATCCCCATATATTAAATTCAAAAAAATAGAACATGCATGACCCAAATGGGTGTCCTTCAGGAATACATATTTTCATTCTCCTCAGTTCTTTGACGATCTTAAAGTCATTTGATGTGATGATTTTAATGGAGTTTTCTTTCTTTTTACCTTGTCCATTCTTGCTCATTCTTAGATGTGGAATCCATTTCATAATTCTCTTCCCTTTTCAGCTTTTCACCACAACCAATGGCATTAGGAGACCCAGCAAGCACAATAGTGGAAGCAAGGTTGCTTGATTGATTGTTAGATTTCTCCCCTGAAATATAAGTTTTATCATTTGCAACAGAATCGACTGCCTTTATGAACTCGAGCATTAGATCTTCTGGGCCATGTAAAGGGGGGTGTCTGATGAAGGATTTTTGTCATGTAGAGCACTTGGGGCAGCAGATACAGATGTTTCGTTTGGAGGAACAACATAGTGGTGGGATTCTGCCCCCTTCCACCAAGTAGGCTGAGCCTGAACATGAGAGTGCTTCTTGTTGCAATGGGGGGAAAGATGTTTTGTTGAAAAGCATCACTTGCATCTAAATGCAATTTTCTCATTGTCAATTGGCTGTCTCCAACATCTATTGTCAACCCTCAATGAAATCTCAGCTGGAAGACCTTTTGATAGGTCCATATCCACACGAAGACATGCACATGTGGAGCACTCATAATTGATTGTCACTTCTGATACACATTGCTATTTCCCCAAACTATTGCCAATGGCTTTTAGTCTGAGGATGAGTCTATTTTTGTTTGTAGGAGGTTTGATTAGATTTCCTGAGTTGGCCTAGTAGATGGGTCCCAGGGCAGTGCCCAGGGCGCACTCCCTGTCACGATACAGGGCAGGGTTGAGGGGCAGGGCCCCTGCTGCCAAGACCAAATTAAGACCTTGAGAACCACATTGAACTCCATGGCACACATCATTTCCATGAATCATGACTACATCCACATATGGCCTTCATGGCGACAAAGAAGCAGGCATAAAAAACCAAAAAGAATGTGTTTTAAAATCTGATTGTGCGTTTCCAGCAAGTACTGTGAGTCCTTCATCGGGACTCGCGAGCCCCTTGAAAAAACTTGCAAGTCTCTTGAATTTTTGTGATGGTTGGTTGTTTCCTTCAGTGGCTAGTTGTTAGTTATGTCTTTGTGTTGTAGTTAATGTTCTTGTGACCTATGCCCCTGTGTAGGGTAGTTCACACAAGCTTTTGCTCATCTCGTCTTTTAGCTTTATAGTTTTCTTGCATTACAAGCATTTCAAGCTAGGGCCCCTTAATAAAACCCCATAAAATTATTTAAAAAAAAAAGCCTATATGGCATGAAGGCATCAACAAAGAAAAGTATGTAAAATGTTTGCTGACATTTTGGATCTTTATCTTTAATCCATCTAGTGGGAAACGTCAGAAAATAATTTTGCACAACACAGAGAGGGCAACTTGAAAGAATAGCGAAGTTATAAATTGATGTCCGTAAGTGACCAAAGCAAGGCAACTATTTATTTAAGTTTGGTCTGAATTAACAATATCAATCTAAATTATATTTGGTATAAAGACTGCATTATAGATTCGTGTTTGTTTAAATTTCATCTTCTTAATTTAAGATAAAGGAACGTTTTATCCCTAATGATTTTGTTCCTGAAGTTATAAATAAAATTCAGTTCTTGGTATAAAATACTGAAAAAAATCCTTACGTTTTTGCAATGCTCCACCTTGGTGCAAAGAGGCTTTTCTACAAGAATGTGATGAGGCTTTGGGTGTCTTAGAATGTCCATGAGTATTTCATAATGTGTCATATTCGGTGTTGAAATCACCAGTATGTCACATAACTCACTGTCCAGAAGCTCAAGGTGACTTGAAAATGCCTGCAATTATTATAAAGACACCAGTAAGACATTCTTATTCCTAAAGCAAACTTGATTTGATGAAAAGAAATTCAGCATTAATTTAACAAATGAATATTTATGAAAACATTGAATTGCATTCACATATGAATACAATTAGATGTCTACAAAATCAAGTTTGTCTATGTCTGTGTGTGATATCTGCTGCTAAGCAACCTCCAAAGATGCAAGGATGACCAGAGAGACATAATCAAACTTCAAATTATAAAATCCAGTGTATATGTGTGTTAGAGAGAATCTTCTGCCAAGCAACCGCCAAAGATGCAAAGACTACCAGAGAAACATAATCAACTGCCTTAACGAGAAGGAAGAAGGATTACCATCCTAAGGTATTGCTGCCAAATTGTCCGTAATATGATTGAAGCAATAGAAAGGATTCTAAGCATAGAGAAATTAAGGAGGAGCTATTGGTGACCAATCACCAATTTCAGCAACATCCCATTCCCAAAAGTTCACCAAGTACCAAAAATTTCCCATTCAGTGGTCCTGCAGGCTCTACTAACCGGTCAAATATGTTGCAAGGAGGCCAGAGTGATGGACCCTTCATGGGATGGGTGCATAATGGTGGAGGAACATCAGCAGGTCCACGTATTGTAAAATACCACTAGCCCATCAACTGGACCAACTCTTGTCACTTGTCTGATCTCATGTTCAGCTTCCTATGTTATCTAGCTACGTTCTTTCTTTGCGTGAAGGGATGACATATTGGCTCAAGAAAATGTGTCTTTCCTTGAAAAAAAACATTTTTAATGCTTTATGTCAACATTCCTTATATGAATCTCAAATTTTTCCAAGGTCAGTTTGTAATCATCTCAATTTAACTTTATGTTTCAGGAATTTAGCAATCTATATAAAAATGTATGGATACATATATATATGTATTGTATATATAATAAATATGTCAATGTGCATATATATAATTGACACATTTGTATTTGTTAAAACTTTATTTTTTACATTATCCAAATATGAGATGGTCATTCACATAGATTATGCTAAACTTTGCATTGAATTTCAAGAAAAAAAAATGGAATCCAAATTCTTAATAGGCACTATAAACTTTTGATTTCATTTGGATTTCACAGATATCCATCAAGTGATTCGGATTTCTTAATAGGCACTATAAACTTTTGATTTCATTTGGATTTCACAGATATCCATCAAGTGATTCGGATTCCATGAGAATTTGAGATTAAAACTAAACATATTGATATAAAAAGGGGGCAATATTTGTAGATACTGTCCCTGGGTATCAGACAACCATCCTGGTAAGAGCTATAAAATGGAGCAAAAACTACCTTGAGAGGCCAATGATTTGCAGAAGCTATGCTTCTGGCAGCTTGTTGGGATGGCAAATGAGGATCAGCAATACAGACAACCGATGCTCCATCCAACTGTGCCAAGTTTAACATGTGTTCTTTGCCCATCATACCCACTCCTATAATTCCATATCTCAGCACTCTCTCCATGTTTGTCTTTCAATCAACCAGGGAAAAACTCCATATAAGTGCAAGTATACGATGAGGGGATATGTCCACGTTCATTGCTACTCAATGAATCTGTTCCTTTTTTCTTTCATTCATTCATACCCCATAAGAATTATGTGGAAATATTCCAAAACCTGTTTAAATTTTTCTCTAGAAATAAAGGTTTTTGGATATCGCTTAGGTATTGCTGGCCATGCAAGCCGCCTCCATAACGCACGTGCAAGCCGACAAATCCTTCCCTTACGAGAACATTTCAAACAGATTTTGGAGTATCTTCTATAGTTTTTTATTTAGGACGATTCATTTGATAGCAATGAATGTAGACATTTTCTGTCACAATCATCATTTTAAAAGTATAGAACCTTAATATAATAAAAAATGGCCTTATCTAGGATTTTGTTACGTGGGGCCTATTGAATTTGTCATGGAGGTGATCTTAAATTTGTTTTGAAGTTTTGTTGGGTTGGGTTTGGTTGGGTTATATATATATATATATATATATATATATATATATATATATATGGAGTGAGATTTAAATTTGAATAATATTATATAAGTTATGTTGTTTCAAAGAGGCTGGTGTAATTGGTCTAGGATAATTAACATTGAGAAGTTGACAATGTGGGTATTTATATAGAAAATGTATAATAGGAATAAGTAAAAATGGGCTAGGGTGCTTCAATAGAAATATCTTGACTCTTCCAACCCAACAAGAATGTTCCTAGTAAGTGATCCTCTAGCAGTTTGGCCATTTGGAACTTCATAGTGTCATATAGACATATAGTTACCAAGTGTTTGCATGGGACAATAAGGATGGTTGCAATGCATCATTTTGGATAAATTCAAGGGATGGTTGTTAGAGTAATTAGGATAATCACCTAATTAATTATCTAAATAGGTCTCTTGTTACTTTATTTACTTAAGCTGAATTTAGGAGTGTTTTTTCTTTTATTAGATTGAGCTTCATTTAGCATATGTTGTCTAATTTATTATTATGTGGATACTTGTCAAACTTTCTTTTAATCTTATCCTATGGTTTTAATCCAAGGTTTCATCTTCATGTGTTTATAAGCATTCATTGTAATCTATCTAATGCATTTTTCAGGTTAATCTCAATATCAAAGTCATCTTTTGGATTAATTCTTTCTCAAGGTTACATAACATCAATCACGACTTTTTCTCTTCCTAAGTGATAGACTTTTAAGTTACAAGTGATTTTTGAGAGCTTTGGGGTTGACTGTCAACTCCAACACAGTATCAAAGCTCCAGATCTACGACTTCCTATCTTGTTTTTGGGAGAAATGGCCTTGAGAAAAGTCATCTCAACTTGGAGAAAAATAATTTCTAGGTTTTTTTTGTGGGTACAAAAAACTATTTAGGTACCCATTGATTTGCTAATTTTGTCAAATTTTGTGAGAAATAAAACAAAAACAAAAACAAAACAAGATTCAACCATAACTTGATCTTTGCAAATTTTTGAGGAAAAAATATTTTTGGCTTTTGTTCATAGCCTTAATAAACTATCTAGATATTTATTGGATTTTACATGTAGTGAATATTTTTTGTTGAAATCATATTAGAAGGGTCGTGTTTGTTGGTTATTAGCTAGTTAATAGTGTTTTTTCTTTTTATCATATATAACTTTTGCATGTGGTATCAAAATTTGGCAAACAAAATATTGTCAGAAATATGATTCCTAGTACTTTTTAGTGGTGGTGTTTCATCTTTAGATTCAACTTCAAATTTATATTATACTTTGTATCGTCTTAAAATGGAAGCACTTCCATGTTAAGAGCGTTTAGCCCTCCGAGTAAGTGGTTTGGGGTCATATTGGATACCTTGAATTGATCTGGCTTTCTCCCCGCTTTCCACTTCCTTTCTGCTTCATCCTAGGTGAAATTAGGGATAGGATCTTAAGGATTCTCCTGAATTTCACTCTTCCATAGCTTTATTTTCTAGGTAGGATTTAGAAATGGATCCTCCTGGGCTTCATCTCAGTAATCATAAGATTTTATGTCTATTCCTGACATTTTGTCCTGTTCTGGCATCAATTCTAGGTTTCTGGACATCCCTTGGACCTCTTGACTTGATTCTGGGTCAACCTGGGAAAAAGGTCAATGTCTTAGGTCGACCCTAACTAGGTCAAGGTCTTAGGTCGACCCTGACTAGGTTAGGGTTGACCTCGACATTGACCCTTTCCTCCAAAATTCCAATTTCCAAAATTTTCGGGCTTCGGGCTTTCGGGAGATTTATTTTTCCGCTTCCGGGTCGGCCATTTCAGGTTTCGGGATGGTAAATCCTTTAATTACATTTAATCTAGGTATATTTTCTAAAGGTGAGGACCTAATTGGGATTTAATTCTCCAAGGTGGCCCATCTAGAGGAGTGTGCCCTAGATCACTATAAAAGGAGGCCTTCCTCTCTCATTTTCACATCCATCATCCACACTCAAGCAATTTCAAGTGCTCAAGCTCTCAAGGTGATCAAGAAAGCATTCCATTTAAGCAAGCATTCAAGTCTTCTTCTCCATCCAAGTTCTCCATTGAAGATCAAGGATTCAAGCATTCAAGCTATTGAAGGGATTTGGTTCAAGCATTCAAGATTCATCATTCAAACCCTAGATCTAGCCATTATGATGGTGTGATCTTCCTTCAAGATCCTTTGTTCATCTTCAAGATTCATTTCATCCTTCTCTCAAGGTGGATTCCAAGCATACAACCATGGAGGTTTGATTTACATTTATTGTTGTGTTCAAGCTTTCATATCAATATACTTGTTTACATTTCAAATACAATTGCATTATCTATTGAATTGCATAGCTTCATTGTTAGATCTACTTCTACTACTTGCTAGCATTCTCCATTTCAATTTCAATATTAAGGTTGATTCCAAATCGGGGTTTGACCAAGGCAAACCCCCCAAACAAACAACAAAACCATTTTTCTTGCAAGTACAGGTGCGAAACTTCAGATTTGAGAGCAGATTTGGATACCCTTTTTGGCAAACTTTTGGGATCTGCGAACAGAATTCAAATCGGACTTCAAACAAAAAATGTAGTATTTGACCTTTTATGAGGGTCAAACTCAACCTCCCTCAAAATTGGAAAAGATTTTTGGGTTTTGTAGATCTTGCAGTTTCAATTCAAGATTGCGAAAATCAACAGTTTCTGAGACTGTTTGATAGAGTTTTCAGCAGGTTCTTTTTTGGAGGTAAGTACCTTTATTTCTTAATTTCAATATTAATCATCTACAATTACTTTCTATATCAATACAATTTCATGTAAGTATAAAATATTGGCTTTGGGGTCTCTTTTATGTGCAAACCATTGTTCTAGGACCCCATACACTATTTTATCCTTTACATTTTGGTGAACCCGACATACTTACTCTCCTTTCTTTTGTGGAGTTAGATGCCCTATTGTGTTTTGTGGTGTTAGATTTCCTTTATATTATCTTGTTGATGTTAGATTTTCCCTTTGTGTTAAATCTTGTATGGTAATTAGATTAAAAAATCCAAAAAAATTGCAAAATTTCTTCAAAAATACAAAAACATTTCATTTGAATGCATATAGATATATCTAGATCTATTTTATATGCATTTCTTTATTCGTTATCATGTTGCACAAGTTATCTCAAGTGTGATTTAAGTGCTTTATCGAACCTTTGAATGGGGATGTTGATTTTTCTCTTCCTCATGAAACCATTGTAAATGAACCCTTCGATGAAGGCATTGATTTATCCCCTCCTCATGAAGAAGCTTTGATACAAGAGGGTGATTTATTACATGATGATGAATCTTTTTCCACAACACACTCCCCTTATGCGGACATTTTAGTGAAAGAAGATGCTATTATAGATGCTTTACCTCCATTTGAGATTCCTTCTAGTGATGAGGCATTAGTGGAGAATGATATGAATTCCCTTAATGCTCTCCCTTTTAGTGATGATCCTATGGAGAATCAAGATCTTACCTCATCTCCTCCTAAGATGTCCTCTTTGCTTCCTTTATATGAATCTATTTGTAGTGTTGAGACGACTAATATGGTTTATCCTAAACCCTTGTTGACTGTCAAAGGTTGTCCTTGTATTACTGTTAAAGGTAAACCTATGGAGTCTTTCAATGATCAAGGCTCGATAGCTCACACATATCGTACAAGGAATAACCCTCAACCTAATCTGGTGGTTTCTACTTCTTTGCCACCTTCTCAACTTATTCTTCCTCCTCCACCTCGTCTTCCTAGCAAGGAGTATGATTTAATAACTCAATTGCAAAATACTCCTACCAAGATTTCTTTATGGGAGCTTCTTCAAACTTCACCTACCTACCATGAAGCCTTGAAAAAAGCTCTAGCAACACTTCCCACTCCACCTCCTAATCAAGAGAACATCAATAACTTCTTACAATGCATGCATGCTATCCCGAGTCCTCCTGACATTGTCTTTACTCAAAAGGATCTACCTTCTAAAGAAGTTCAAAATCAATATGATGCTCTTATGGTTGCTGTTTCTATCAATAAAAGTATCATTCGTAGGACCTTGATTGATAATGGATTTGGGCTTAATGTTTGTAGCATGGACATGCTCAAAGTGATTAATGTCGATCTTTCAACAATTCAACCTGACAATGTTGCTATTCGTGGCTTTGATAACATTGCTAAGAACACTTTAGGCATCATTACCTTACCTATCAAAGTAGGACCGGTCATCTTGAATACTCCTATTCATGTAATGCCTGGACCTCTCAACTATAACCTTCTTTTGGATAGACCTTGGTTGCATGAGATGCATGCCGTTCCTTCCACCCTTCACCATAAAGTCAAGTTTATACATAACAATGGGATGTATACACTTCATGCGGATGATGCGCCTAATCCTTGTCTGAATATTCAAGCCCACACTACTCCTATTCCTAATATTAATCCTTCCTCCTCTAATGCTATTCCTGGTGATAATTGGGGAACCTTGGATTTTAATCCTACCTTTATTGGAGAGTATAAAGTTAATGATCTTGATTTTATGAAGAAACAAAGAGAGTTTGAACAGTGAGTTTTTACATCTAAACCCCTTTGTAATAACTTTGTCATTGCTTCTACCCACAATGAATCTATCAAATCTACTAAGGATGATATTGTGACTACTGAGGTTCCATTGACTCCTTCTGATATGGCTTCTTGTTATGGTCCTGGTTATCACTTCCTAGTTAAACAAGGATTTAATGGTCAAGAATGTGGTAAACATAAACAGGGAATTCAAATACCCTTACACACTGGGGGGCATGAGCATTCTTATGGATTGGGATTTAATCCTCGACAACAAATCAATGTTAACAACATCTCAAATAACACTTCAAAAGATGATGAACCTATGAAGGAATTTGATCGAGAAGTTCTTTTGCCTAAACTCCTTCATGCTAAGATGATTACTAGACCTAAACACAAAAAGAAATGTAGTCCACACTTGAAGACTCTTCCTTTTTGTTTATATCATAGATTTCATGATCACTCTACTAATGAATGTCAAGCTTTACATTATAAGATTAGGCAGCTCATTGATAGTAATGTTATTTATATATCATGTGACAATGAGTTGTATTTCAATACTATTTTTTCTAAATAACATTTATGTTCCTATTATGGAGCTCCACATTATGTAAACAATGGTAGCCTAATACTTGGGGGCTCGTTGTCTTGCATAGTGTTGCGAGCAATATAATAGGTCCCTTTCCATCCTTGTTCCTACACTTGGGGGGCAAGGATGTCATCTCCTTCTTTTCTGTCTTTCTGGGATTCACCTTTTTCCTTGGTTAAGCAATATCTATCTATTATGTGATATCCAATTATACATGAACATTTTGGTTTGCATTGAGGATCTTTTTCCTTGATCACAACCTATTTTGTTGTTTGACATTGGGTTTCCATGGTTGATATATATCTCACCTTGGAAATTGAACAGTGTGCTATCCCTCACAACGATTACTTTTTTTACTTCTTGCATGATATCTCTTTACATTCGTCCCTTCCATGGCCTCATAGGAGCTGTGACCTTCTTGGCTTGGATTTGGTGTTGTCTGTGGATATTGTCTTGATGTTGAAAAAGGCTTTATCCTTGTTCTTTTTCTTTCCTTAACATGTCAAAATAGTATGTTTTTGCCACATTAAGGAGGGGGGCATATATACGGCCTCCCTTGCTCTATATTATGTATTCTTTGTTTTAACCTTTTGTTTTGCAGCATGCTAAATCTCGGAAGGTAACGCACATAAGTTGCTAAATCCTGAAGGGACACGCATTTCCAATTTCAAATATACTAAATCTTGGAAGGTAACGCACATAAGTTGCTAAATCCTGAAAAGACACGCACCTATATGCTAAATCTTCCAAGGGTAACGCACATAAGTTGCTAAATCCTGAGGAGACACACATTGTATATTCATAGTGATACAAGAAGGTGGATCTATGGGTATTTCAGAAGCCGTTAGAAGACTCATTACAATTGCAAGCACAGTTTATGGGTGAACCTGTTGGGCTCTCCCTCCAAGGTGATTCACAGTAAGGTGGGCATCTTACTGGGTGAGGTAATCACTTTCTCCTTTCTCTTTTTTCGCTTTCATGCTAGTAGGAAAGGATCATGAAGCTATGTTTTTTATAGTGTTGCTCTTGTCTTTCTTATGTAAACATTTATGCTTTTATGATAGCTTTCCAAATATGATATTAGTATGAGAAATATTTCTTAGCGAGGTTTCTTATGCTAATTGATTTGGGTTCTTTAGTGCTAACCCTTGTTCTTTTGGTTTTATTGTTTCGCACCCTCATGTGTGTATGTTGAGTTAGAATCCTTAGTCTAGGGGCTCATGTCCTTTGCTAAGTGTTGTTTTATCTCTTTGCGAATCCACTTGGATCTTCTCTTTCTTCTCCTTTACCAAGAGTTTGCATCAAATCCATACTCTTGCTAAAGTGGGGGCTTAATGTATCGTCTTAAAATGGAAGCACTTCCATTTTAAGAGCATTTAGCCCTTCAAGTAAGTGGTTTGGGGTCATATTGGATGCCTTGAATTGATCTTTGCTTTGATCTGGCTTTCTCCCTGCTTTCCACTTCCTTTCTGCTTCATCCTAGGTGAAATTAGGGATAGGATCTTAAGGATTCTCCTGAATTTCACTCTTCCATAGCTCTATTTTCTAGGTAGGATTTAGAAATGGATCCTCTTGGGCTTCATCTCAGTAATCATAGGATTTTATGTCTATTCCTGACATTTTGTCCTGTTCTGGCATCAATTCTAGGTTTCTGGACATCCCTGGGACTTCTTGACTTGATTTTGGGTCAACCTGGGAAAAAGGTCAATGTCTTAGGTCAACCCTGACTAGGTCAGGGTCGACCTTGACATTGACCCCTTCCTCCAAAATTCCAATTTTCAGAATTTTCAGGCTTCGGGCTTTCGGGAGATTTATTTTCCCGCTTCCGGGTCGGCCATTTCAGGTTTTGGGATGGTAAATCCTTTAATTGCATTTAATCTAGGTATATTTTCTAAAGGTGAGGACCTAATTGGGATTTAATTCTCCAAGGTGGCCTATCTAGAGGAGTGTGCCCTAGATCACTATAAAAGGAGGCCTTCCTCTCTCATTTTCACATCCATCATCCACACTCAAGCAATTTCAAGTGCTCAAGCTCTCAAGGTGATCAAGAAAGCATTCCATTTAAGCAAGCATTCAAGTCTTCTTCTCCATCCAAGTTCTCCATTGAAGATCAAGGATTCAAGCATTCAAGCTATTGAAGGGATTTGGTTCAAGCATTCAAGATTCATCATTCAAACCCTAGATCTAGCCATTATGATGGTGTGATCTTCCTTCAAGATCCTTTGTTCATCTTCAAGATTCATTTCATCCTTCTCTCAAGGTGGATTCCAAGCATACAACCATGGAGGTTTGATTTACATTTATTGTTGTGTTCAAGCTTTCATATCAATATACTTGTTTACATTTCAAATACAATTGCATTATCTATTGAATTGCATAGCTTCATTGTTAGATCTACTTCTACTACTTGCTAGCATTCTCCATTTCAATTTCAATATTAAGGTTGATTCCAAATCGGGGTTTGACCAAGGCAAACCCCCCAAACAAACAACAAAACCATTTTTATTGCAGGTACAGGTGCGAAACTTCAGATTTGAGAGCAGATTTGGATACCCTTTTCGGCAGACTTTTGGGATCTGCGAATAGAATTCAAATCGGACTTCAAACAAAAAATGTAGTATTTGACCTTTTATGAGGGTCAAACTCGACCTCCCTCAAAATTGGAAAAGATTTCTGGATTTTGTAGATCTCGCAGTTTCGATTCAAGATCACGAAAATCAATAGTTTCTGAGACTGTTTGACAGGGTTTTCAGCAGGTTCTTTTTCGGAGGTAAGTATTTTTATTTCTTAATTTCAATATTAATCATCTACAATTACTTTCTATATCAATACAATTTCATGTAAGTATAAAATATTGGTTTTGGGGTCTCTTTCATGTGTAAGCCATTGTTCTAGGACCCCATACACTATTTTATCGTTTACATACTCAATCAAAGTCAAATATGTTGTTTCTATGTCCGAGCTCATATCTTTTCACCAGTACATCTCCAATTTTCATGATTCTTGCAATGTTGGAAATCTGATTCAAAGCTCTTTAGATCCATGTATACAATTTGTTCAGAGTCTATCTTAGATATATTTCATTCAAATTTTTTTTTGGGATTTCACAAACTAGTTAATTACCAAGGACATTTTGGCATTTGGAAAGAACATGTTTGCATGAGATGTCATCATTACATTAACTTTGCATGCATTAAGGTTATTTGAGTCTAAATTTATCACTGCAAGGAGTTTTCATAGGTTTTTATTGTTTATCGTGTTGTCATTCTAGCGAATAATAATTATGAGTCTTGGCAAAGAGGTATCCAAATACATCTCGTGTGGCTAAATGTTTTTCCTTATTTATATGTACTTATACCTAAACCAACCATGTGAGGTGGCAGATCATCTTGGCACATTACCATAGACCATGTTATAGGAATGAATTATCCTAGTGTTGATCATGACACTTGTAATGGAAGAAAATTAGAATAGGGGAGTATGAGGAGTAGTCACTAGGATGGATGGACAAACTAGGAAGCACACACCCATGTTCTTTCATTCTCTTTCACTAAATTGGAAGGAAAGATGATCCATTAGGATTAAGGAGACTTAAGCATTGAATTGATGCAAGGAATCCTTCACTCGACTTGGAAGATGACTATGCCAAATGGAAAGTGTAAATGGGAATGCAAGAACTAGGGCAAGAATGGAAGGAAAGAGGAAATGATATGTATGTAGATGGACAACAAAATATAAACTTGATTCTAGTACCAGGTTTGGAAGTCTAAAATAGTGATTATCATGTAATCCAACTTTTAGTTTGGAATGGCAGGCGCAAGGCAACCTAGAGGGTTATGGGCTATTAGACTCGCCCCAAACCTATTTATTCACCTTAGACCCAACAAATACAAATGAAAATAATGTCGATATATATATCTCTTTGTTAGACCTTCATGTATCCCTTTGCACGGTTATGCCACCTATCATGTGCACATGGAAAATTGGAAAATGTTTTTTGAAAATAGACCTCAAACCCTTGTAGAGGAGTTAACCTTAAAATCAAAATGGAAATGCATAAAAGGAAGTGTGCTATTATTAGAAGAGGCTTGATAAGCTATTTATACCTTCACAATCCTTTGTGGTGTCAAATTGCCCATGAAGATGCTTGAAGGTGTTGTCGATGTAGTCTTGACCTTGGATCTAGGATAGGGAGAACATGGATGCCTTCACACATGCTTAGATATAGATATTACTCCTTGTTTTCCATTTTTGTTGCTTGAATGGATGAATATTCAATGTGAATATATTGCCTTGATTGCTCCTTGAATTTATAGCTCGAGTGCTTGAATGCATAGAATGATAAGGGATGTATATGATTGATTTCTAAAATGCAGGAGGTAGCTTTTCTTTTAAACCTCACCAAGCCATTTCGGAGCTCAAAACTTCAAGGAGGCAGATGAGGTTTTAGAAATCTTGCTAAAATTGAAACATCATTGCACCCTTTAAATTTGGGCCCAAATCATGGGGTATGGGGTGACTCCCAAGGTTTGAAGTGAGTTGACTTGCCCCGTACCCTCTAGGTCACCATATACTAACTAACTCGTGCTCAAATTTGAGTTGGGACTCTATTTTGACATGAAAATTTTGAAAATGTACGTGAAAATAAGACTGGATCAAGCATAATGGGCATGGAAGCCTTGGACACTAAAATTGAGCCTAGCTAAAGAAAAAAATATAAATGCTTACAATTTAAGATACTACATTTAGCCTCCACTCTAGCGAGAGTATAAACTTGCTTTATACTAGTGGTGAAGTAGAATTAAGCATAGGAAAGAACTTTTATCAAGGTAAAAGAGATAAGGTAAAAAAATAAAGCCCCCAAGTGACTTAGGTCCTCATTAGTCTAAATCGAAGACAAAAGAAACATCCACTCCAAAGGAATCCAAGAGACCATAAGGAAAGTATTGTCTCGAAAGGAATCCGCTAAGAGAAAATGATTGTCCCAAGGAAAGCATTGTTTTGAAAGGAATTTGCTAAGAGGAAATTACAAAAGCAAAAGGTAGAGTTTGCTAAATAACCTAAAAAAAAGTTTACTAGATTTAATTTGCAGTGGTGCATAATGTGTAACAAAGAGTGGAGTGTATGTCGCCACATTAAAGCAATTGTTTATGCCTTATAGGAAGAAATGAGTTTAAGGTAGCATACATGCATTTGAAAGACACATGTTTCCATTATGATTTTCTCCCAAACACGGACAAACCAAGGGAAATAAAACACATGACAAAAAGAGAGCACACAAGGATCTACTAACTCTAGGGTTAGTATGCATATGGAATGACTTGTGTATATCAAGAATAATTGTAAGAAATTGACCTCATCCCCTAAACGTAGTAGAACTACGAGCACATTGACAGAAGAGCACATAAGATAAGCAAACAAAAGTCTTTGGGGGTCAGCTTTGTAGAGAACAAAAAGATAGATGGTTGCTATCACTTTGCATTGTCCCCTAGTAGACAACACAATGACATATTTACAACAATAGCACATGTACGACATAACATATATATGACCTATAAAATAAATAAGATACGAATAAAAGAATATCACAGAAAGATCAATTTCTTTATCACCTTGCGCCAACAAAGCAACAAGGGATGTCTAAAGAAAACTGAAACAAAACATATTTCAAGCAACACATCACGAGGGTAGCACATTACGAGTAAGAAAACACACTAAAGAGTCCATTGCACAAGAGGAGCTATTCAAGCGTATCATCCACCAACCCTTCTTATTGAACATTATTTAGGGAAGTTGGATGACATGTGAGAGGATCAACGTCGAGCATAGTAGATGGAGCTTCTACAAGTTCCAAACAAGGACCATGCTCTAATGATGACTCACTTTGTTTGTCACAAGGAGCGAGACATAATGATTTGGAAATCTGTCAAATAATTCATGACTAATTGCAATAACCTCATACATATCATCAAAATCATTAGGATCAACATCATTTGTATCATTAACATTAATATCATCATCAAGAGTATCTTCATCTAAATTGATCACAATAGGATCTTTAATACAAAAGGTAGAATCATCATGTTTAGACATCTAATTTTCTTAAGATTTACTTCGTCCCTTGGGCTATGCATAGCTTGGTGAGGGGGAATCAAAACATTATGAGGTGTCTTATGGGAGGAAATGGTTACAGAAGAAAGCTCTCAGGCCCTAGCATGATGTCTATGACGACAATCACAAGCACATTAGTTGCATTTGGATTTTGTTGAGATTTGGGAGGGGTTCAAGATCAATCAACATGAGCTCTCTTTCTTCCTTGGTAGGAGGAACAAAAGGAACCATACTAGGTTGGGAGATAGAGGGTGTTGGTTGTTTATAGGATATAGTAGGTGAAACAAAAGCATAAATAGGAGCAACAAAAGTTGTGGGAAGGAGTCTAGGTCTTAGGACAAGGAGATGGGACATCCTTAGGGTTGCTCAATTTGAGAAACATTTATGGTTATAATTTTGGTAAGATAGGAAGAAATGATCTTGTTGAGTTTGCAATGGTCGAGACATTTGAGGCTAAAAGAAGTCAAGGTCAAAGTTGCCACGAATCGCTAAAGACTGATAGAGACTATGATTGATTTGATGATTTCTCCATTATGGGAAAACTTCAAACACTTATGGATAGGAGAAGCAATAGATTTCATGCAGGTGAGTAGACTATGATTGATCATGATGATTTCTCGATTATGGTGAAACTTCAAACACTTTGGATAGGAGAAGTAATATCTTTATGGAGATGAGCCAAGGAAGTTGATGTAGGAGCATCTCGGGTCCTTGGGAATCTTGTGTCACCAAAAACAAGTTTGAGTTTTATGTGTTGCTTGGTTCCTTCTTTGAATGAGTTGGCTTGGTAATTGCTCGATTCCTTCATTAAGCAAGTTGTTCAGTTAATTCCCTGGTGCTCGGTTATCCTTTCTTACCGAGTTTTTTGTTTTAGTTTCCTGTTGAGGCCGACTTGTGCACTTAATTATGGTCATAAATTTAATGTTGGTATCTATCATCGGGAAGCGTGTGGACCTAGATTTGGTCATTCCTTCTATTATTGGTGGATCTGAAGGCCGACTTATTTGGTAGCCTCTTGTATATATTGTAGTTGTTGGTTGTAGTTTAGGAGATCAGCTTAGAGCTAGAAGATAAATGGGATTAGAGTAGAAGTTAGAAGATAGTTTTTGAATCCTCGCATGTTGGAGGACTGTTGTAATTGAATTATAATATCTGGCCCTAACCGGGAAGGCCTTACAACCTAGCATGTATGAATCTATTTGATGAAATATAAGGATTTGATCTACATTCTCTCTCTCATTTGTGTGTTGTTGCTTCCCTATGTGATCTCTGCAAGGTAGATCTGTATTAGGGTGTGCCTTTGGCCCCTCATCCTACCCTGCCCTGTGTTAGGTGGTATTAGAATGCAGGTGAGATCTGGATCTAGATTTGCGAATCTAGGTTTAAGGGTTCCTTCTTGTCAAACCCTAGTTGATTTGTTGTAGGGCAGCAGATTGTGATTTGGCTTGCAATTGCAGGGTGTTTCAAGATGGTTTGTAGGAGGCGAGATGCAGATCTAGGATTGGCAGACATGTTGAGACAATTTGTTGCTAGGTTAGAAGTTGTTGAGACAGCCTAGCGTAGAGGAAGACATCTTGAACATGTTAGTGATGATGAAAATGAGGAAGAACAAGGTGATGTAGAACCTGCACCGGTGATGGATCAAGGTGAGGAAAGATTGTTGAAGGCTTTAACAAATCTGAAGTCTACACCACATTTCAATCCTCCTGAGTATAGTGGAAAGCTGGATTCAGATTAATTGGTGGATTGGATCACCGAAATGGAAAAGTACTTTGAATATGAAAATGTCCCTGAGGAAAAGAAGGTGAAAATTGCAAGAACAAAGTTTAAGAGTCATGCATCCTTGTGGTGGGAACATTTGCAGTTGGACAGAAAGAGAAAGGCAAAGACAAAATTAAGGTATGGAATATGATGGTGAATAAGTTGAAAGGAAAGTTTTTACCTTGTGATTATCAGATTAACCTAGTTAGGCGAATGCAAAGTTTAAGGCATAAAGATAGCTCGATAAAAGATTATACTGAGGAATTCTATAGATTAGATATCAGATCTGGACATGATGAAGATGAAGTGGAAAGAATTTCTAGGTACCTGAATGGATTGAGAGTTTCCATCCAAGAAGAAATCAGTTTGGTTAAGTTGGAAAACATTGAGGAAGCTTATTAGTTTGCCTTGAAAGTTGAGGAGAAATAGAACAAAAGACATGAGCAAAGACAAAGAGGTAGAGGTGGTAGATTCCCTAGAGGAAGTTCATCTAGAGGAAGAGACAATAACTACCAAGGTGCTTATAATAGAGGTGGATTCTGAAGAACTCGTTACATTTGTGGAGATGGACATAGATCATTTGAGTGTACACATGCAAGTAAGAAGGTCAGTAGCAGTAGAAATGCTTTGGTGCAAGAAGATTCACTGAATGAACCTAAGAAGGAAAATAACTTGATGGTAAGGTGAGCACTTTGGAGTGAAAGTAACAAAGAAGATCCAGTAAGGAAAAGTTTGTTCAAGACTAGATGTAGAGTTTTTGATGAAGTGTGGAAGGTAATCATTGATAGTGGAAGCATGAAGAACTTGATATCTAAGGAAATGGTTACAAAGTTGTAGTTGAAAAAGTTGAAACACCTGAAGCCCTATCAGATTTCATGGATCAAGGATGAGCATACGCTCTTGGTAAGTGAACAATGTTATGTGAATTTGAAAATTGGAAAGTACTATGATAAGGTGTTGTGTGATATCATGCCTATGGATTGTTGTCATATTTTGTAGGGTAGACCTTGGCAATATGATAGACATGCTATATATGATGGGATATTGCATAAATATACTATTTGGGCTGATGGGAAAAGACAAATCTTGTTATCTTTGATTGAAAAACTTGTTAGTAGTGTTTGTACATCCTTGAAAGTTTACTTGATGGAATGAAGGGAGTTTGTTAAGGATTTGAAACAGAATGATGTATGTTTTGCTGTGATTCCTAACAAACTGAGTAAGAAAATAGAGGATAGCATCCTTGAAGAGATTGATAAGATACTCATCGAGTATAGAGAGATCATTTCTGATAATCTACCTGATGGTTTTCCACCAAAGAGAAGCATTGATCATTGCATGGATTTAATCCATGGAGCTAGTTTACTGAATAAGGCACCACATCGGTTGACACCTACTGAGAATCGGGAATTGAACCAACATATTCAAGAATTGTTGCAAAAAGGTTTGATCCAAGAAATTTTGAGTCCTTGTGCAGTACCAGCTATATTGGCACCTAAGACGAATGGAGAATGGCGAACGTGTACTGATTCTAGAGAAATCAACAAGATAACAGTGAAATATAGGTTTCCTATACCGAGAATGGATGACATAATGGATAGTTTGACTGGAGCAAAGTATTTTACCAAAATTGATTTAAAAAGTGGATATCATCATATCAGAATCAGAGAAGGTGATGAGTGGAAGACTATTTTTAAGACAAAAGAAGTTTTGTATGAGTGGTTGGTTATGCCTTTTGGTTTAACTAATGCACCAAGTACTTTTATGAGATTGATGAATGAAGTTTTGAAGAAATTCTTAGGAAAATTTGTGATTGTATACCTAGATAATATTATGATATTTAGTAAGACCAAAGAAGAGCATTTATTGCATGTTAAACAAGTATTGCAGATATTGAAAGAAGAAAAGTTTATGATAAACCTGAAAAAGTGTTCTTTCATGCAAGAGGAGATTGTGTATTTGGGATTTGTGATTTCAGCTGATGGTTTGAAAATGGATCCTAAAAAGGTTGAAGCTATTTTAAATTGGCCTACACCTAAGAATGCTAGTGAGGTAAGATCATTTCATGTTTTGACAAGTTTTTACCCAAAGTTTATTAGGAATTTCAGTTCAATTTGTAATGCAATGACTGAAACTATGAGAGGAGATAAAAGATAATTCAAGTGGACACATGGAGCTGATAAAAATTTTGAGATTCTAAAGTAGAAGGTTGTTGAATTGCTTGTGTTAGTATTGCCTGATTTCAATAAGGTATTTCAAGTCGAATGTGATGCAAGTGTTAGTGCAATAGGAGTTGTGTTGAGTCAAGAAGGTAAACCTGTTGCTTTCTTTAGTGAGAAGTTGAATGATGCAAAAAGGAAATATTATGTATATGATCAAGAATTCTATGCTATTGTTCAAGCCTTGAAGAAATGGAGACATTATTTGATACCGAGTGAATTTGTGTTGTATACTTGTAATACCCCAAAAATGGGCTATAAGTTCATTAATCTCCTACATCTACAAATTGAACGAAATCAACATTGAAGTCCTAATCTAAGGCACATCTAAACATCATCGAATCATAATTGATTATCTTAAAATTATGCATCGGAGAATATTCCTAGTAATATTCCTAATCATCATAATTATCTTTAATTTTATAATTATTTGGCAATAAATCACATTTATCCTAAAGTTTGATTAATTGAATATTTTCATATTTAATTAATTAGATTTAATATTTGCCACTTAATTGTGTAATTAAATTTAATTCTATCTATTATTAATTGTATTATTTAATTTTGATAATAAATCTAATATCATATGAATAATTGATTACATTCTTATTTAATTAATTAAAGCAAATTGTCATTATTTAATAATATAGTTTTTAATAAAAGTTTGGTAAAATAGTTAATTAACCCATAAATTAATTATTTTATTTCAAAAAGCAGTTAAGTTAAGCATAAATCACTTTATTATTAAATTAATTCATAATTAAAACATGCACAATCATAAAAGCAGACAACTACCAATTATCAATTAAAACTAAACTCTATTTTGAGTCAAAGCTTAGCTTTTGCATGTTTTTGTGACTTGATTATCTGTTATTATCAGATAACTCAAAAATCAAGCTGAGTTATTTGAGTGATTTATGGCTTTTATCCATGCACCTCCAAAGCCCTGGATTTCTATAAAATCAAGGCCTCAGCTCTTCACAAATCATCCACATATTTTGCACAATCACGCTGGAGAATTGGAGGCTGAGGAATCAACTTGCGAATTCAAAGTGTTGTGAGATCAATTTCAATTGCATAGCTTTTATATCTTAGCATAGAATTTCATAGTTTTCATATCATTGTTAGAATCTTCATTGTTAGATCATTTAGCATCCATAGCATATCAGTTTATCATTCTTATTGTATAGAAAATATCAAAAATATAGATTAATTGCATTCAATTTCATATCCATCTTTTGCATTCAAATCCTTCATTTAGGTGTCGTCTAGGTCACTGATCTCGATTACAATATGAGAACATCAATCTCGCACCTATTAGAAGGCAGTAAATCGCTTGGTTAGAGTAGATTTTAATTTTGCACGATTTTGATTATCACTAACCTCTAATGTTTTACTGAGTGTTGTGTCTACAGATCAGGTACAATTTTCACACACACAATACTAATCATAAAGCTTTACAGTAATTGGGTAGTTAGAATAAGTTGAATCAGAGACATATGAAATGAGTTGAATATTTGCAAAGTTACACATTTGTGATAAAACATAAGAGTGGAGTCACTAACTGAGTTGCTGATGCATTGAGTAGAAGAAGATCTTTGATGACTGAGATGAGAATTGAAGTTCTTGGTTTTGATGACATGAGATATTTGTATGAATTTGATCCTGATTTTTCTGAGCCATGGAGAAAGTGCAGAGAACCTATTCAAGATCAATTGAGTACTAAATGGGAAGACTATTTCATTAAAGGATGTATGTTGTTTAAAGGTATTTAGTTGTGTATATCGAGCGAATCAATGAGAACTAATTTGATAAAGGAGAAACATAGTAGTGGTTTGGTTGGACACTTTGGTGTTGACAAGACATTGAATTTGCTTAAGGAGAAATAATTTTGGCCACAATTGTATAAGGATGTTCAGAAATTTGTGAAAAGTTGTGGAATTTGTCAAGTTGCAAAGGGAGTAAGTCAGAATATTGGATTGTATATACCGATTTTTGTTCCTAAGAAACCTTGGATTGATATCAGTATGGATTTTGTTCTTGGCTTACCAAAGACAGTGAGAGGTAATGATTCTATATTTGTTGTGGATAGATTTTCTAAGATGACACATTTTATACATTGTAGAAAGACACCAGATGCAATATATATAGTGGATGTTTTCTTTAAGGAAATTGTTAGATTGCATGGATTACTAATGAATATCATCTCCGACCGAGACAGTAAGTTTGTTGGATACTTTTGGAAGACTCTTTGGAGAAAGTTTGGCACCGAGTTAAGATATAGTTCTACATTTCACCCATAGACTGATGGACAAACAAAGGTTGTGAATAGAATCTTGGGTAATCTTTTGAGATGTTTAGTTGGAGACACACCGAGTAATTGGGATTTTGTGTTGGCACAAGAAGATTTTGCATATAATAATTCAGTGAATAGGAGTACTGGAAAAACACCTTTTGAGATTGTAAATGGAATACAACCAAGATGTATATTAGATTTGAGGGATATTGCTGGTGAAGAAAAGAGAAGTGTTGAAGGAGTAAAATTTGTTGAGTTCATGAAGACATTGCATGAAGATGTGAAACATAAGTTGGGGAAAAGTAATCAAAAGTATAAAGACAGAGCTGATAGATCAAGAAGACATAAGACTTTTGCAGTTGGTGGTGAAGTAATGGTTCATTTGAAGAAAGACAGATTTCCTGTTGGAACATATGGGAAGCTGAAAATGAAGAAGTTTGGTCCTTGCAAAATTTTGAGAAAATTTGATAGTGGAAATGCTTATGAGATTGAGTTACCTGATGACATGGATATATAACCTATATTCAACATGGCTGATTTGTATGAGTACCATGAATTAGATGAAGAAATGACAATACTAAATGATTATCCTAAGAGATGGACAAAAGAAGTTGAGCAGATTTTGGAACAAAGAGTTGGCAGAAATACAAGAGGAAGACAGTATATGGAATATCTAGTAAAGTGGAAGAATAGATCGATTGAAGACAGTTCGTGTATTTCACAATTTGAGTTGGATTCAACTCGGGTTGTACCTATTGCATGATTCGGAGAATCATTTCAAATAACCCCAGGTGTTTGATACAGGAGCATCTCGGGTCCTTGGCAATCCAGTGTCACCAAAAACAAGTTTGAGTTTTCTATGTTGTTCGGTTCCTGCTTTGACCAAGTTGGCTCAGTAGTTGCTCAATTCCTTTGTTAACCGAGTTGGTCAGTTAATTCCCTAGCTCTCAGTTATCTTTTCCTAACACTCGGTTATCCTTGCTTACTGAGTTGTTTGTTTTATTTTCCTGTTGAGTCCAACTTGTGCACTTAATTTTGGTCATAGATTTAATGTTGGTATCTATCATTAGGAAGCGTGTGGACCTAGATCTGGTTGTTCCTTTCGTTAATGGTGGATCTGAATGTCGACTTGTTTGGTAGCCTCTTGTATATATTGTAGTTGTTGGTTGTAGTTTAGGAGATCAACTTAGAGCTAAAAGATAGATGGTATTAGATTAGAAGTTAGAAGATAGTTTCTGAATCCTCGCATGTTGGAGGACTATTGTAATTGAATTATAATATTTGGCCCTAACCGGGAAGGCCTTATAGCCCGACATGTATGAATCTATTTGATGAAATATAAGGATCTGATCTGCATTCTCTCTCTCATTTGTGTGGTGTTGCTTCCATGTGTGATCTCTGCAAGGTAGATCTAGATGAGGGTGTGCCTTTGGCCCCTCATCCTGGCCTGCCCTGTGTCAGAAGTCCAAGTCTCACTTGGAATTGATCAGAAGTTGGGATGACAACAAAGGTTACATTTAAGCACTTCTTACCAACTTCAATGGGAAGAGTGGTGGAACGATGGGTAGGACAAGTAATTTTTTTAAAAAGTATTAATCATCACATCAGATGTATTATAGGAGTCTTTGATGGAAGTTTCTTGTGAAGAGATGTTCCTCAGTTATAACATTCACCATGCAAGTAAGATCAATAAGCACTCCTTGAGAGAACTTATCACTAGTTTTTATAGAAATGTAAAGAGGACAATTAGGTGCCTTAATAGTCTCCTTAGGATCAAATGTAATGCAAAGTTCAGGTTTAGACTTGGGTTTAGGTTTGGATGTGGATTGGTTAATGAGATTAGCAACATTGTTGGCCGTACTACATGTAGCATCAACCTTTATAGGGCTAGGATGACTAGGTTCAATGATATTAGTGGAAGAAGACAATGAAATGGTTTTCTCAATGATGTTGTCAGAATGAGAAGGCAAATGATTCATATAAATTTGTAGGTTTTGGTTATGGGGTGCAACATATTTGTTTCCTTTATCATTGACACCCTCAATGGTTATGGTATTAGAATATTTAAGGTCTTGGATACATGTTTCAAATGATAACACTTCTCAATATCATGGCTAGGTTGACGATGGTATTGGGATTAGGCTTTGGGATCATCAAAAGTTAGCAATGGTTTGGAAGGGTTAACCGGTTTGATGGAAGAAAGTTTCAAAATATTAACATTTATCAACTTCAATATAACAGTATGCAAACATTCAAAAAGAGTTGTAAAATTATGCGATGGTTTGAAAATAGATGATAAACGAGCCACACTTGATGTTGCAACTGCTACTTGCACATCAACATTGTTGGAATATTTATTGATCTTGATGAAACCTTTATTGGGTTTTTGGAAATTTTGAGATGATTGTTGAGAGGCATCATTCTTATCAATTGGAGCCTTTGGCGTGGATGACTTAAACTAGCTCACTTGAAGCTGATAATTAAGAAGCAATACACACAATTGGGTAAAAAAGGTGAACTCAGAAAACAATAACTTATCTCTAATGTCTTTTTGCAAATTAGAAATAAAAATTCTTCGAACATCAATATCAGGCACGAGATAAGAAATTTGAGTATGCAAATGTTTGAATCTAGCAATAAAATTAGTCACTTTTTTCTTAACACCTTGCTTACAATGAATCGAACTAGTTAAAGAAATTTGAGGACCAATATTATTTAGAAATTGTTGAATGAAAACATTAGCAAGTTTTTGAAATGAATCAATAGAATAAGGAGGTAAAGGAAAAAACCATTGTAAGGCCTTCTCTCTAAATATCCTTGTAAACAATTTGGCCATAAGTCTATGATCATTAGAGAAGTCCTACGCAAGGTTTGGAATATTTTAACATGAGCCGAGAGATTTCCTTTCCATTGTATGTCTCTAATTGAGGTATTTCCATGTATTGAGGGATAATGGCATAAATGATGTCATTGGATAATGCGCTAGCATTGTCACAAGTAGGGATGCTGTATTTGGATTGGGTGATGGAAGCAAGTTGTTGTAAGGATGTAACACTTTGGGCAAGATTGTAAATGGTTGCTTCGATGGATATATTGACATTGGACATGTTGGATAATGAAGGATGTGGAATATTATGGAAAATTGATGCAATATTGGAATATGATAATGGGATATTGTGGTAAGTAGGTATAGATGATGGTTGGAAAATACGTGTAACACTTACAGGAGGAGGTATGTTGGGATTAGGAAGTCCTCTAAGACTAACATGTGTAGAGTTGATGTTTTGAATAGATGTAGCCATGATAGGTGGAGTATAGGTAGGCACATTAGCCAAGGATGTAGGAATATGAATGGAATTCTCAACATTGTTAGTAGAATTAGAAAAAATAAGAGCTTCGACACAACTTTTCATGGTCATAACATTGCTATCAATGATTTGATATATGCCATGCAATAAATCAACATTTTTTTTATTATTTCAAACCATCCTCTTCAAGCCTTCAATCAAGGGAATGGTATCACTATTAGAATGTTCTTGACCCATCCAATGTTCAAGCTTTTCCAAATCATCAACAAGCTTTTCCACTTGGCTAGGAGACACTCTTGTTATGGAGTCATCCTCATCATGTGAAGTATGAGAAGAGTGATTTTGATGTAGGAGCATCTTGGGTTCTTGGCAATCTTGCATCAACCTAAAATATTTTCTTTTTGTTTTCTTACAAATTCAATCTTCATTTTTCTTTCTACGTTTGTCCATTTTAGTTCCTTTGCAGTTGTGAACCTTTTGACATGTTCATGGAGTCTTCCTGAACCTTCTCCTAGGTTCACATCCCATTTGGTTACTTCGCTTATGAGATCTTACAGATTCTTGTAGAGATTTAACTGTTCTTCATGTTTCACGACCAGTTTGTATTTTTTGATCTCGCAAAGGATTTTTTTGATTGATGAAGCTCAATGGTGCATTTCTCAATGATAACACATTTTCGGCTGACCTACTTGAGGGATCACATTTCATGTTGCATCAACTAAATGAAAATCCTTATGATTTGGGTCCTATCCTATATTTATAATACATTTTCTCTTCATTAGGGAATGTAATCTTTCCTAGGCTGACTTGCAGCTTGCGAAGGGTTTATAAGCTCTTGTAATTAATCTCTTAGAGGATACAAAAGTAATGGAAGAAAGAAATCTGGATATAGCTCTGTAGCCTGATTTTAGAATAGATAGTACAAAGAGATATCCTATAATGGGTTCATAATAATAGGCATGTATACCTGGAATGTATGACTGCATGTTGCAGATCCTTTGTACTCGATTATCTAATAAGAAGGTTGATCTTGCATTCTCTCGAGTATCTTCTTCTTTTCTTCCATTGTGTGATTCTTGCTGCAAGGATTGGATTGCACTCTTTGAGTTCCCTCTATCATGACTGCATCAAGTGGTATTAGAGCAAGTTTTTTATTATGTTGATGCAGATCATGGTTCTTGAGCTTGCAAATTTTTGGGCTGATTTGTTGTGGGGTGGTAGAAAGAATATCTGACCACAATTGTAGAGGATTTGTAGAAGATGGCTCGTAGAGGAAATGATATAGGTGGAAGGAGAGATGCAGATCCAGTTGTGACGTTGGATATGTTGTGATAGATCGCAACTAGAGTTAAAGTTGTGGAGACAACCCAGAGATGAGGTCGACACATTGAGGATGTCAGTAATGAGGAGGAAGAAAGAGCTAAAGAAGCAAGTTGAGAGGGTGAAGAAAAACTAGAATTTGAACAAGGAGATCAAAGGTTTATCAAACCCCTAACTAGGGTTAATGAAAGACCACATTTCAATCCACCTGATTACCATGGAAAGCTGGATTCATATGAATTGCTTGATTGGATCATAGAAATGGAGAAATAATTTGATTATGAAGGGACAAATGAAGATAAGAAAGTGAAGTATGCTTGCACAAAATTGAGAGGACATGCATCCTTATGGTGGGAACATTTGCAGATTGATAAAAAAAGAAGAGGTAAGGATAAAATTAAGTCTTGGGATAGGATGGTGAACAAGATGAAGGCCAAGTTTCTACATATTGATTACCAAGTAAGTTTGTTTAGGAACTTACAAAATCTAAAGCAAAAAGATTCTAGTGTGAAAGAATATACTGAGGAATTCTATAGATTGGATATCAGATCTAGACATACTAATGATGATGTTGAAAGGGTTGCAAGGTACCTGAATGGTTTGAGGACATCTATTTATGAGGAGATCAGTTTGGTTAAATTTCAAAGTGTTGAAGAAGCTTACCAATATGCCCTAAAAGATGAGAAGAAATTGAACAAAAGGAATGAGCAAAGATAGAGAGGAAGAGATTTAAGATCTTAGAGAGGAAGAACCTTAGGTGGAGGAAGAACTTATTTAGATCAGAATAAGGGTAAGGCATAATTCAAGGAGGAAAATTCATACCAAAGAAATGATAGAATTTTCCAGAGAGGTGGTGGTTCTCTTAGCTATAAAAAGGATGATAGAAGAGTGTTTAGAATAACTTGTTTCAAATGTGGAGGACACTAAGCCTTTGAATGTACTCAAGGGAGTTCATGAAAGAAGATTGAGAGAAGTAGTACACATAATTTTGTGGAAGAAGAATCTAAAGATCCTTTGAATCAACCTGAAGATGGAGAATCCCTAATGGTAGAGAGTCCTTTGTCATAAAGAACTAGATCAGGAGTCATTGCTAAGAAGAAATTTTTTCAAGACCAGATGCAAAGTTGAAGGAAAATGTTGGAAAGTCATCATTGACAATGGCAGCTCGGAAAACCTAGCTTATGAAGAGATGGTGGGAAAATTCCAGTTGCAAAGATTGAAGCATCTGAAACCCTATCAAATTGCATGGATAACGGATAATCATAAGGTGCTAGTAAGTGAACAATGCCTTGTGAAATTGAAAATATGATCTTATCATGATGAAGTTCTTTGTGATGTTATGCCTATAGATGTGTGTCATATATTGTTGGGAAGGCCTCGACAGTATGATAAATAATATTTGCATGATGGGAGAAATAATAGGTATACTTTTGTTACAAATGGAATGAAGCAAGTGTTGTTTCCTTTAGTTGAGACTCTTAAGAATGAGAATTGTACCAGTGTTAGAGTTTGCTTGGTTGAAGGTAGGAAATTCTTAGATGGCCTGAAGAATGATAAAGTATGTTATGCTTTGATTCCTAGTAGGCCTAATGTAGAGTTAGTAGAAAAATAACTTGAAGAAATAAGAGAATTGTTAAGTGAGTATCATGATATAATCTCAGATAATGTACCAGATGGATTTCCACCTGTAAGAAGCATTAGTCATTGCATGGATCTGATTCCTAGAGCAAGTTTACCAAACAAAGTAGCACATCGGATGACACTAGCAGAAAATGAATAATTGAATAGACAAGTGCAAAATTATTGCAGAAAGGTTTGATCAGAGAGAGTTTTGAGTCCTTGTGCAGTAGCTACAGTATTAGCACCAAAGAAAATGGAGAATGGAGGATGTGTACCAATTCCAGATTAATTAATTGAATCATAGTGAAGCACCGATTCCCTTTGCCTAGAATGGATGATATAATGGATTGTTTAAGTGGAGCAAGATATTTTACAAAGATAGACTCGAAGAGTGGATAACATCAAATCAAAATTAGAGGAGATATTCAAGAAAAATGAAGGATTGTATGAATGGTTGATGATGCCTTTTGGATTGACTAATGCATTGAGTACTTTCATGAGGTTAATGAATGAGGTATTGAAGAAATTATCAGGTAAGTTTTTAATTATTTATCTTGATGACATTTTGACTTTTAGTAAGAGAAAAGAAGATCATTTATGGCATATGAGCCAAGTATTGTAGAGATTGAGGGAGGAGAAGTTATTGATAAACATCAAGAAGTGCTCTTTCATGAAGGAATAAAGTATATTTAGGATTTGTGATATTTTCCAAAGGATTGAAGATGGATCCTAAGAAGGTTAAGGAAATCTTAGAATGGCTTACACCTATGAATGTTGGAGAAGTGAGATAATTTCATTAGAAATTCCAATTTGGTTTGTAATCCTATGACCGAGATAATGAGGAAGGACAAAAAAATTCAAGTGTTGACATGGAGCACAAAAGCATTTTGAATTGGTAAAGAAAAAGGTGACTAAATAGTTCTGTTAGCCCTACCCGATTTCAATAAAGTTTTTAAAGTGGATTGTGATGCGAGTGGTAATGTAATGGGAGAAGTGTTAACTCAAGAGGGTAGACTAGTCACCTACTTCAGCGAAAAGTTGAATGATACTGTTGGTACTCTCAGATTCTTGAGATTACCACTGTTGAAATTTGTAGAAGCCCTCTTGAAATCTTTGAGTAGGTGCCTTGTTCTGGCCTTCGTGCACTCAATTACCTTGTGATTTCCATGAAAAATGATTTGAGGAGGGTTTACGGTTTTGGGATTGTTTTATTTTGCAAACCCTAAGTTGTTCTTTTTTGCTGTTACTTTTTGGGTCATATGGCTTAGGGGTTAGTCATAATTAAAGGGGAACTTTTTGTCATAACCTAGTGCTAGATTAATTGTTCATGTTTAGCGGGACCCTTTACTTTTTCAAGTGGTGGGCTACATGTTGTTTTCTCATTTTCCCTACGATCCCATGATGATGTCACAGATGGACCCGACTAATTGCAGGAGGGAAAGGCTTTGCCATCTGTTGGGTGCTCGAGGGGTACTTTGCCCCATTGGTACCCAGGGATTAAAGTGTTGTAAGGATCGACGGTCTTCGTGATCTCGTGATCAAACTTGCTTGAAGATTATTTAGTGCGGGATCATGAGATGGTGACACTTGTCTTGGTTCATTTGTAACTAAGAATGTGGGGTCAGGTTGTGTGACAGATGGATGTGGTTGATTGGTCACATCTAATTGCAGAGTTTTAAATACTAAAGTTTCTGATTATACCGTGGTTAACATATTCACAACTTGTGTGCTAATCTCTTAGCACATGGGTAAAATCAACAAAGATGTTTTGACCTAGTCAAAAAGGTGATCAACTTTTATTGCATAAGAATGAGTTTATGTTGCGAGTGATGGTTAAAGAAAGGATGGGATCGATGGTTCTCGTGATCTCGTGATTCAATTTAATTAGTCTTTATCTAGTGCGAGATCACAAGATTTCGCCAAGTGATCGTAGTTGGCCAGTGTTGATAAAGATGGTGCTGCGTGATGAGGTGGTGACTTGGATGTCTCTACTTATCAATTTATCGGTCTACATTCCACATCAAGAGTCGACATTCAAATGGACCAGTGATTTTCGTTTGACTTGCTAGCAGGGAAAGGATCAATGTTTTGTCGTGTGCAGTATAAGGGTCAGTGGAAAGTGGCTAAAAGCTAAATGGTGGTAGGCCATCATGCTATCACGAGATTTTTGCAAGGTGGTAAGGAGAAGTTTCAGAAGAAAGGACAAAGACATGATGGGTCTTACATAAATGGAGGCCTTTGATGTGGCATGCACAAGAATCAAAGGGTCACTGTGGCCAACAAATTCTGAAGATTATCAGGTTTATAGTGGGTATGACAACAAGATTTGATACTATAAAGGCAGAGATGTGTAGAACATTACACACAAACAACTTTTCTGGTGTTTAAGAAGTACAGTCACAAGATTTCCCTGGTTTGTATGATTTTAGAAGTTATATATTCTTCTTCCTTGCAGACTTCATTATTCAGATATGGATGTTCTAAAGAAGGCATGTGACTTCTGGAACATGGCCAAATTCGTGAAGAGACAATTGCAAGAAGTCTATTAGGAGAGAAAGGAGCCGTATATATCATAGCCAGAGGGGTATTTAAATGGAGAATGATAGCCAAAGGGATATTTAAAGAAAAATTGTGCTGCAAGTTCAATATCCACAAGGCTAACATTCTCAAATTTATTAATGACAACATTGCAGAGATTATGCGGTAACCTCCAAAAAGAGGGAGGGAGGTTATCCATAATCTTGCATCCTTGTACATGCTGCAACAATGCAGTCAGTCATGGGCTTGTAGAGATTCCTAAAAATCTTTGACACACGTCAACTCTGCAAATTTGATGGCCCATCTAGGGCATGATATCTACACAACTCATAACTTTTCTATTTCATAAGTTGGCAGTTTTTTCACCTTTGAAGGTTAAGAGATACCATTTTAAGCTAGTGTAATGATCTTGTGTATCAAATCTTGTTAGGTCAGTTTTAGGTTATGACCAGAAGCTTGTTGCATTCCAATTAATTTTGGAATTCCAAGGTATTAGTGTAGGAGGGAGAAGATATCTGGGCCAATCAGATTGTAGAGGGATAGGTGGGAACATCAGATCAAGTCTGGTCTCCTTCTTCTATTTACATATTATTTTCTTTTCTCTTCTCTAAAGGTTCTAGCTTTTGGGTTTTTGGTTCCAGTAGCAAGTTTTCTAGTTGTGGGTGGTCTTGTAAATCTTCCATAAGAGATATATTATGTGTAAAATATAAAAAGTGTAATGTACCAAAATGTGTCTAATATATATGTGAAAAGTGATGATGATGTGTGAATGATCTCTGTGAATAGATAGGATTAGGGAAGGTAAGATCTTCTTCTTGTCCCCAAATTCCCAAAGGAAAGATCCAAATAGATTAACCACAAGAAAATGGTCAATACATAAATGACTCAATCGACGAAGAATATGAAGAAAGATGAAAACCTTATATTCCGTTATGGAAGAGAGTATTAAAATCTTAATTGAATTGAAGACAAATACTAACCTCAAAGTATAATAGATCTAGAAAATGTTATTTTCTAGTGTCTATACTGAGTTTCTGGAAATTTTGCAACTAGATCTAGGATAGGAAAATAGAGACAGAGAAAACCTAGAAATATTTTACTTTTCTGAACCAGGTCAACCTTGAACCAAATAAAGGTCAACCTTGACCCCTTTATGTCGACCTTGACCTATGCTACTCCGATGGAAATTCTGTTCGCAGATCCCAAAAGTTTGTTGAAAAGGGTATCTGAATTTGCTCTGTAATTCATTGTTCTGCACCTGTACCTGCAAGAAAAATTGTTTTGTTATTTGGATGAGGGGTTTGCCTTGGTCAAACCCCAGTTTTGGAATTAACCTTGAAATTGAATTGAAATTATAGTAATAAACAAAGTAAATGGAACAATTCACCTTGCTTATATTGAAACCCTTGTGGAGGATTCTAATCCTTAAATCCATAAGTATGGATGCTCCAAATGAATGTAGAATTGGATGTAGGATGTCTCAAATCAATTGTCTTTAGATCTTCAACACCAATCTTGAATGGATCTTGGAATAGGAAGAGGCTTGAATGGATATGGATGGAGAAATCTTCAACAAGAGGGCTCTATAGAGATTGAATCTTTCAATGGCTACCAATGGATCTCCTTGATGAATTGAATATTGAATCTTGAATGCTCGAAGATAGATGAATGCTTGAATGCTTTATTTCTCCTTCTTGCTTGTTTCTTGATTGCTTGATTTTTCTTGATGGATTGAGAGATATCTTGCTTTTCGATGGAGGATTATGTGGAAATGAGACGAGAAAGCTTCCTTTTATACTAGTCTAGGACACAAACTTCTATAGAGGCCAACATAGGAGAAATAAATTCCCATTAAGCCTATACCCTTGGAAGTGGACCGAAATTAAATATCATTTAAGAGTTTACCATTTCGAAGCTCAAAACAGTTGACCCGAAAGCGAAAAAATAAATCTTTCCAAAACTCGACATCTGGAAACCTTCAAATTTTTAAATTTGGACCCTGGGTCAAGGTCGAGGTTGGTCGACCTTGACCCTGAGGTTAAGAACCTTAAATTCTCAGAGCAGGTTGCCAGGATTAGGTAGGAAGGAAGTGGAAAATGGGGCAAAACAGGGGAAAAAGCCATATCCAAGTCAAAGACCCATTCAAGGCATTCGACATGACCCCAAACCACTTACTCAGAGGGCTAAACTAGTCCTAAATGGAAGTGCTTCCATTTTTCGACGATACATTTAGCCCCCACTTTAGCAAGAGTATGGACTCGATGCAAACTCTTGGTAAAGGAGATCACAAAGAAAAAGACAATCTTATTGAAATCAAAGGGACAAAGGAATCCTCAAGCCCCCAGGGACTCAAGTCTTCATCAAATCCAAGATTACAATAAGAGAGACATCTCTAAAAAAGAGAGAAGAGGGTGTGATTACCTCTCCCAATGAGAACTTATGTCCCATTGTGAACCACACAAGGAAACAACGCAACTGGAAAGATGAAGTTGAACCGCCTAGTGAATGTGGCTACTCACTAGTCAACCCATCAATGATTCACCCTTAGGAATATTCTATTCCAAAAGAGCAAAGCCAAAACAAGAGAGACCCAGTCTTAAGTACACCTCCGACTTTAAGGGATCAAAACTTTGAAAATTAAAATTGGAGGGATCAAGAGATCCTATAAGATAAAAATCCATGCTTTAAGGATTAGTCACTAATCCATAAAGGGAGAAAAAGATTTGAAAAATATATTGAAAATGCATGTGTGCAAAAAGTGAGTAGAGCGTATGTCCCCACATTAAAGTCATTGCTAACACTTTAATAGAAGCAATGGCTTGAATGGAAACACAAACAACTCCACTGATTACATTTCCACTACGAGATGCCCCCAAGCAAAGACAAATCAAGGGAAATACCACATAAACATATAGAGAACACATAAGGGATCTACCTGTTGTGCAGTTAGTATGATCATAAGATAATATATATAAATATGATATTATTGCAAATGAATTGACATCATTCCCCAAAGAAAGTAGAACTACAATCACAATGGAGGAAAGAAAACACAAGAGTTACAAAGAAGAGTCTTTTCAGACCACAAAATGGAGACCAAAAATAATTAGTGCTACCAAGTCACAAATCCAAGCAGACTACACAAGGAAAACATTTACGAACAATAGCACATGTAAAAAATAACATAAAAACAACATATAGAAGAATTTATAGATACATATAGAGGAATAGTACAATAGGTTTGATTCCTTTATCACCTTGCACCAACAAAGTAACAAGGGTCATATAAAAAAATCTAACAAGCACTTAGCAAACACATTATAAGAGAAGCACAATACAACAGACAAACACACAAAAAGATACCATGAAGGACAAGCCAATCAAGTGTGTTGCCTACTCTCCCCATCTTGGTCTATATCATTTAGGGAAGGTGGGAAACTTGCAAGAGGGACTATATCTAACACAGTAGGAATAATAGCTAGTTCCAAACAAAGATCCTCTTGAGAATCATGATGTTCGATACTAGGTGTAATTATCAATTGTGTTGAAAGCATATTAGGTAAATTAGTATCAATGTCAATAGTCTCATATTCATCATTAACATCATTAGGATCATCAAGAGTATCTTCTTTATCAAGATTAATCGAAATAGAATCTAAGATACGAATAGAATAATCATAATCATTCATCTTAACATCATTATTAACTTCTTCTAACACATCAGGCATAGGCTACTCAAAAGAAGGTAAAGAACTTTGAAGAACAGAGGCACGGGCCTTAGCTTGAGCCGGGCGCTTCTTACGACGTTCATTGGTAGATCAGTTACATTTTGTCTTGTTTGAAATATGTTGAGAACTAGGAGGAACAACCACCGGTTCCTTCGCAAGCTCTATAGGAGGATTAGTAGGATTCTTAGTAGGCTGAAAAGAAACACTAGGAACTTGATTAATAGAACTATAAGCCATAGATAAAGGAGGTATGGAAGGCATGGGCAAAAGACCAAGGTTAAGATCCATTTGAGGCATGCTTAAGTCAACAATCTTGCAATATTTATAGGCTTGATATGAGTGAAAAAGGTTATCGGGTCAAGGAGATGAATTAGGTAATGAAGGCCAAAAGAAGTCAAGGGCAACACAATCCTTGGGCCTAGAAGGTTGATATAAACTATGACTAATTGTCTTCACTTCTTCATCATGAATGAATTTAAGACACTTATGGATAGGAGAAGCAACGACATGCATGGCATTCAACCAAGACAAACCAAGCTTAACTTGAAACTGATCAGAAGTAGGAACAACAATGAAGGTAGTGTTCACAACTTTACCACAAAGTTCAACAGGAAAGTTAATAGAACCAAATGATGGATACAGAAAAGCATTACAAGTTTGAATCCACACATCAGATGTATCATAACAATCACGTTGTAAGTTCTTCATAAAAATATTTTCTTCAGTAATAACATTGACTAAGGATGTAGGATCAACAAGACAACCACACGTAGGTATCTTAGAAATCCTAGCATAAATGTAGAGGGGACCATCAGGAGCTTTAATAGTCTCAGAATCATCAAAGGTAATTAAGAGTTCCCTAGATCTTTTATTCTTAGGTTGTTTTTGAGTTTTAGGTTTAGATTTTAGTTTAGGCTTAGGTTGAGGTGGAACTTGAAGTTGAGGTTGAGTTTAAGGCTAGGATGGAGATACAGGTTGAGAGAAAACAACATGCTCCACATGGTTAACAATATGATTCAGATCATCCATCTTTGAATCATAAACAATATCCACAAAAGATGGCTGAACAATGGTATTAGTATCATGTGTAGGCAAAGGATTCGTATAGATTTGGAGATTTTGATTAGGAGGAGAGATAGATTTGTTCCCACTACCATCAAAATTATCAACAGATAAACCATTATAATCAATTAAGTCTTCGACCTTATGTTTTAGAGAATAACACTTCTCAGTATCATGGCCATTCTGATGATGGTATTGACAAAAGACTTTGGAATCAAAGGATTTGGATGCCATCGTAGTAGGTAAAAGAGGTCGAATAAGAGGTAAAGTAATCATATTAGCAGTCAACAATTTACTCATAATAGAATGCAAACATTCAGAAAGAGGAGTAAATGCATGATTCAGATGAAAAGTAGTGGATGTAGGAGTGGCATTGTTTGATGCAACAACAACTTGAACATCAACTATATTTGCTTGTTTATTTATTTTGACATAGTTGTTAGGTTTTTGAAACTTGTTGGGATTAGGAGCAGCATCACTCTTATCAACTAGAACAAGAGCCATTGGAGTGTTGCTCTCAAATTGACTCACTTGTAATTAATAATGATGAAGCGTTGCACAAAATTGTTGAAAAGAGGTTAATTCAGTAAGCAGAATCTTATCTCTAATATCATTTTGTAAATTTGAAATAAACATATACTGAATATCAATATTGGGAACATGATAAGAAATTTGAGCATACAAATGCTTAAATCTACCAATAAACTCAGTCAATTTTTCTTTAGTATTTTGTTTACAATGCATCAAATTAGTTAAGGACACTTGCGGACCAATGTTATTTTGGAACTGTTGGATAAAGGCATTAACAAGTTTTGGAAAAGAATCAATAGAATAAGGAGGCAAGGAACAATACCATTGCAAGGCCTTATCACGAAACGTTCTAGCAAACAACTTGGCTAAAATCCTATGGTCATGAGAATAGTCACTACAAAGGATTTGAAATATTTTAACATGAGTGACATGGTCTCCCTTACCATTGTAATTGTCAAGACGAGGCATATCGGCTTGTTGAGGAATAGGAGCACGAATAATGTCTAAAGATAAATGACTACCCATGTCACATGTAGGAATACTAAACTTGGATTGAGTTAAAGACGCAAGTTGTTGTTGTAAAGAGGACACATTTTGAGCCAAACTAATGATTGTGGAATAATTAGATGAAATATGAGGCATAGGAACATTAGAAACACTAGGGAAAGTGTAGGAAGTAGTAGGAATGGAAGACACGACCGGGGGAACACTTGGAACCACAGTTGGAAGAGGGTTGGAATAGGTAAAAGGAACATTGTGATAAGAAGGTTTTGAAGTAGGTAGAGACATTGGTGGAACATTCATAGGAAGAGAGGGAATCGATGTAGTCACTAAAGGAGGAGTATAAGTAGGAATGCTAGGTAAAGGAACAGAAGAAGGTTCCACACTAGTGACAGGAGGAGCGAATCCTAATTCTTGAGCTTCTTGAGCCAAAGGTTTGACATTTAAATGCACAAAATGAGTAATACCACACAAGAGATTAACACCTTAATCATTATCACAAAGGACTTTCTTAAGAGCCTATATAGCTTGAATAGAATCTTGATTATGGTTTTCTTGAATAAGCCAATTTCCCATTTTATCAAGTTCAATTGAAAGTTTTTGGACTTCTTGATGAAGGGTGCTCCCCTTAATACCACAAACGCATAACAGAAATAGAGAAACAACAACAATAATATGCAAGACCAGAAAATTGGCTTTTTATTATCTCCACAAATGTGAAATTATAAACTTTCAGAATTACAATATGCAAAGCCACATGGGCATTCCCTTACAATATTCTGTAGGACAAAGCCTCGAATCAATACCCAGATCTACTACCAAGAACTGCCCTAGACAACACTACGAGCCTTCTTTATATAGGCAATTTCCATCGCCCGAGAAGGTTCTAGAAATTTAGCCCTTAGGGCCGACCAAACTTAGAATTATTTTATTTTACAATTTGTTACATCAAAGTTTGCTCAAAATGAGTTTTGAAACCCAAACAAAAATTTTGAAGAAAAATTATTTTTCGCCATTTCAGGTGGCCTGACTTTCGGAGACCATAAGTCATCACCAGTTGACCCGATTGACTATTATAACCCCATTTCAGAAACGCCACGAAGCATTCTACAGGCTTGACCCATGCAAGCACCTATCACCCAAAATTTTGACTTCATCCGGGGCCTCTAAAGCCTTCAAAATTGAGTTTGAAGTTTCTGTACCCTGCTGCCAATACCGAAAATCTTCAATATCTTCAAAACTAGACCTGATCTAGCCATGAAACTTTGTTGGTAGGCTGATATGACTGAGATGAACCTCCATATGTAAAATTAGACATTCCGAGATCGTAAGACCAACTTACTAAAAATAGCAAGTTTCCATAAATAGCAACTCTGCACAAGATAGCCCTTATTAAATACAAAAACAAAAATATTTTTGGGTGATGCAAGATTGCTCTTACACCCAGGATGCTCCTGCATCAGACACCCGGGGTAATTTGAGAAGTGACCCTGTCACGACTCAGGTGTGCAGAGGAAAACCAAGACGGTTAACCTCCTCCGTTGTTAGCCATGATGAATCTTCAACAGGTCGTCCTTTCCATTTGACCAAATACTCTTCATATGTCTTGTTCCTTGTGCTTCTGCCAACACAACTGTCCAGTATGTCTTCAATCTCCTTGATATCTGAACTAGTTGCTGGAATACTCCACTGTGCTGCTGCAACCTCATCTTCAACACCTCCTTCATGATACTCTGTCAAATCTGAAATGTTAAACACTGGTGAAATATTCAGCTTAGTAGGCAATCCTACCTCGTATGCATTTCCTGAATCATGCTTCTTCAGTATCTTACATGGTCCAAACTTCTTCATTTTCAACTTGTTATATGTAACAATCGGAAATCACTCCTTCTGCAAATGAACCATAACTTCATCTCCAACCTGAAATTCCTTATGCCTCCTTTTCTCATCTGCCTTAGCCTTATATTGTGCATTCATCTTGGTAATATGCTTCCTCACCTCCTCATGGATGTTCTTCAAGTGTTCTGCAAAATCCTCAGCTTTAGCACTACTTATTTCTCCTTTATCTATCTTTCTCAATTCAGATGCATTTCTTGGACTACTTCCATATACAATCTAGAATGGTGATTTACCAGTACTCCTATTGACAGAATTATTGTATGCAAATTCTGCCTATGGTAACATCAAATCCCATCCTGTTGGCTTATTTCCAGCCAAACATCTAAGCAAATTTCTCAAACTTCTATTCACCACCTCTGTCTGTCCATCAGTCTGTGGATGATGTGATGAACTGAACTTCAAATCTGTCTTCAACTTCTTCCACAATGTACGCCAGAAATATCCAACAAACTTAGTGTCTCTATTTGAAACTATGGTCTTTGGCAAACCATGTAGTCTCACCACTTCTCTGAAAAACAATTTTGCTACATGAACAACATCATTAGTCTTCTTGCACGAAATGAAATGTGCCATCTTCGAAAATCTGTCAACCACCACAAAAATTGAATCATGTCCCCACTGTGTCCTCGGTAAACCAAGAACAAAGTCCATATTGATATCCTCCCAAAGCTTCTCTGGTATAGGCAATGGCTGATACAACCTTGTATTCTGCTTCACTCCTTTCGCCATCTGACATACTCTGCAACTCTGTACAAACTTCTTCACATCTTGCTGCAATTGTGGCCAATAATAATTTTCACTAACCAAAGCAAGGGTTTTATCACGACCAAAATGTCCTGCCAATCCTCCACTATGCTTCTCCTTGATGAGATTCTCCCTCATAGAACTTCGTGGAATGCACAAATGACTCCCTCTGAATAGCATATCATCCTGGATGATGAAATCCAACCATTTCGTCTTGTCTAGAGTAACAGGTTCTGTACAAGCTTTCCAAGCTTCACCAAAATCAAGATCCTCTGGATACAAATTCTTGAGTTCATTGAACCCAACCACCTCAATCTGCATCTCTGTCAGCAATAGTTGCCTTCTGCTAAGAGCATCTGCAACCCTGTTAGACTTTCCACTTCTGTGTTTCAAAACAAATGTATAACTCTGCAAAAACTCAACCCATTTCAAATGCCTTTGATTCAACTTTCCTTGACTATTCAAATATTGCAAAGCTTGATGATCAGTATACAAAACAAACTCTTTAGGAAGCAGATAATGTCTCCACTTCTTTAATGCCTGAACTATAACATAAAATTTCTAATCATAGACAGAATATTTTCTCTTGGCATCATTTAACTTCTCACTGAAATAAGCAATAAGTTTACCTTCTTGGCTCATAACAGCTCCTATTGTAGTACCACTAGCATCACAGTCTACTTGAAACACCTTATTAAAATCTGGAAGTGTTAAAATAGGTTGTTCTGTAACTTTTTGTTTCAACAATTGAAAACTCTTTTCTGCCCCATTAGTCCACTTAAACTCTTGTCTATCCCCTCTCATTGTTTCAGTCAAGGGTCCACAAATACTGCTAAAATTTCTGATAAACTTTCTGTAAAAACTAGCCAAACCATGAAAAGATCTTACCTCAGTAGCACTCTTTGGAGTAGGCCATTCAAGGATAGCCTGTACCTTCTCTGGGTCTATTTTTAGACCTTCTGCTGAAACTACAAATCCCAAATACACTAACTCTTTCTTCACAAAATTGCACTTCTTCAAATTAATCAATAATTTCTCATCTCTCAATTTCTCAAACACCATACGAATATGCATCATATGTTCTTTCGATGTCTTGCTAAAAATTAAAATATCATCTAGGTAAACAATGACAAACTTACCCAGAAATTCTTTCAGAACCTCGTTCATGAGCCACATGAAAGTGCTCAGTGCATTGGTTAGCCCAAAAGGCACGACTAACCACTCATATAGTCCTTCCTTTGTTTTGAAGGTAGTCTTCCATTCATCTCCTTCTCTGATCCGAATCTGGTGATATCCACTCTTCAGATCTGTCTTTGAGAAATACACAGCTCCACTCAAACAATCCATAATATCATCCATTCGTGGCAATGGAAACTTATACTTGATTGTGATCTTGTTTATTGCTCTGGAATCTGTACACATCTTCCACTCTTCATTCTTCTTTGGTGCTAATACCGCTGGTACAGCACAGGGACTCAGACTCTCTTGAATCAACCCCTTCTACAATAACTCATGTACTTGTCTATTCAACTCTTCACTTTTTGCTGGTGTCATTCTGTGTGTTGCCTTGTTTGGCAAAATGGCTCTTGGAATCAAATCCATCTGATGACTAATCTTCCTTACCGGTGGTAATCCATTAGGTACATTATCAAATACAATATCCTGAAACTCATTCAACAAATCTGCAACCTCTACAGGTACATCCTCTACTTCTTCTTTACCAACTTTTGGAATCAAAGCAAAACACACATGCTCATGCCTCATACCATCTAGGAATTTTCTTCCATCAACAAATGTTATTCTTGCATTACCACATACCTTTTCTTCGGTCTCCTTCAATGGCTTTAGCTTATGTTGCACTCCATCCTTTGTCAGGGAATAGGAATTCGCACGACCATCGTGTACAACACATCTGTCAAACTGCCATGGTCTACCCAACAACATATGATATGCATCCATAGAGATGATATCACATAGTACCTCATCTTGGTACCCACCGATCTTGAACTTTACCAGGCACTGTTCACTAACCATGACCTTGTGGTCATCCTGCACCCAGGCAATCCGATATGGATGTGGGTGTTTCTATTTTTTGAGCTTCAACTTTGTCACCATCTTTTCTGACACTAAATTGTCAGTGCTTCCACTATCGATAATCACATCACAGCATTTACCCTGACACTTGCATCTAGTGCGAAACTGGCTCCTCCTTTGTTCAGGTTCATTCTCACCACTCAGCAAGACTCTTCTATTAATTAGCGTTTCTCCTCTTTCAGCATCTTCAAAATTTGATGATCTAGCATCTTCATCTACATGTGCAACTTTGGCCTGGCCTTCATTTCTCCTATTTGTTCTGCCTTGGCGTTGAGGACATTCAAATGCCCTATGACCTTCTTCTCCACAGTGAAAACATGTTCCACGGAAGCCTCCTCTTCCTGAACCTTGTCCTCTTCCTCTTCCTCTTTGATCTCTATTATTCTGATCTTGGAAATGATTAAAATTGTTTCCTCTCTGATTCTGGCTGCTAATGGCCTCATCCTTTTTCGGATCTTCATTTCAGCCACCATATGACCGTCCACCAGATCTTCCACCATGACCTCTTCCATTTTGTCTGCTCTCAAACTTCTTGTTCAGCTTTTCCTCTACTTTTAGGGCAAATTGGTATGCCTCCTCAATACTGTTCATTCGAACTAGATTCAACTCCTCCTAAATGCTTGGCCTTAACCCATTAAGGTATCGGGCAACTTTCTCCTTATCAACTTCTGCATGGCCCGTTCTGATGAGGAGTCGATAGAACTCCTCTGTATACTCCTGAACAGATCTTCCTGTTTGCTTCAAACTTTGCATTTTCTTTAGTAGGTCAAGCTCATAATCAACAGGAATGAACTGTCGCCTCAATTTATCCACCATCCAATCCCATCTTGTGATTTTATCTTTCCCTCTCCTATTTTGCTCCAATTGAATTTCTTGCCACCAGATCTTCGCATGACCTTTCAATCTGGCCTGCGCAAATTTGACCCTATCAAGATCTTCAACATCTTCGTACTCAAAATATTTCTCACATTCATTGATTTAGTCGATCAATTCCTCTGGGTTAAGATTTCTAGAAAATGTAGGAACCTCAATCTTAGGTCTTTTCCCAACCTTGGAAATCGCCCGAAAAAGTCTTTTTTCCTCTTGGTTCACAATTTCAGATTCTCCTTCTTGATATTCTTCTTCGGCTTCATCCTCACTTTCGTCTCTGACATTAAGATTCATTCCTCCGCGAATCTCTTTTGCAATGCTCGCACTTATCTCTGCAGCTCTCTAACCTCAAGTGTCACAGCACCAGCTCTTCCGCCACGTTCTCTTCGTGGAGGTATTTTTGCGATGCGCGCTGAAACCCTAACCACAGTCCTGGTGCAAACTGCCTCATAGTCGGCGATCTGTTTACACACTCAAGAACTCCTGCTCTGATACCACTTGATGAAGGGTGCTCCCCTTAATACCACAAACACATAACAGAAATAGAGAAACAACAATAATATGCAAGAACAAAAAATTGGCTTCTTATTATCTCCACAAATGTGAAATTACAAACTTTCAGAATTACAATATGCAAAGCCACATGGGCATTCCCTTACAATATTCTGTAGGACAAAGCCTCGAATCAATACCCAGATCTACTACCCAGAACTACCCTAGACAACACTACGGGCCTTCTTTATATAGGCAATTTCCACTGCCCGAGATGGTTCTAGAAATTTAGCCCTTAGGGCTGACCAAACTTAGAATTATTTTATTTTACAATTTATTACATCAAAGTCGGCTCAAAATGAGTTTTGAAACCCAAACATAAATTTTGAAGAAAAATTATTTTCCGCCATTTCAGGTGGCCTGACTTCCGGAGACCATAAGTCATCACCAGTTGACCCGATTGACTATTATAACCCTATTTCAGAAATGCCACGAAGCGCTCTATAGATTTGACCCGCACAAGCGCCCGTCACCCAAATTTTTGACCTCATTCGGGGCCTCTAAAGCCTTCAAAACTGAGTTCAAAGTTTCTGTACCCTGCTGCCAATACCGAAAATCTTCAATATCTTCAAAACTAGACCTGATCTAGCCATGAAACTTTGCTGGTAGGCTGATATGACTGAGATGAACCTCCATATGTAAAATCAGACATTCCGAGATCGTAAGACCAACTTTATAAAAATAGCAAGTTTCCATAAATAGCAACTCTACACAAGATAGCCCTTATTGAATACAAAAATAGAAATATTTTTGGGTGATGCAAGATTGCTCTTACACCTAGGATGCTCCTGCATCACTTGTTCAGGAGAAACTCTTAAAGCATCATCCTCATCATGAGATGAGTGAGAAGAGTTATGCTCCATAGTAGGATTGGAATAATGAGTAATCAAATTATCATTCGAGATCCTAAGGAGAGGAGAGGAAGACTGAGGATCAAAGAAACCCATAAGTCTGCAACTTCTTGTAACATGAATATTATAAGTAGGACTAGAGGTAGTAAAGCTCATATACTAATGCAATGCAAATAAAATAAACTAGGAAAACACAAAGCATGAACAAATAAATGTTTTTGTATTTTTGCTTTATATGATTTTTTTGTTTTATTTTTGAAATGTAAATACAAACACATAAAAAGAAGGCTAATACATGCAAGATCTAACACTATACAAGAAAGGGTTGTCTATTGCGGGCTCACCAAAAATGTAAAATATAAAAAGTGTAATGTACCAAAATGTGTGTAATATGTGAAAAGTGATGATGTGTGAATGATCTTTATGAATAGATAGGATTAGGGAAGGTAAGATCTTCTTTTGATCCCCAAATTCCCAAAGGAAAGATCCAAATAGATTAACCACAAGAAAATGGTCAATACATAAATGAATCAATCGATGAAGAATATGAAGAAAGAGGAAAACCTTATATTCTGTTATGGAAAAGAGTATTAAAATCTTAATTGAGTTGAAAACAAATACTAACCTCAAAGTGTAACAGATCTGGAAAATGTTATTTTCTGGTGTCTATACTGAGTTTTTGGAAATTTTGCAACCAAATCTGGGACAAGAAAAGAGAGACAGAGAAAACCCATAAATCTTTTACTTTCTGAACCAAGTCGACCTTGACCCCTTTATGTCGACCTTGACCTATGCTGCTTCGACAAAAATTCTGTTCGCCGATACCAAAAGTTTGCCAAAAAGAGTATCTGAATCTACTTTGTAATTTGTTGTTCCGCACCTGTACCTGTAAGAAAAATGGTTTTGTTGTTTAGATGAGGGATTTGCCTTGGTCAAACCCCAGTTTTGGAATTAACCTTGAAATTGAATTGAAATTACAGTAATAAACAAAGTAAATGGAACAATTCACCTTGCTTATGTTGAAACCCTTGTGGAGGATTCGAATCCTTGAATCCACAAGTATGGATGCTCCAAATGAATGTAGAATTAGATGTAGGATGTCTCAAATCAATTGTCTTTAGATCTTTAACACTAATCTTGAATGGATATTGGAATAGGAAGAGGCTTGAATGGATATGGATGGAAAAATCTTCAACAAGAGGGCTTCATAGAGATTGAATCCTTTAATGGCTACCAATGGATCTCCTTGATGAATTGAATGCTTGAATTCTTGAATGTTTGAAGATAGATGAATGCTTGAATGCTTTATTTCTCCTTCTTGCTTGCTTCTTGATTGCTTGGTTTCGCTTGATGAATTGAGAAATATCTTGCTTTTTGATGGAGGATTATGTAGAAATGAGAGGAGAAAGCTTCTTTTTATACTAGTCTAGGGCACAAACTTCTATAGAGGCCAACATAGGAGAAATAAATTTCCATTAAGCCTATACCCTTGGAAGTGGACCTAAATTAAATATCATTTAAGAATTTACCATTTCGAAGCCCAAAACAGTTGACCCGCAAGCGGGAAAATAAATCTTTCCAAAACCAGACATCCAAAAACCTTCAAATTTTTAAATTTGGACCTTGGGTTAGGGTTGAGGTCGACCTTGACTGAGAAGATCGACCTTGACCCTGAGGTCAAGAACCTCAAATTCTCAGAGAAGGTTTCTAGGATTAGGTAGGAAGGAAGTGGAAAATAGGGTAGAACAGGGGAAAAAGCTAGATCCAAGTCAAAGACCCATTCAAGGCGTTCGACATGACCACAAACCACTTACTCGATGGTCTAAAGCAGTCATAAATGGAAGTGCTTCCATTTTCTGATGATACATTATGAATCTTTATTGAATCCTTTTATCTATTCTTGGTATCTCTAGAGTTGTATTTAGTATTATATGGTAGAACTAGCATGAGTCTTGTAATGAAATACAATGCTGATTCGATTCTCTCCATTGTGCAAGCTAGTTAAGTTTTAAGAGGAATAAAACAAAGATTTATTCTCTCTTAGTGTCTTGTTGTGAGATATGTGGCTTTAATTTCACGCTTTGATCTAATGTATCAATTAAATGATTGTTAGAAGTTGCAAATTTACTAGTTATGTGCAAGGATTTGATAAGTAGGCTAGGTTGGGGTTGTAGTTAAAGAAGGTTGTAATGCAATTTCTTTTAGATCTTTTTCTATTGATACAATTCGGTTATATGGTGTGATGCTTCTCATTGATTCTGTGGCCCAATAGGATGAGACACTAGTCTTAGCTGGTGTGAAGTTTTACATGTGTTATTTTCTCATATTCCTTATGTTTTCTTGCTATAAATATTGATTAAATCACAGAAATCATTTTCCTTTATGCAAAGTTTGTGTCGTACCTTATTTGATGCTCCATGCAAGTTGATGTTCAAGGGGTGATTAGCCATCATCTAGTATCTCCCTACCATGTTTGATGCCTCATATGAGACATATATGTTTGTACAATGCCATATTATAAGTTTGTAAAGTGTGTTTTAAAAGGGCATTGAGGTTTACCGCCTTGGTTTTGCAAAGCCTAAAGTGTAGAAGGATTTCTATCCTTGTTAGTTGGTCCAATTCTCTTAGGAATTTTCTACTTCGAGTTGGCTTCTCTGTAGAATTTTTTGAAGAGTGCTAGTAGTAACTTTATAGATTAAACCTTGTCAAACTGGGAACCAACAAAATGGCGACTCTGTTGGGGAAGGAGATGTAACAGTCTAGTTGAGCCCATTTCAGATCTTTGGTATTTGGCATATCAAATTATTTTACCAGTTGTTGTCAACCTTGCCCGTCCAAGTCACCAAAAAAGTGGCGACTCTATTGGGGAGATGTGAAGTAACTTATGATCTACAACAATGGTTTATAATGAGTATCTCCTTGTCTTGCTAAAAAGTTTTTTCCTAGTTCTGTTAGCCTTTCCATGTCATCAACAACTCAAGAGATTTGTGAAAACTTGTACAAAAAAGTTTATAATTAGATGCTCCTTTTTTTGTTAAATTTATTCCAAGTTGTTGTTGAATAGACTCATGTTTCAAATGTTCCTTCCCCTTTGTCAAGTGTGTAATTCTCCAAGGGTGGTTTGATAATCTGTTAATGTCATCAAGTGTAAATTTGGTCAAGGTTTCTCCATGTTATGAAAAGATTTTGTATTATCTCACTAAGTGCGAGTAGTGACTCTAAGATCTCTGTTTGCACTAGAAGATCTTTGTTTGCACCAGTTGCATTTTTGTAATGAAAGAAATGATGGATTTGCAGCTTTGTTAAGACAAATTTGAAGCCCTTGTGATGTAGTTCTTGGCCAAGGAAGGAAATCTTAAGAGCTTATGTTGTTGATGATGAAGTGTTGTTGTGTTGATGCTGGTTTTTGAGAAAGTGTGAGTAGAAAAGAACTTTCAGGTGTAACATACTTGTCCTCTGCAAAGAGGTGGCAACTCTACCAAAGAATTCAGTGAAGAAGTGAAGTAAGTTTTAGATCTATCAAGTTTTCCAGCCAACAAGATGATTTGTAGCCACAACACTTCCAAGTATTTTGATTTTCATGTACAAAATATTTTTCATGAAAATTAGTTGTAAAAAGTGTTTCCCTATTGAGTGATTTCAACACTAAGTGAGGAAATGGTAGTTGTTACATACTTCTAAGATTTTCATCTTATGCATTAGGGTGTTGAAATATGTTTTAGTTGTACTTGGTGATAGGGAAATATATTTTATGCTACAAGCTATAAGATAATATTGTATATGTGGGTGTGGTTTTGATGTATATGTGAGAAACACCAAGTGTGATTTCACATAGTTTGATGCCCATGTCAGGTTCTTGTAGTTTTTTCTTTGTGCCAAGATACACACCACTTTGTTTTGATGGCATTAGAGGTTTCCCCAATGTTATACTTGCTGAGATTATGAAATGTTTACCAGAGCTTAGAGGGAATAAGTTTGATTCTACAATTAAGCACTTGCAGAAGTTTTCAGATCTAATGAGTGACTTTTAGATATGCCATAAGGATGTTTTCATGAGGTTATTTGTGCAAACTTTGAAGGAAGATGCCAAGAGTTGGTTTTTCTTTTTACCAGCACATTCTATTTCTACTTGGGAAGGATTAGTTTCAGCTTTTATGGAGTAGTTTGGTGAAAGGGTTAACCCACATGTATTGATCCAAAGACTCATGGAGATTCAAATTGAAGAGGGTGAGTTAGTCGCTTCTTTCAACATCATTTTTGCAAAGAAATTGGGTGAAATCCCAATCAGCTATAGGCCTAATGGTGAAGTGTTCTTAGTGGTTTATTTGGGGGCTTTTGATGAGGAGATGAGTTTCTTGTTGAGAGATAAAGAGCCAAACACCTTGCATCAAACATTTATGACAACAATGGATATTGAGAATAATGTAAAATATAGAATCATGAAGGGTTTCCTTTCAGATAGTGTCCATTTTCATAAACAATCAAATGATGGGCGTGAGTTGAGAGATGAAGACAAATATCATAATATCTATGTCCCTTCTTGTCATGCTAACCATGTATGTAATGTTGATTCAAATAATTTGAGAAGAGAATTGGTTGCAGCCAATGGTTGCTCCTCATATTGTAGATGAAAAGGTTAGTGAAGAAATGTGTGTACTTGAAGCAAAGATGAAGTATTTTCTCGGGTTCAAACTATATGATGGAATGATTTCTTGTTCCATAGCTGATGCTACATGTGATACAAATCATCAGTCCTCTGTTTTAGAAGGATCATGTAGCTTGTATTCAGAAAGTCAAGAGGTCTATGCATCGGATAATGATGATGTAAGTTTACAAAGTACTGATGATATTGATTCATGTTTGCATGAATCACCGTCATGTAGTTACTTTATTGATATAGAAGATGAGAGCTATGCCAGTGAGCCTTCATTTCATGAGGACTACAATGATGAACATTGTTCTTGCTCATACTCAATTTTATCTTTATTGAATGAAGAGAATTGTGGTAGTGATGAGGACAAAAGTTTTAATGAAGAATATAATGAATTATTTGATGAAGATGATGATATAGATAATCTTGTCCTTTGCCACAATATTTATGAAAGAGGTTTGCACTTGGTTTCTAACTCATTGTATGAAGACATCATTGAGAAACCAAGTCTCTTGATGGTTGAACCATTGTGTGAAGTTGCAGGTGTGCATGAAAACAAACTAGTGGTTTCAACTTATTTTCAGTCGGATGAATGTGGGGTAACGCATGATGATTATTGCATATGATATGTTAATACATTACATGATGAATTTTGCATTTCCAATCCACCCAAGGATGAGATGAATGATGTTCCATACTCGTCGGAGTATGACCATATTTTGGGGTGTGATTGGAAGAAAACTGGCAATTGCAAATATGGAATCACCTTTCAGCCAGTAAATGCTCATATATGTAGACTTTGAATGTGTAATCACATTTTCAGTTCATTGCTCACATATGTGGATGAAAATCAGATTTGGGATAAAGGAAAGAATTGGTGTTTCATGTTTGGTAGCCTGAAGCCACCAAACAAAAGTTGATTCCAATTTCTTTTTTCTTCGGTCGAAAAATAAGTTTGGTGGAAGTTGTGTGGTCTACTATAACCAAAGATCTGTGATCTTTCTATGCCTACAAGAGGCGTACATCCCTAGATGAAGCCACTGTTGGTACTCTCAAATTTTTGAGATTGCCACTGTTGAAATTTGTAGAAGCCCTCTTGAAATCTTTGAGTAGGTGCCCTGTTTTGGCTTTCGTACATTCAATTACCTTGTGATTTCCATGAAAAATCATTTAAGGAGGTTTAGAGTTTTGGTATCATTTTATTTTGCAAACCCTAAGTTGTTCTTTTCTACTATTACTTTTTAGGTCATAAGGTCAAGGGGTTAGTCATCATTAAAGGGAAACTTTTTGTTATAACCTAGCACTGATTAATCGTTCATGTTTAACAAGACCCTTCAATTTTTCAAGTGGTGGGCTATGTGTTGTTTTCTCATTCGCCTACAATCCCATGATGTTGTTGTGGATGGACCTGATTGATAGCGAGAGGATGAGGCTTTTCCATATGTCAGGTGTTCAATAGGTACTTTGCCCCATTGGTGCCCAGGGATTAAAGTGTTGTAAAGATCGATGGTCTTCATGATCCCGTGATCAAACTTGCTTGAATATTATTCAGTGTAGGATCACAAGATGGTATCGCTTGTCTTGGTTCATTTGTAATTGAGAACGTGGGGTTAGGTTATGTGACAGTTGGTGATAGATGGATGTAATTGATTGGTCACATCTAATTGCAGAGTTTTAAATATTAAAGTTGTCGATTATACTATGGTTAAAATATTTGCAACTTGTGTGCTAATCTTTTAGCACATGGGTATAATCAATGAAGATGTTTTGACCTGGTCAAAAAGCAACTTTTATTGCATAAGGATGTGTTTATGTTGTGAGTGATGGTTAAAGAAAGGATAGGATTGACAGTTCTCGTGATCTTGTAATTCAATTTAATCAATCTTTATCTAGCATGGGATCACAAGATCTTGCTAGGTGTTTACGGTTGGCTAGTGTTGATAAAGATGGTGTTGGGTGATGAGGTGGTGACTTGGATGTCTCTGCTTATCGATTTATTGGTCCACGTTCCACTTCAAGGGTTGGTATTCAGATGGACCCGTGATTGTCATTTGAATTGCCAATAAGGAAAGGATCAATGGTCTATCGTGTGTAGTATAAGGTCAGTGGAAAGTGGCTGAAAGCTAAATGGTGGAAGACCATCATACTATCACAAGATTTTCGCAAGGTGGTAAGGAGGAGTTTCAGAAACAAGGACAAATACATGATGGGTCTTACATAAATGGAGGTGTTTGATGTGGCATTCACAAGAATCAAAGGGTCATTGTTGCCAACAAATTCTAAAGATTCTTAGGTTTATAATGGGCTGACAACAAGATTTGATACTGAAAAGGAAGAGATGTGTAGAACATTACACGCAATCAAATTTTCTGGTGTTCAAGAAGTACAGTCACCAGAATTTCCTAGTTTGTATGATTATAGAAGTTATATATTCTTCTTCCTTGCAGACTTCATTATTCAGATATGGATATTTTAAAGGCAGGTGACTTCTGGAACATGGCCAAATTTGTGAAGATACAATTGCAGGAAGTCTATTGGGATAGAAAGGAGTCGTATATATCATAGCTAGATGGGTATTTAAATGGAGAATGATAGCCAAAGGGATTTTTAAAGAAAAATTGTGCTGCAAATTCAATATCCACAAGGCTAACATTCTCATATTTACTAATGATGACATTGCAGAGAGGTGCAAGGCGAAGAAGAGGTCGATGAGACCTCAAAATTATGCAATAACCTCCAGAAAGAGGGAGGGAGGTTACCCAAAATCTTGCATCCTTGTGTGCATCCCAACAATGCCAGTCAATCATGGGCTTGCAAAGATTCTTGAAAATCTTTGACACATGTCAACTCTGCAAATTTGATGGCCCATCTAGGGCATGATATTTATATGGCTCATAAATTTTCTATTTCATCAGTTGGTAGTTTGTGCACCTTTGAAGGCTAAGAGATAGCATTTTATGCTAGTGTAATGATTTTTTGTATCAAATCGTGTTAGGTCAGTTTTAGGTTATCACCCAAGCTTGTTGCATTCCAATTAATTTTGGAATCCCAAGGTCATTAGTGTATGAGGGAGAAGATATTTGGGCCAATTATATTGGAGAGGTACAAGTGGAAACATTAGATCAGGTATGGTCTCCTTCTGTCTATATATTATTTTCTTCTCTCTTCTCTAAAGGTTCCAACTTTTGGGTCTTTGGTTCCACTAGAAAGTTTTTTGGTTGTGGGTAGTCTTGTAGATCTTCCATAAGAGAAATATTATGAATCTTTGTTAAATCCTTTTGTTTGTTCCTAGTATAGTTGTATTCATTATTATATGGAAAAAATAGCACAAGTCTTGTAATGAAATACAATGCTGATTCAGTTCTCTCCATTGTGAAAGCTAGTTAAGTTTTAAGAGGAATACAATGAAGAGTTAATCTCTCTTAGTGTCTTGTTGGAGATATGTGGCTTTCTTTTCATTATTTTGTCTAATGGATCAATTAAATTCTTGTTAGAAGTTGCAAATTTACTGGTTATGTACAAAGATTTGATAAGTAGGTTGGGTTGGGTTGTAGTTAAAGAAGGTTGTAATACAATTTTTCTTAGATTGTTTTCTATTGATAAAATTTTGTTATATGGTGTGATGCTTCTCATTGAATCTGTGGCCCAATAAGATGAGGCATTGGTCTTAGTTGGTGTTAAGTTTTACATATGCATCGTATGCTCATATTCCTTATGTTTTCTTGCTACAAATATTAATTAAATCACAAAACATCATTTTTTTAATAAAATTTTTGTTTCCTACCCATCTCATCCTCCATGTAGGTTGATGTTCAATAGGTGATTAGCCATCATCTAGTATCTCCATGTCATGTTTGATGTCTGTTATGAGACATATCTATTTGTACAATGCCATATTACAAGTTTGTAAATTGTGTATTAAAAGAGCATTGTGGTTTATCCGCCTTGGTTTTGCAGAGCCTAAAGTGTAGAAGGATTTCTATCCTTGTTAGTTGGTCCAATTCTCTTAAGAATTTTCTAATTGGAGTTGTTGAGTGAAAATTGTACCTAGCTGTGGACACAACACTTTAGTAAAACATTAGAGGTTAGCAAAATCAAAATCTGCAAATAAATGAAACTAAGCTAACTAGGTGATTTACTGTCTTCTAGTAGGTGCAAGTATGGTATTCTCATATTAGACTGAGATCAGTGACAATGCAACACCTAAACGAAGGATTTTAATGCAAAAAGATAAATGTAGAATGAATGCAAATTAATCTATATTTTTGTATTTTCTATACAATTAGGATGAAAAACTATATGAATCTAAGCTAGAATTGATTGAAAATGATATGCAGATTTAATATAAGAATGATATGAATTGATATGAAAATCTATGCAAAGCTATGAAAAATTATGAATTGGTCTCACAAATTCGCCTGTCGCAAAAGCTTGATTCTTTGTATGTAATTTCACCAGAGTAATTGTGCAAATTCGAGAAATCTCTTTGTGAAGAGCTGAGCCTTATTTTTATAGAAATTCAGGGCTTGAGGATGCATTGAGAAAAGCCATAAATCACTCTTGATAAACTCATGTTGATTTTTGAGTTTAACAAGGAATCAAAAATAATTAATTCATAAAATTATGCAAAAGCAATTTTTAACTCAAAATAGAGTTTTAGATCAATTTCCAACTCACAATCACATGTTGAGTTTAAATTTAAAATTGGTTGTTAATTTCTAGTTGCCTACTTTTGTGATTGTGCATGATTTATTTTGAACTAATTTAAAAATAAAGTGATTTATTCTCAACTTAATTGATTTTAAATTTAAAATAATTGATTTATGGGTTAATCAATTATTAAATCAAACTTTATTTCAATTAAATCATTAAATTTTACAACTTTGATTTAAATCAATTCAATAAATATTCAATTGATTGTTTGTAGGAATTTTGATTTATTGTCAAAATAAAAACAATATTAACTAGGAATAAATGCAATTAAATCTAATTAAATAATTAAGTGGTAGAATTAAATTAATTAATTAAATATTCATCATATTCAATTAATCAACTTTAGGATAAATAATGATATTTATCATCAAATAATATTCAATTAAAGATAATTATGATAAATTAGGAATATTCCTCGATGTAGAATTAAGATAATCAATTAGGTTTTTGATAAATTGATGTGCAAATGTGCCTTAGGTTAGGACTTTGATGTCAATTTCGTTCGATTTGATGATGTAGGAGGTCAATGAACCTATAGCCCATTTTTGGGGTATTACATTTTGCCCCTCTTTGAATTATTGTGCGAAATGCAGTGGTTCAAAGAATAATCTATTTTTGATATTGAAAACTGGTTTGAAAGATTAACTGATTCTGAGATAAAACCGATTTATAAGATTGGAAAAAAGCTAATTCAGGTCCTGGTTGACCAAGAATCGAGATGATGTCAACTATAGCAACAATGAATCGATAATTATGAAAAAGTATCAAAACGTCGATTTCGAACCTTATGATTACGAATAAGTGAGTGACCTGACTCCAAACCTGATTGTCTAAAGGAATCGAAATGGTATCACATCTGAACCCTTCAGTTACGAAGAACCAAGGAAATAACACTAATGAACCAATGGTTACGAAAAGCTGATACAATTTACAAGATAGATTAGGATACTAGATTGATATGGATCTTGATGAATCTAGTATGCCCCGAGCTATGTGCCCCAAGTGATGAGGTCTTTTGATGAATCAGTAATTAGACATGGTTGTTGTCTTGATCACTGAGGAAAGATTTGATTTATAGACTTGATTGATGTGCAATACCATGCCCCCTTTGGGATGAAAATCAAAATCTGACAAGAAAAGTCAGCGTTGAATGGTTCAGAAGCATATTAATTTATTTGAGAAGTGGTTATACACATTCGAGAATGCGTTTTGCATCATTTGGAGGTCCTGGAGACCAAGTTTGACTATGTTTGACCATGAGTTTACCATGGGTGACCAAGTGAAAATGTCGATAGTTTGATATAAGATAATCAGTTAAGTTGAATTCTGGATTTCTATGATGATTGAAGGTTGATTATGCAAGTAGTCGGCCGTTGCGGGTCCAAAATTTTTAAATTGCTATGTTGACAATATAAATGATCTCAGATTTCGATTTTGATCCCAAAAATGGGTTCAGAACATTGAAATTAGCCAGGGGTGCCTACTTGGTGATCTTTTAAGAAGACCTTCATGCGATACTCAGTCCTTATGATATGTTTAGCATAGTTTTGAAGAATCGTTTGAGTGTCAAGCTGATTTAGGCAATCGTGAGATAAATGCAATCATGCAAAGTGTAAAGTGACATGCAGATTGAAATTCAAACCTAGGACCTAGGACTTAGTCACTGATCATGTGTCGGTCATTTTCATCACTGACTATTTATTAGGTAACCCGATAAATCAATACAACATTCACTAGTTAGGAAACTATGAATATATGAATATTGATTTTTGCGCCAAAGTCAATACAATGTCCATTGGCTAGACAACCATGGACATATGAATATTGATTTTGTTTTCAGAATGTCGGATTAGATATAAGCACCAAGGCAGAAATGCCAAGATGACACGAATATCATGTCCATTTTGATATAGCAATTGGTATAAACATCAAAACATAAATGTCATGATGACTTGAATACGCCTTGCAAAATAAACACGCCAAACAGTTTGTAGAATTCATTCTTGTCTCCAATGTGAATTACCTGCAGTGAGCCTTTATCATTCACATCCTTGGATAATAGTCGTTCACAGTAGGATTGAGAAATCATTCAAAAAGATGTAAGCTAGATCAAATTGCCTTGAATTGTCTGTGTATCAATGGTCGAGGTACTCATGGCCATCCAACACGTGATAGAGGCTCTTACAGAAGGACACCATTTCAATCCAAAATTTCCAAAGATATTAGATTTTCACTCAAAGTAGAAAATAAAGAAAAGATTATGTCCCCAGTCATCACTCTCTAAATCCTATAAAGGACATCATCGAAGAGTTCGAAAGGACACAATATGCAAAAATGTCAATGGGAATCAGTAAGCATACAAGGAGATAAAAGCAATGAAGCATAAATGTTTTCAGTTTGTTTTGATTGCAAAATCCTTTCTGGTAAGGAGACTGACTCAGATGTAGCTTCAAAGGACTCTGACTGGATATGACTCATCTGAGGTATATTGGAGACCATAGGATATGACATTGATTGCCCCCAAGTTTGAACATTGATAGGATATAGACGTTTGTTGCAAATTGGTGTACACACCGACTTTATTGAAAACAGGAATGCGGAAACAAATCGGGAGGTATGTACAAACTACAGCAAGATTGAAAGCTGGGAAAGACCAAGATTGCACTGATAGATGGAGCATTTTGAACAAGTGGCACTTGTTTGCCGGGTTTTCACCGTCTTGGAAAAGATTTATTTTTTCTACCAAGGCACCTGCTTCCAGGTTTTCACCAAGGCACTTTTTCTTTTTCTCATTTTTTTGTATTTCTCATTTTTTCAATTTTTTTGTACTTTTGATATTTTTAATTTTTTTGTGATACATCAAGGCACCTATTGCTAGGTTTTCACCAAGGATAATCATTTTTTTGAGGACTTTTTTTTTTCTGATTTTTATGATTTTTTAAGGACATTTTACAAAGACTGAATGCCTTACGCATAGAATTTCTTCAGATGGAGAACATTGATTGGTTCTCAGAGCTATTCTCCTTCAGTCATTGAGAGTTGATAGACTCTAGAACCAAAAGTAGTAGTGATTACAAAGGGACCCAACCAGTTGGGTTCAAACTTCCCCTTGCACTCTCTATGTGATTGATTTTTAGGATTCTCTCTCAAGACTAGATTGCCAACCTAAAATTCTATGTCTGACTTTCTTGTTGTAGCCTCTAGACATTATTTTCTGATAGACTCTGAGATGATCATACGCTGCTTGTTAGCGCTCATCTAGTAGTTCATGTTCTTGCAACCTAGACATTGTGTAGTCATCATCAGTTACTAGACCATGCATTCTGATTCTTAGTGATGGGATTTCAACCTCAATAGGTAGTACTGCTTCAGACCCATAAACTAAAGGGAATGGTGTAGCCATAGTGGGCATTCTGATACTTGATCTGTAGGCCCAGAGAGTTGGATTGATCATGAGATGCTAGTATCTTCCTATTTTATTAACTGTACGGTGCAAGATTTTCAATAGATTTTTGTTTGAAGCCTCAGCTTGTCCATTCCCTTGAGGATAGTAGATTGATGACCAATATTGTGTAATCTTGAATTTTGCACATAGATCATCTAAGTCTTTGTTCTTGAATTGTCCACCATTATCTGTGACTATAGAATGTGGAATACCATACCGACATATGATGTAGTTCAAGATGAACATAGATATTTCCTTGCCAGTCGCCTGAGTCAAAGGAACTGCTTCTACCCATTTTGTGAAATAATTTGTAGCTATGATTATATGGGTATGTCCATTAGAAGAATGAGGATGTATGGATCCTATAAGATCAAATGTCTATTGGTGAAAAGACCATTATGTAGTGAAGGGAATTAGATCTCTCCCTAGTGCATGAAGTAAGTTACCATGTACTTGGCACTTTTGACAGTTCTTAGCAAACTTGATAGCCTCTTTCTCCATTTCAGGCCAATAGTACCCAGCCCTAATAAGTTTTTGAGCTAATGTTAAACCATTAGAGTGTGATCCAAAAATACCTTCGTGGACTTCCTCTAATGCATGTTGAGACTCTTCCCATTCTAAATATCTAAGTAGTGTACAATCTAGACCCTGTTTGTACAGATTGTGACCAATGATGACATACTGGGATGCATTGTGGATAAGGTATCATTTCTCATGGCGGTTAAAGGTATCGGGAATGATTTGATCTTGGAGATAGGAGAAAAGGTTTTTATATCTCGATGAATCATGACCTACAATAGTGTAGATCATGCGGGTATCAGGGGAATCATATGCAGGATATGATAGTGCTTCTACTAGGAACTCGTAGTGTAGCTCATGTTCGGGCTACTCTAGTAAAGTAGATAGCGTTGCCATAGCATCAACAACCTTGTTCTCTATTCTAGGTATTTACTCAAAGGTGATAGATATGAAATATTTCTTTAAATCATCTACCATTCTCCTGTATGGGATCAACTTTCCATCTTTCATTTGACACACATCATTGACTTGGTGTATGACAAGTTGTGAGTCTCCATGAATGTGTAATTATGTTACTCTCCATTCGATTGCTATCTTTATGCCATTAAGAAGGGCTTCATATTCAACAATATTTTTTGTGCAAGGAAACTTGATTCTGAATGCTTTAGGGATTGAGTATCCTTGAGGAGTGATGAACAATATGCCTGCTCCAGTTCCATTCTATGTATAAGAGCCATCAAAGAATAACTTCCATGCTCTAGAAGAAAGATTCATGATAGAGGAATCTAAGAATTCCATTTGCATTGGTGTATCATCAAACAAAGGTGCATCAACCAGTTGATCAGCAATAACTTGGCCCTTGATAGCTTTTCTTTCAACATATTCAATGTCAAATTCACTTAATAACATCACCCATTTAGCTAGTCTACCTGTGAGGGCAGCTTTGCTTAGTAGGTACTTTAGTGGATCAATCTTAGCTACCAAATGTGTGGTATGAGCCAACATGTAATGTCTCAATTTCTGTGATGCAAAGATCACAACTAGATAGGTTTTTTCAATCATGGAATAGTTCTTCTTATATGCTACCAATGTTCTACTGATATAGTATATAGCTCTTTCTTTCTTGTTCTCATCATGTTGTGCAAGAAATGCCCCTAATGATGTATCTATAGTAGAGGCATATAGGATCAAAGGCTTCCCTTGAATAGGAGACATCAAAATAGGAGGATTTGATAGATATTTCTTGATATGATTAAAGTTCTTTTCACATTCCTCATTCCATGCAAAGGTCACACCTTTATGTAATGTCTTTATAAAAGGTTGTGATATGTATGCTAGCTGAGATATGAAGCGTCTAATAGATTTTACCCTCCCTTGTAATGTTCTCATTTGACTGATATTCTTGGGAGGTTGCATCTCTATGATAGCTTTAACTTTTGCTGGATCCACTTCAATCCCTTTCTTTGAAACAATGTAGCCTAGGAGCTTTCCGAAAGTAACACCAAAAGAACACTTCTTAGGGTTCAGCTTGAGACTAAACTTCTCCATTTGATCTAGTATTTTTCTAAAGTATCATCAACATAATCCTCCATGGTTCGATGCATCATGTCATGAAAGATAGATGTCATAGCTCTTTGATATGTAGCACCATCATTCTTAAGCCCAAATGGCATGACACTCCAACAGAAGGTACCCCACGCACATGTGAAAGCAATTTTCTCTTGATCCTCTCAAGCAATTTTGATTTGATTATATCCATAAAAACCATCCATTAAAGAATACATCTTGAAACCCGCAGTCATGTCCACTATCATATCAATGTTAGGTAGTGGAAAATCATCCTTAGGGCATGCCTTGTTTACATCTCTAAAATCTGTGCATACTCTTATAGACTTGTATAGTTTTGATACAGGTACAATATTTGAGATCCATTCAACATAGTTAATAACACGGATGAATCCAGCTTTTAGTAGTTTTTCTAAGTTAGCTTTGACCGAGAGTGCAACATGTGGATGCATCTTTCTCAATTTTTTCTTAACAGGTTTGACCCCTGGAGCTATAGATAAATGGTGCATTATAAGATCAGGATCCAACCCTGGCATGTCTGAATATTTCCATGCAAAGTTGATCTTCTTTTCTATTAAGAATGTGGTAAATTTTTGCTTTTCTTCTTCTGATAAGGATTGTCCTACATGAATCAACTGTGGTTCTTCTACTATTCCCAAGTTGATAGATTGAGTGGGCTCAATTAGAACTAGAGATCTATCCTGTAGATGACTCAGAAGGACATCAAATATCTCATCCTTAGGTGCCTCAAAGAGGTTTTCCCCTTCGGATACGTCTCTTATTTTTACTTTTGTAGGTTCTGAGACTGCCACAAAGTGGTTTTCACCCTTAGAACTCCTTTTATTTTTATTTTTATTCTTATTCTTTTGACTAAGATACTTGATGTCCAACTCCGTCATGCTAACACTCGGTTCACTGATAGAAGTCATCATAGGCTCAACTGCATTAAGGTAGCAAGCAAGGGCATAGTCATTTGGAAAGGTATAAATACCTTGGCTCAGATTCGTGGAGGTTTGGTCAAGGAGTTCGGGATGTTGGATAGTCAAAGTGGTGAAAGATTGGGAAATAATGTTTACGGATATGGATCTATCATCATTGGTCCTAACCTGACTCTCAAGTTTGAAGGTGATATTACAACTCAAAATGTTTAATTCGTGAATAGTCTCAATGTCATTGTGGGAGTCCACTTCAGCCATAGGTGGATCAGACTCGTTAGGTTTGTCATTTTGCTCTAGACTTATGTTGGGTTTAGATGCATATTGGTAAACGACATCAATATGTTTTTTTGTAATAAGCTCATCTTCTTTTGGAATGGCTCCCCATTCATAGTCACTTGATTGCTCATCTATACCTCTAGGAAAATTAAGAACATGAGTAAAGTCAGGGTGAATACCCCAAGAAGGATTACCCTCAAATTCTAATTTGAATTCATACTCGTGAGAATCTATCTCAAAATAACTACCACCTTCTTCTTTGTCTGTTTGTTCTTCTTTAAGATCAGCTAGTTCTTGTGGGGCAACTGTCTTATGTTCTATAGTAGGTTCTTGTGTTTCTACTACATTGATTCTTTTTATTGGATCATCTTCAGTGTCAAGCAGATCTTTTATTTCTTTAGGAAAACACTCATAAGGAATGAGCTCAGTGGTGGTGTCAGAATAATCACTGTCAGATTGTTGTGCTTCCTCCTTTGTTGGTTCAATCTGTTCTAAGACATGTGGGGAGTACTTGCTAAGATAGAAGGGCTTCTCCTTATATACTAGTCCTGTTGTATTCTTGTTTGTTCAACCATGATGGTCAAGAGGTGATAGAAGACCTTAGTCAATTATCTAGTGTCCCAAACCAAAATGTATAATCCAAAACAATTCTTCAACTTCTGCTACTCGGTAAACATAAAATATTTTCATTGTCTGTGTTTTTACCGAGTATCAGTTTAAAACTTATAGTAGTTACCGATCAAATCTAACATGTAATATGCAAAGTATGATAATACAAACATCACAATCTACACATAACACAAGAGATGTAACGTGGAAATCCCGTGAAGGGAAAAACCACCTGGCATTGACAACCCAAAAATGTTCACTCTTCTGAAGTGAGGTCGGCAAAAACCCAACCCTATTAAAGGTTACAAACACTCTATTAGGTGTGACCTTGTTAGAGGATTTTAGACTAGAAGTTATCGTCCAACTAGCAGTCACTCTGGGGTTGACAGGATAACAATGTTCACTCTATGAATGAAACATAAAAAGACTTTCTTAGTCCACTCGGTTAAGAGATTTGACTGTGTACAATGGTTAAATATGTAATAGTAGATGATCTACCTTGAAACAACTTTAATTGCAGTTTACAGATCAATGTTAAGCTCATTCAAATCTTTCTAATCAATATATCACTTCAGATTCAATACTACATCAACTTACTGTCCATCGGTAATTACTCTTTGTAGCTCAATAATTGTTCTGAAGTTTGGTTCTCACTAACCAGTATGATCAGAATGCATGAAAACTCCTTCACGCGATAATTATACAGTATCTTCTTCCTCCAACATTTATTCAACAATGAAACCAATGTCTCTTATATAGATGAGTAAATCATTTTCTTTTTGTCCATCAGATTTTGCTGCTTAATCTCATTCATTGATTTTTTCTCTCTAACCTTCTTCGGCTAATGTATCAGTAACACGTTTCAATCTACTCCATTAGATCTTCCTTGAATTATGTTAGCCATCAATCTTCACAACAAACCTTATCTGTTACCTCGATTTCATACACTTTACAGCTCATCACTTATCGGCTAAACTGATCATTTAATTCCTTCCCGTTCTGCTCGGTTAACAAAGAAATGCGTCAGTGAACACAAGCTCAGTTAACACTATGCTCAGTATACACTACACTTCGTCGGTGTATACTAGAATGCTTCATTTACCGACAACACTGCTTTGTGTCTTTCTCCTCTATTCTTCATCATAGATGAATGCAACATAATAATGTCGATATCATCAAGTCATAGACTCATCAAAAAGTTACTCAATGTATTCCTTATCCTCATTTGACGTACACATCTTCCTCATGTAGATATTTCTATTCTTCATCTCTTTCACCTTTCTTCAGATGTTTCGGTATAGTAACTTACAAGATAAGTACTATCAAGCTAGTTGACATCAATGACAACATAATACTGATTTAATCATCTTGCATATCTAATCAGCAACTCCTCAGTGATCTTAAATCACATATTCTTCATTTAGGTTCTAAATTAGTTGTAGTTCATTAGGTCAAGAGGTGATAGAAGACCTTTGCCTTGTAGTCATAGAGGTCCTTTTCTAGTATATCCCATTTTTTTGATCAATTTATCCCTTGGTCCATATGACTTCTAAGGAATTTTTCTTGAAGTGGAGTCACATTTCTGGAGTGATTGGGATTGAGGCTCATCCTTGTATAACCATGCAAGCACAGCTTCATCTTCCTCAAACTCTTGTTTAGATACTTGTTTTGTGACAAAACTTTTATTGAAAATGACTTGGGATTCTTTAGGTGTAGGTTTCACTTTGTCAGATGGTTGTTCATAAGATTTAGGGGACAATAGGAGAGATGTGAGAGATAAAACAGGTTCCTTTGTGTATTCTCCCATACCATTATCTTTTATTTTGACTTCTTTAGAAATGTCTTCCATTTTAGAGGTTGAAGCAATGTCTAGCTTCTTAGTGGAAGATTCTTTGTTATTAGGAACAAGTTTATCAACACTTTCTTTCAAAGCATTGCAAGTTGTATATAGGTCAATTGGAATCGTCACCTCTACTCCTTCATAAGGGAATTTCACACATTGATGGTATGTGGAAGGAATAGCTCTCATTTCATGTATCCAGGGTCTTTCCAAAAGGATGTTGTAAGCCATAGGTAGATCAAGAACTTGACATATGGTATCTTTGATAACAGGCCCTGTTCTGATAGGTAAGACAATAGTTCCTTTGGAAGATCTTTCTTGCTCATCATATGCTTTGATAGTTATCTTCTTATTAGGATCAATGAAAGTTTTAGATAATCCCAAGTGTGTGATCAAGCTATAAGAACAAATGTTGAGACCAATGCCTCCATCTATCAACACACGTTTGACACGATGGTTTTGGATCAAGACTTCAATGTGCAAGGGCTGGTTATGCAGATGACTCAAGGAGTTATCATCTTCCTCTGAAAAGGAGATATACTGTGGGGATGTGAGATGACCAACCATAGTCTGGAATCTATCTAAATCAAGGTTGTCAGGAACATTGGATCTGAGCAGAGCTTTGTCTAGAATGGCTCTATGAGCTAGAGATATCCGAAGCAACTCAAACATGGAGATCTTTGCATTTGTATGCTGGAGTTGTTGGACAATACTATATGATGTTGTCCTCGTGTGTTTAGGATTTGATGATTTAGATGCAGCCTTCTATTTAGAAGCAGATGAAAGATTGAAAGGCATCTTAGGGATATTTGATGAATCTGGGATTTGTCCTTGCAGATGTGCCTGAGCTTGTGATCGAGTAATTGCATTTGTTGATTGATTATCTCTATCTTTTCTTACAATTGTGATGACATTGCAATGCTCAAATAGGCATGGTTCAACCATATTTATGACAACATTGTTTCCAGAGTAAGCATAATTGACTTTAGCACCCACATTCAGCTGAGAAGATGAATCTCCTTGATTATGTTTCAAAAATGGTTCCGTGAATGTTGTATGATCATTATTGCTTTTATGATTGTCAATTACAATTTCTCCATTATCAATTTTGTCTTGTATGATGTGTTTCAAGTGAATGCAGTTGTTATTTTTATGACCCTTATTGTGATGGAAGTCACAAAAATCATTCTCTCTCCACCATTTTGGTTTAGGTTCAGGATCAAAAACTTTTATCTCAGGTAAGGAGATGATGTTGTTAGCCAACAGAGTTTTCATGGAAAATTCCAAGGATTCTCCAAGAGGAGTAAACTTGCGTTTAGGATATGTAGCTCAAGGTTTATAGTCAGATGACTTCTTGTTAGACTCTGTTGCTTTAGCTTTTGAGGCTTTGATGGCTTGGGTGCCAATAGTGAGATTGAAAGAAGGTGTCTTAGATGGGGCATAGGCAGTATCAACAACACCTTCAGTGACAATGCCTTTATTCTTGTTCTAGTTTTTTCCTGTCTTTAGTGTTGAGATTTTAAGATCGCTGCAAATGTAATAGCACTACCTATGTTGTATATGGTATGTATTTTCCAAATGCAACTATCTCTCTTGTTTATATTAGGAATGGGGCTATGAGAGACATGTCCCTTCATGGGACATGTCTATTCATTTTATAATGTTTCATTAATCAATCATATATTAGAATAATATATATTAATAATAATATAACACACACACACACACACACACACACATATATATACAAATACAATATATTATTATTAATCAATATCTAAGTATTACATGTATTCTAAGTCATCATACGACTGAAGCTACAAACATTAACACTCCCTCTTAGCTAGGGAGGATGATTAAATAGAATGTGTTGTAGTCTCCCTCATCAACACATATGACCCTAACTATAGCCATACAAAACATCAACACTTCCTCTTAGCTAGAGAAGATAAAATCCATCAAGGTAATAAATCATTAAATTTCAAAGAGAGAAGATATCACCCCACTGTGATATCAGGAGATATGGTATATGCAGGAATATCGAGTCACATGATGTTCACCATATCTCAGAAATATCCATGGTATATCTAATGACAATACGTCTCATGATGTTTGTCATATGGATACTAAGTTTACATAGAGACATGTCACTATGTGATATGATTCATAGGGTCGAATCAATATGTAATACTAAGTTCAAAAGGATCCTAATATGATTCATATGGATACTAAGAAATCATATATTACATAATTCCTAATATGAAGTATCACCTAACATGTGATACCGAGCTTTACATATCACCTCACATGTGATACCTAGTTTTCAATATCACCTAACATGTGATACCTAGTTTTCAATATCACCTGACATGTGATATGAAGAGTCACCTAACATGTGATACCCAGTTTTCAATATCACCTAACATGTGATATGAGGAGTCACCTAACATGTGATACCCAGTTTTCAATATCACCTGACATGTGATATGAGGAATCACCTGACATGTGATACAATTTACATATCACCTAACATGTGACATAAGGAATCACCTAACATGTGATGCCCAGTTTATCACCTAACATGTGATATGAGGAATCACCTGACATGTGATACCCAATTTTCATACCACCTTGATATGAGGAATCACCTTAGATCGTGATACCTAATTTTCATACCACCTTGATATGAGGAATCACCTTAGATCATGATACTTAATTTTCATACCACCTTGATATGAGGAATCACCTTTGATCGTGATACCTTATTTTCATATCACCTCAGTGTGATACATGGATATTGTAAATAAGAACATTACATTCCATTTACATATAACCCTATTATGGTATGCACACATACATATAACTGTCTACCATAACGAATCTTTATTACAAGATCATCACCTTGTAGCATCAAATACAAGTGTTCATTGTTGAAAAGTTGTCACCTTTCTCCAATGTTCACAGGAGGGCCCATAGGTCCTGGAGTCGCACATGTGAAATCCACCTTGACTCATGTCAGAGGGTGGATCCATCATGGCTCATCCCAAAGGGTGGAAACAAGGGCTTTCACCTTATACTTCTCTCTCAAGGAGAAGAATGCAATAACATACAAGATAATAGATGAAACTCCTTTTCATCTAAGGCTTGATTCTCCAACATGCCAAGTTTATCTCGAAGGTACACAACCTTACCTCTAGCAAGAAACTTGGTGAGAATATCAGCCATATGTTCTGTAGGGATAATGTACCTTGAATAGCATACTTATGCACTATATCTCTTATATAGTTTGCATCACTCTAAGTGAACCCCAAGATATGTAGGAGTTAGCATAAAGGCATTTCAACTAGCACACATGAGACTCAGTCTCATGATCATAGTCCTCTGGATGCTTCCTTTAAGGTCTTGTAACAACCTCTTCACCTCCTCATCCAAGGTTGTTTTAGATGAACTATTATACTCCCTTTGAATCTAATATCAACCTTCTACCAACAAGTCTTGTCTATGTTCTTTAGTCTGCATCAAACTATTTTCTTGAATGCCCTTTGATCCAAAAACTTATCCATCCATCTAGGAATATCATGACCTAGATATATTCATAAAATCCTTCTAGCCCACATACATGGAACTACATCTTTTGAATTTTAATCCTTTGTCTTTTTATAGTTTCCTAGTCACTAGGGAAACCATCTTGATATGGTTTTCCCTTCTAAATAGGATCCTTGAAGATCACTCTATGCAGATCCTCTAGTTGCTCACTTTGTCATGGAAACATACTCTTCTCACATGGTCCCAATCTTTCTCCAAGAGACTCTCATCATCTAGCATGAGACACATGCGACCAAAAATGCTAGATCCACAACCACCTTGGACCTACTATCATAAGATTGAGCCCTAGCTAGAATAGACATGAATATGACCATCCTATGATTAAAACAAAATTTCCTCGCAGTCCACTCCCTCTTACTTGGAGAGCTCTCTTGTCTCAACTTTTCTTTGTAATACTTGATGCTACCAACACCCTACATAATATACTGTGATCTCTGTTGATTAATAATGATCAATCACTAAATGAAGAAGCCAGCAAGATGACTGATCTCAGTCTCATCAACAAAACATGCCATGCAAATACTCAGTAATAAACCCATGTAAGGTACATGGGCCAATCAATATGCCAATCCCCAAACTGGATGTAACAAACACACCACAGATCAGTCAATGATTCTAATCAATAAAAAAATCAACCAAATAAAATCTTCAGTAAAAAATAGGAGACCTGGCCCTCTGCAAGGTACGTAGCAATACACAGGCAACATACTCATAACATCACTTCCATTTAAATGCACTAGCCAATGAATAGACTGAGCCCACCGATATCTAGCACATACACAACCAATGGAATATCCAAATTGTACACAACATGATGAAATCAATTTTGGATCCTCTTAGAATAAATAATGAACAACCCTATTGTTTATGTATCAAACAACAACCCACACAAAATTATGTTATCACAGATAAATTTCCATTAACCAATGGAACACAACATTATCAATACTTCCGTTTGCATATAATAAGAACACCAACAAGTGTCACAAGCAATATGATAGTTCTGAGAGTCAATTGTGTGATAATATGGTTTCCTTCCTACAAAATTCATATATGTCCCTGCTCAATATTCTGCCCAATACATCACTTCCCATGGCAACAACATTGGTTCCAATCTGTTTACCTCTGGCTCAAATGATATGCGGTTTCTTCCACTAATTATTTCCTTGGTTAATGTATTTCAACCAAATGTTTAGTCCATCAAATCTTGTGCCTATATTCACGACAATGCTTTAGAAATTAATATGGACTATAGTCGACGATCATAGAATTATCTTCGAATTGGAATACTTTATTTTCCCTGACTATAGTCTCTATCTGGAAATGCTTTGTAGCTGACAATAATTGACATTGATTACTAAATGGGTTGTGTAATACCCCAAAAATGGGTTATAAGTTCATTAATCTCCTACATCTTCAATTCGAATGAAATCCACATCAAAGTCCTAACCTAAGGCACATCTAAACATCATCGAATCATAATTGATTATCTTAAATTCTGCATCGGGGAATATTCCTAGCAATATTTCTAATTATCTTAATTATCTTTAATTTAATGATTATTTGGCAATAAATCACATTTATCCTAAAGTTTGATTAATTGAATATTTTCATATTTAATTAATTAGATTTAATATTTGCCACTTAATTGTGTAATTAAATTTAATTATATCTATTATTAATTGTATTATTTAATTTTGACAATAAATCTAATATCATATGAATAATTGATTAAATTCTTATTTAATTAATTAAAGCAAGTTGTCATTATTTAATAATATAGTTTTTAATAAAAGTTTGATTAAATAATTGATTAACCCATAAATCAATTGTTTTATTTTTAAAAGCAGTTAAGTTGAGCATAAATCACTTTATTATTAAATTAATTCATAAATAAAACATGTACAATCATAAAAGCAGACAACTATCAATTATCAATTAAAGCTAAACTCTATTTTGAGTTAAAACTTAGCTTTTGCATGTTTTGTGAGTTAATTATTCTTTATTTAAAAATAACTCAAAAATCAACCTGAGTTATTTGAGTGATTTATGGCTTTTTTTCTCATGCACCTCCAAAGCCTTGGATTTCTATAAAAACAAGGCTCAGCTCTTCATAATTCTTCTCTCAATCATCTCTCAAATTTGCATCCAAGCATCTCATATTTTTGCACAATCACACTGGAGAATTGGAATTGAAGAATCAAAGCTCTTGCGAATCGACATCTTTGTGAGATCAATCTTATTTTTGCAGTCATATTATATATCATTGTTAGATTAGCATTGCATATCAATTTTCAATAGCATTCATAGCATATCAATTTCATCTAGCATAGATTTCATATCAGATTAATCATTCATATTGCATAGAAAATCAAAAAAATATAGCTTAATTGCATTCAATCTCATATCTAGATCAATTGCATTCAAATCTTTCATTTAGGTGTCGTCTAGGTCACTGATCTCGATAAACAATCTGAGAACATCAATCTCGCACCTAGTAGAAGACAGTAAATTGCTTGGTTAGAGTAGATTTCAATTTTGCACGATTTCATTTATGCTAACCTCTAATGTTTTACTAAAGTGTTGTGTCTATAGATCAGGTACAATTTTCACACACACATTTCTGGCGCCCACCGTGGGGCAACCCACCTTTGCATGCTGGTTTTGATTTTTTTTTGGGAGCTAAAACCCCAAAGTTTCAAAGATTTAATTTTATCTCCCAAACGGCTTGCATTTTTGGTCTGAAATTTTTTTTGCAGATTGGTGACATATCGGGAAAGCTTCGATAAAAAATTCAGAATTTTCTAAATTTTTTTAAATTTTTAATAATTTTTTTTTGATTTTTCATAAAAAATTAATTTTCAGCGCAAATCAAAATATTTTTTGGAAATTTCTACATTTTCGGAAATCTCTTCCAATTCTACAGGGGGTCTATTATTTGTGTTTTAAATTTGGATGCAATTTAATAGCTCAAATAGTCAATTTGCAAAAACTAGTCTGTTTTGATAAAACAAGTTTCTAGGGCACAAATGAAGAGATTTTTCTAAAATTTTTGCATTTTTGGAAAGCTCTCTATTTTTTAGCAGGGGTCTCTATTCTGAATTTCTATTTTTGTGACCAAAATCATATCAAAAAAATCAAATCTTGTTGACTAGGTCAAATGTAGCAAAAAAAATAAAGTTTTGTGATGGGTATGCACTTATTTTTTTTACATGGTTCAATGAATGATATGAGTTGTCATTTGGGTTAATTTCTAGTTGTTATTGCTGATAATAATTGATTTTTAGAGCTAACCCTATGGTTTTCATAAGTTGAATATATTTTGCATATCTTGTTTGCTTGTTGGGGAGTTTGTCACTTGCTTGCATGGAAAAGCTCAACAAGAATTGCTAAAAATCAGGTAAAATCTACTAAGTGCGTTGCAAGGATCCCAGGTATTCTCCTTCATCTAATAACATTTCAATTTGGCCTTAAAATAAATCTCTCGTGTGTCTAGCTTGGGTGATTCTTTTCATGCTTTTGTTCTACACACTTGCATAATTTGATACTAGGTTGTGATCCCTTAAGGATTCATTAAGTAGTCTTAGAATACTTGTGATTGATCTTGATTGCTATCTTGGATTATTGGACTCGCTAATCCGCCGGCCCCTCATTTCTGCCCCGTGGTTGCAATCTCAGCGCCATAAAGGGGAGGGGTCAACAGGACAGAAGCGTTAAGTGTTCCACTTGACAACCCTTTTGTGCTTTTAGGAACTCACTTGTTTTCTAAGTTGGGGACTTATTTTCAGCTTGTGTGAGGTGTTAAGTGTTCCACCTTGTGGACTCATCTCATATTCACTTTAAATGTTAAGTGTTCCTCTTTCTGCTTTTTGGGTACTTTTTGGTAGATTTGCTTTCGGGAATATATCTGTGCTCACATAGTAATTAGGCTCTATGAACACTATTCATGATTCTTGAGAGATTGGATTCCTAGCAAAATCCTTCCTTGACGACAGAATCCTTGTAGGTAGGGAGGATACTTAGTGTGTTTCACATTCAACTTGGTTAGTGCATCTTCTCTTATTGATCGATACATTCTCTCTCCAGAGAGGTTGATAGATCACGTGGGGTTGATATCACGAGCTTTGGTGAATCAAAATTAGTTAGTGTGTCTTCTTTTATTGATTGATACATTCTCTCCCTAGAGAGGTTGATAGATCACGTGGAGTTGATATCACAGACCTTGGTGAAACAAAACTTTGTCTTAGCGTGTCGGATTAATCTGCTTGCTTTGTTTGGGTTAAAAGTGAAAAGGTGTCAAAAACCTTGGATTTGGAGCCAAGTCCCCTTGTGGTATAAATCTGTGAGTCACCTTTAGAGAGGGTTAACCATAGCGGACAATCCCTTCACAGGGAAAACTGCGTTGACGGAATCTCAAGCGGTAATAGCCATTTTTTCCATGGTAGTGACAGCTACTATATAAATGTCCTTGTGGAAGAAATCTCCACGGGTATGGTTCATTGTTGGGTTGTCAGATCTCCCTAGCAGCTCTTGAAGATTAAGTTCTCGGACTGTGTCAAAACCCTGGTGCGCTAGGATTGGAGTTCACCCTTTTGAATCATAAAAGTTGCAGAGTCAAACCATTACTAAAAACCCTAGAGAGGCCAATTTTTCACTTTCAGGTATATGTGTGTTATTGAAAAACTTTTCAGAACATACACAATTAGTACTCTTAGGGATTAGCACTATTTGGTCACTTGATTGTTCATGAGCAAGGTTGCTTTTTCCCTTGTTCATTATTTTCAGACGTGCTTGGAATCACTTGCTTGCTGTTTTGCGTGCTTGTTTATCTACTTGGCTATTAAAAATGATCAAATCTGGTATAACCTTCAAAATCTGGATAGTACAATTTGCAAACAATCCAAAACTGAAGACCTTAAATTTTGCAAAAATTGACGTAAAATCTTTCTGGAGTCAAAAGTCATTTCAAGAAGTCAAAAGTCGTACGAGTTTTGCCAAGTGTCATTTCAGTATTGCCCATCTGTCGTACGATTGAGAACCCAGTGTCGTACGAGTTTTCAAACCAGCAAATTCAAGAAAGTCAAAACCCTATTAGCAACTATCGTATGAGTTTTGTCAAGTGTCATTTCAGTATTGCCCATCTGTCGTACGATTGAGAACCTAGTGTCGTACGAGTTTTCAAACCAGCAAATTCAAGAAAGTCAAAACCCTGTTAGCAACTATCATACAAGTTTTGTCAACTGTCGTTTCATTGCTACCCAACTGTCGTAGGAGTTTAGCAACTGTCATTTCATAGACTACCCAGTGTTGTACGAGTCTGCAGAGTGTCGTTTGGAAAAATTTGAGAGAGTTGTCAGAAATTGTCAAATTGCAAGATATCCAATGTTTCCAGCCTAGTTCCAAAATCTGTCAAAAATATCATTGTGTCAAGAACAAATCAGTAGCTATTGAAAATTAGTACACCTGTCTCAAAGAATCAGTACACATGAGGAAGAAATTCTGATCGCCGCTATGATGAAGCAGCTGCAAGCTATGCAAGTCTAGCTTGACAAACTTGAGAAAGAAAAGGAACCTAAAGAGTTCTCCATGGAATCTCTATACTCTTTTCCATTTGATAAAGACTTGTACATGTCACCATGCCCCCAGACAAAATTTGAGCAATATGATACCTCTTCCACAGAGAGTGACACATCCAGCTTTGGAGACTATGATGACTATGACGACAGACAATATAGTGATACCTATGACACCTCTGTTCCTAAGAGTCCTCCTCGTCGTTCGTTCCTACTTACTACAAATGGGCCATCACATTGGATAGATCGTGATGGTGATCCATATGATTCTGATTTTGAAAGAGATTTTGATGGCTTTTATGGACAATACCTTGATGATGATCCATCTACTACTACTGAGGACTATAAAATACATCGTGCTAGCTTGAAACGTCAATACTATAAGGATCTCTCCTCTAAGAACTCTCAGGCTGAAAATAAAGATTACACTCTCAAGCAAGATCATGTTAATGTTGGACCTTTATCTTGTGATGGTTCCCTTCCATCCCCTACTTCCTCCAATACTCGTACATTTCCTAAAGCTTCCGAGTCTTTCAAATCTTTCACAGAACCTTCATTCGACACAAGCCCTGATACTTTTCATGTGGTTCCCTATAGTTATCCTCTAGGGCTACCTCTTAAAGAAACTCAAGCTATCCTTCACTTGGCTACAAATACTTTCAATGATGATAAACCTAAAGATCCTAAACCTTCATATGCTATAATCCCTACTTCAGCTAGTCCTCCACCATCTCTTCCAAAGTCTTCCATACAATCCCAACATGCTTCCTTGTCCTTAGAAGTGGCTCCATGTCAAGAGGACTCCAGAAATGATGAAGAAAAGAACATAAAGAAAGATCAAGATCAAGAACTCCCCATATCATCCAATCCCTTTCGTGATGTCTCTTATCCGTCTCAGGGTTCTTTTGATCCTGCACACCCTTTTTCATGCATTCCACCATGTCTTAAGTCTTCTCCTAAGCAAGATCAAGCTACTACTTACACTGTTGAGCTTATTGACAATCAAAATAACCTTACTACACTTGCGCTTTCCAAAGATGATACTTCCATTAAGGTTGGTACAAATGGTGTTGTTACTTCCAATGTTAAGCCTATTGAAAATCAAGAGACAAATTATGTGCTTATGCTATCCAAAGATCCTTGTCAAGATCAAAGTCTTCCATCTTCTTATTCTACCATTCCATGTTCACTTCCGCTTTCTACTCTTCCTAAGTCTTCGCAAGCTTTGAATGATCCTATCAAAGAAAATGTTCTTATTCAAGATGTCCATGATTCTATTGAAAATTCTAATGCTCACTCTAAAGATGTTGATATCCTTGGTTGTGATATAGATGTTGATGAACTTATTGATTATCCTTTTGCATCTTCTACTTCCATCCTTAGACCTCTTCCACCAATACTAAGGGCTTCATGTCTGCCTTCCATCTTGGGTCCTTATGTCCCTTCACTTTCCCCTCCTAACTCTCCTAATTTTCCATCCATCTTGGGTCCTTACATACCTCCATCTCCCATCTTTCCTCAAGATCAACATAGATGCATACCTTTGAATCCTTTTCATCCACCCACCCATCTAAACTAGTCATATCCTCCCTCTTCCACAAATCCCAAGTCTTTTGGAAGTAACTTGAATGTTCAATACAAGAAAAAGAAGCAATACAAGAATCTATCAAAAAAAGAAGATCACCATGTCTCCTCTAATAGACATGGAAACATAAAGTCAAAAGACATATCTTAGAAAAAAACTACAAGACAAGTATGGGTTCCAAAATCCATCATTGAAGATATTCTCTCTAGATCATCAAAAGGAAATAAAAAGCCTACGGCTATATGGATTCCAAAGTCTCTCTTGAAAGAGTCTGGTGTTGACCAAAAAGTGAAATTGACATTCAAGCTTCCAAAGGCTTCCACTTCATTTCCCTCCAAAAATATTCTTTCATTCCATGCGCCTAAACCTCAACCTCTACTATCCATTCGCCATATTCCTTCACGTATTCCTTCATTCACAATTCCTCCATCCTCTCACCACCCTTCAAGGTATGTGTTGATGTTGATCTTGCCTTCCTTTCCACCTACCCTTTTACAATCCTTCCATGCATTATCCTTCTACCTTCTATCATTTTTCCTCATTTGCCTATTCCTCCTATCTTCCAACCTCACTCACTTTACATAAAACTTTATCCTCCATTTTTCTCTTCCATCTCCCTTTCCCTATCAACATCTTTGAGCGTGTCATTTTGAATCCTTGGCATATCATGGTTTATCCTTTCAAGGAGCATTATCTAAAAAGCTTGCCTTCTTCCAAAAAAAATAAAAAAAATGAAAATGAAAAAAATAAAATTGAAAATGTGCCTTGGTGAAAACTTGGAAACAGGCACCTTGGTAGCAAAAGTAAAGAGAAATAAATTCATCCTATGGTGAAAACCACTCCCTTGTGGCACCTTGGATAAGTACCATGATGAAAACCTAACAATCAGGCATCATGCGTAGTTCTTCTACATATTTCATCCATTTCATCTTCTCTCTTTGATCTTGACAATGTTGATCTATACACGAACATTTGACTATTTTGTGAGCTATCTTATGATGATCTTGTTTTCATTCCCTTCCTATTTAGCCTCCATATTTATTTTCCTCCATTCATTTTCGCCTATCGCTATCCTTTTCCCCTTTGGTCTTGATCTAATAAAAAAAGAAAAAGAGAGTAAAAAATGATGCTATGAAGCCTCTTGACATGTCTACTCCTTTGGATTGCATCATTTCCTGCTCTTGCATTACACTTTTGTGACTTATCCTATGCTGGCCTTTCATTGCTTGTCCAAATGTGCTTTACATGATAATTTTTCCCTAGCTTGGGTATTCTTGAGGAGTTTTCTCTTGAAAATTTCTCCCCTTCATTCTCCTTCATTCTCTTGTCTTCCATCTCTTCCACCAGCTTGCCAATCCCTCTTGTTCTCCACCTTGCTAGACATTGGGACTGCACGATATAATCTTGCTTGGGAGTTTGCAATGGAAAAAGATGATATCAAGTATACCAAGTATCAGAACTAGTATTAGAACAATTATCAGAATCATTATCAGAATCAGTATCAGAATCAGTATCAAAATTAGTATCAGAACTAGTATCAGAACCAATATCAGAACCAATATCAGAACAAGTATCAGAACACCTACAGGGGCTACACCTTTCGCTTTAGTTTATGGGTCTGAAGCGGTACTGCCTATTGAGGTTGAAATCCCATCACTCAGAATCAGAATGCATGGTCTAGTAACTGATGATGACTACAGTGTCTAGGTTACAAGAACTGGAACTACTAGATGAGTGTAGACAAGCAGCGTATGATCATCTCAGAGTATATCAGAAGAGAATGTCTAGAGGCTACAATAAGACAGTCAAACACAGAGAATTTCAAGTTGGCGATCTAGTCTTGAGAGAAAATCCTAAAAATCAATCACATCGAGAACGCAAGGGGAAGTTCAAACCCAATTGGTTGGGTCCCTTTGTCATCATTGCTACTTTTGGCTCTGGTGCCTATCAACTCTCAACGACTAAGGGAGAACAGCTCTGAGAACCAATCAACGTTCTCCATTTGAAAAAATTCTATGCCTAAGGCATTTCGTCTATGGTAAAATGTCCTGAAAAAAAAAATCTTAAAAATAAAAAAAAATCCTAAAAAAATAAACATCTTGGTGAAAACCTAGCAATAGGCACCTTGATGATTCACAAAAAAATAAAAAAATATCAAAAATTCAAAAAAATTTAAAAAAAATGAAAAATACAAAAAAAAAAAAGAAAAAAGTGCCTTGGTGAAAACTTGGAAACAAGCACCTTGGTAGCAAAAATAGAATCTCTACCAAGATGGTGAAAATCCGGCAAACGGGTGCCACTTGTTCCAAAATGCTCCATCTATCAGCACAATCTTGGTCTTTCCCAGCTTTTAGTCTTGCTTTAGTTTGTACATATCTCCCGGTTTGTTTCTGCATATCCAGGTTTCAATAAGTCGGTCTGTACACCAATCAGCTCAAGCGTCTGTATCCTATCAATGTTCAAATTTGGGGGCAATCAATGTCATATCCTATGGTCTCCCATGTATCTTAGACATTTCCTATCCAGTCAGAGTCCTTTGAAGCTTCCAGTTGAGTTAGTTTGTCTGTCTCGTCTCCAGAAAGGATTTTGCATCTACAACAATCAAACATCAAAACTCAACTGAAAACAATTTGTGCTTTTCATACTTTTATCTCCTTGTATGCTTGCTGATCTGCATTGAGATTTTTCCATATTGTGTCCCTTCGAGCTCTTCGATGATGTCCTTTACAAGATTTAGAGGGTGATGACTGGGGGCATAATCTTTTCTTTGTCTTCTGTTTGTATGTGAAAATCTAACAACTTTGGAAATTCTGGATTGAAATGGTGTTCGACTGTAAGAGCCTCTATCTCGAATTGGATGGCCATACGTACCTCGACCATTGATACCCGAAAAATTCAAGGAAGTTTGATCTAACTATTGTCTTTTTGAAGTGAATTCTTTCTCCTACTGTGAAACGCGATCTTGCCTAAGGATGTGAATGATAAAGGGTCACTACGGGTAATTCACATTGGATTTAGAATGATCTCTTGACTGTTTGATGTGTTTGCAATGCAAGGCGTACCTAGGTCATCACGACGTGTATGTTTTGATGCTTATACAAATTGCTATATCAAAATGGACATGATATTCAGGTCATCCTGGCGTTTGTGCCTTGATGCTTATATCTAATCTGACATTCTGAAAATAAAGTCAATATTCATATATCCATGGTTGTTGTCCAGTGGGTGTTGTATTGATTCTTGTGCATACAAATCGATATTCATGTCTATGGTTTCATGGCTAGTGGGCATTGTATTGATTTATCCGGTTACCTAAAAGTTCAATGATGATAACAAATCGACACATGATCAGTGACTAGGTCCTAGGTCTTAGGTTGCATTTCATATTGCATGCTTCTTTGCATTTTTCATCTTTGCATGATCTCACAATGACTAAACAAACTTCAATGCTTACACAATTCTCCACTTGTCTCTTCAAATCTAACAAGAGTTAAATCTCACACAAAGGTTCCTCCAATGAAATAGCAAGTAGAATCCTTTTCGGGATCAAAATTGAAATCTGAGATCATTTATCTTATTCACTACTTGCATAATCAACCTTCAATTATCACAAAAATTCAGTATTCAACTTAACTGATTAGCTTTCATCAAACTATCAAAATTTCAACTTGGTCAACCATGGTCAAACTCATGGTCAAACCTAGTCAAATTCGGTCTCCAAGACCTCTAAACGATGCAGAATGCGCTCTTGAACGTGTATAACCACTTTTACCATCAATCAACATGCTTCTGAGCTCTCAACACTAACTTTTCTTGCCAGATTTCAATTTTAATCCCGAAGGGGGCATGGTATTGCACATCAATTCAAAGTCTGTAAATCAAAATTCTATCAATCAAATCTATCAATATCTTTCATCAGTGATCAAGACAACAATCACGTCTAGTCACTGATTCAAAAAAAGACCTCATTACTCGGGGCAAATCTATCATCACTTGGGGCATATCAAATTCATCGATCCATATCAATCTGGTATTCTCTTAATCTTGTAATCCGTATCAGTTTTTGCAACCATCAGATCATAGTGTTCTTTCCTTGGTTCTTCGGCAACTGAAGGGTTTGGATGTGATACCTGCTAGTTCTGCTAAGACAATTGAGTCTAGAACGGGTCACTCACTTCTTTGCAATCCTAAGGTTTGGAATCAGGTGTTTTGGACACTTTTTCGCAATCATAGGTTCATTTTCTGTTATAGTGAACATTATCTTTGGTCATTCAGGACCTATTATCTTCATATCAAATTCAATATCAATCAACTCCTATCTCAATATCTTTCAATCGGTTTCTATCTTGAGATCGGTTTATCTTTTGAATCAGTTTCATATCTTTATCAAACACAGACTTTCTTTGAACCACTGCGCTTCACACAGTAATTCAAAGAGGGGCAAAATGTAATACCCCAAAAATGGGTTATAAGTTCATTAATCTCCTACATCCTCAATTCGAATGAAATCGACATCAAAGTCCTATCCTAAGGCATATCTAAACATCATCGAATCATAATTGATTATCTTAAATTCTGCATCGGGGAATATTCCTAACAATATTTCTAATTATCTTAATTATCTTTAATTTAATGATTATTTGGCAATAAATCACATTTATCCTAAAGTTTGATTAATTGAATATTTTCATATTTAATTAATTAGATTTAATATTTGCCACTTAATTGTGTAATTAAATTTAATTATATCTATTATTAAATGTATTATTTAATTTTGACAATAAATCTAATATCATATGAATAATTGATTAAATTCTTATTTAATTAATTAAAGCAAGTTGTCATTATTTAATAATATAATTTTTAATAAAAGTTTGATTAAATAATTGATTAACCCATAAATCAATTGTTTTATTTTTAAAAACAGTTAAGTTGAGCATAAATCACTTTATTATTAAATTAATTCATAAATAAAACATGTACAATCATAAAAGCAGACAACTATCAATTATCAATTAAAGCTAAACTCTATTTTGAGTTAAAACTTAGCTTTTGCATGTTTTGTGAGTTAATTATTCTTTATTTAAAAATAACTCAAAAATCAACTTGAGTTATTTGAGTGATTTATGACTTTTTTTCTCATGCACCTTCAAAGCCTTGGATTTCTATAAAAACAAGGCTCAGCTCTTCATAATTCATCTCTCAATCATCTCTCAAATTTGCATCCAAGCATCTCATATTTTTGCACAATCACGCTGGAGAATTGGAATTGAAGAATCAAAGCTCTTGCGAATCAACATCTTTGTGAGATCAATCTTATTTTTGCATTCATATTATATATCATTGTTAGATTAGCATTGCATATCAATTTTCAATAGCATTCATAGCATATCAATTTCATCTAGCATAGATTTCATATCAGATTAATCATTCATATTGCATAGAAAATAAAAAAAATATAGCTTAATTGCATTCAATCTCATATCTAGATCAATTGCATTCAAATCCTTCATTTAGGTGTCGTCTAGGTCATTGATCTCGATAAACAATCTGAGAACATCAATCTCGCACCTACTAGAAGGTAGTAAATCGCTTGGTTAGAGTAGATTTCAATTTTGCACGATTTCATTTATGCTAACCTCTAATGTTTTACTGAAGTGTTGTGTCTATAGATCAGGTACAATTTTCACACACACAAGTTGTATGAGCTCGACAATAATATTTGCAACCACAACAAGTTTAATATATTAGTTCTTCTACAATATTCCAGTCCCACATGATATAGACTATCTTGGGATTTTTTTATTTTTATTTTATATACACGACAATCATTTTAAATTTCCAAGCCACAAGGATTGATATGCACGACCAATGAAATAAGCTACTTTTATCATCATCGACATATATTCAATAATTATTGTGTATTATTTATCTTTGTATTGTGCATATATTTATGTGGCTTCCACAAACTGACGTGTATTCTATGCTACATTGTCACTGCTTACATATCGTCACAATATATATCCTACTTTGTATATTTTCTTCCTGACCAACTATATAGTTCGGTGATTCACCTTCAAAAATGAGAATGACAAGAAGCGATGAGAGAGAAGAATCTGAGAATGACCACCAGATTGGACCACTTGTTTCTCTTTTGCAATCCATGATCTTTCATGAACCCCCAAATATAAGCCAAGCATGTTTGTCTGCGAATACTCATTGATGAGAAGCGCCTCCAATGGATACTTGAACAGGCTTAGATAATGCATGAACATCCAGTATTTGGGCATGTCTAATTGTGACAAAAGGAATCCCGAGAAGAGAAAGAAGGCGCCCAATAAACCAATGATGATAGTGGTGTCCATTCTATAGTTGGGCACCACGACGCTCAAGAAATGACCTAGGAGGAAACCTTGTAAGCCCTGCCTTAGGTTTCCCTCATCAAAATCTCTTGCTCTTGCACGAAAAATTGGTAGTCCTTCGCTAGTAAATGACATGAGGAATGTGAGGCTGAAAGCGAAAAAAATCCCTAGCCATTCTTCCACACTTTTAGATCTATGAAAATAGACCCTAAGAAGAGCCCTGCGCCAACCACCTGAATCGTCCTCTCTACAAACAATTGCCTGCTTCTCATAACATTAAAAATTTGTGCGAAAGAAAAATGATTTCATGCCCTCTGGTGGATTTCCTTGTTCAATTTCAAGGATCCAATGTCATCAATAGCATACTCAAGAATGTTAACATGCGACAAGATCCAGTAGCCTGCGGAAAGAATGTTGGAAGTTTTGGTGTCTTTGATAGTAATCCGTATGATCTCAGGAAAACATACAGCTTGTTAAATGTCTTCTAGAGAGATGACCTCCACCGCTTACACCATAAATATTTCTGGATGAATCAACTAACAACAATGCAAAAGTAAATTAAATTTATTATCTTCTACGTCTGCAGTCCTGCTCTAATACCATGTTGAGATTTTAAGATTGCTGCAAATGTAATAGCACTGCCTGTGTTGTATACGGTATGTATTTTCCAAATGCAACAATCTCTCTTGTTTATATTAGGAATGGGGCTATGAGAGACATGTCCCTTCATGGGACATGTCTATTCATTTTATAATGTTTCATTAATCAATCATATATTAGAATAATATATATTAATAATAATATATATATATATATATATATATATATATATATATATATATATATATATATATATATATATATATATATATATATATATATATATATATATATATATATATATATATATATATATATATATATATATATAAATACAATATATTATTATTAATCAATATCTAAGTATTACATGTATTCTAAGTGATCATATGACTGAAGCTACAAACATTAACATTTAGAATTAGATCCAGATTCATACTTGTCTTTTTGAAGAGATATGTCTCCCTTTTGGACTAGTACCTTCTCAATTTTGATTGCATTTTCTACCATTTTATCAAAGGACGTATGGTTTTGCATTTGCAAATGGTAGTTGAGTTCTGGAACAAGATTGTTGATGAAGATTTCTAGTTTCTTAGTTTTTGGAATGGGTCTAGCATATAGAGAAAACTTTTTCATCCATCTTTTTGAGAAAAGACAGGAATGGTTCTCCTGAGTTATGTCTCAAATTGCAGATGTTGATCATAGTGACTGGATGTTGAATGTTGTAGGAGTATTGTTGATAGAATAGTTTGATTAACTCCTCAAAAATTTTGATAGTAGGAGGCATTTTTTAGAATCAATGAATAGCTGACCCTCCCAGAGATCGAGGGAAAATACGCATTAGGTAGGTTGGTTCATGCATGAACTCTATAGATTGAGTACAAAATTCTCTGACATGATCTTGAGGATCAGAGTTTCCATCATACTTATCATATTTAGGGATCTCCACTCTTTTAGGAAATGGAGGCATGTACAAGTCTTTATCAAATGGAAAAGGGCATAGAGCCTCCATGGAGAACTCCTTAGGTTCCTTTTCTTTTTCAATTTTGTTAAGCTTGACTTGCATGGCATGCATCTATTTCATCATAGCAGTGATTGGAGTTTCTTCCTCATGCGTAATGATATCTTCAACATTAAAGTTCGGAGGAAGTTTAGCCCCTTGACGAGCTAACTCTAGGAAGTATGTTTCTCTGTCTTCCTTCAAGAAATGCCTCATCATTTTGATATTGAGCAATTTCAGAAGGTGTGAGTTCTTGATCCACACCATGTTGAGAGTGATGTCCTTGAGACCCGTGGTTTGTCCCTCCTTGAGACATGTTAGGAGTTTTAGGACTCCCTGGGATAGATTGATGTGGAGTTTGTTGATTGCCTCCTTGGATTGATCGAGGGGGGGTATGTAACCAGTTTTTAATCGAAGATTGTCGAGATCGTCATCTTCGTAAAGACCTGAATTGTAGAGTTCCTCAAAGGTTGGACCCACGTGAGTCGACAAAGGTAAGGTTTTGGATGCTTCTTCAAATTTCTTGTGTGAGGAAGCTCTAGTTTCCAACATTAACCTTGGGTGAAGCAAGAGAGCAAGATGAAGATAAATTAAGAATGACCTGATTCAAGAAGATCGAATGATGCAACCTTGTCAAGATTAGATTGATTGAAGATTACATTGGATGTAAATGAAGGATACCGTGCCCTAGTAGTATGGGTAGATGCCCAAAAGATGGCGGACATGAGCTTGCAACACTTAGCCATTTTGTATGAAGACTAAATTTGAAGATAATTTTGACAAGGTTTTGACACAAGATGAAAATGACTCAAATCGATAAATCAAAAGGCTAAATCAGACTCAAGAGACCACTTTAGGTAAATGATTGAATTCTTTCTAGTTTCTGCTTTGTTCCTGATATAGTGAATATTTTGACAGAATCTGGAAATAGGCTGTAAAAACTAGATCTTTGACAAATTTGACAAGTTTCTGACAACTTTTTGAAAATTTAGATACGAGTTTCTCTAGGCTTGTACGAATTTGGGTATGTTCTCAAATGAAAATTGATAGGTTTTGTACGACATTTGCTACTAGGGTTTAATTCTCTTTTGATTTCTATTGACAAAACTCATACGATATAGTACTGACTCCCGTATGACAATACAAGGGTTATGAAATGACTTTTGACAAAACTCGTACAACTTTCTGAGACTGTGGGATGACTTTTGACTCCAAAAAGGAATTTTGCTTTAGATTTGCAATTTTTCAATTTTTTCAGTATCAGATTGTTTGCAAATTTTTATTTCCAAGTTTGAAGATCTGTGTGATAGTTCATCTCAAGTAACCAAGTAGATATCAAGCACGCAGAACAACAAGAAAGGGAAGCAAGAAAACATCTGAAAATAATGAACAAGGGAAAAAGCAACCGTGCACATGAACAAGCAATAGTGACTTATTGTGCTAATTCCTAGAAATGCTACTTGTGTATGTTCTCAAAAGTTTTTCAATAACACACATATTCATAGAAAATGAAAAAAATGGCCTTGCTAGGGTTTTTAGTAATGGTCTGACTCTGCAACTTTTGTGATCTCAAGAGGGAGAACTTCAATCCAGGCGCACTGGGGTTTTGACACAGTCTAAGAATTTAATCAATCAAGAGCTGCTAGGGAGATCTTACAGCCCAACAAGAGACCACACTTGTGGAGATTTCTTCCACAAAGAAATTTATATAGCGATTGTTGCTACCATGACAAAAATAGCTATTATCACTTGAGGTTCTATCCACGTGGTTGACCCAATAAAAGGAATGTCCACTATGGTTAAACCTCTCTAAAGGTGACTGACAAAAGATACCACATGGGGACTTGGTCCAGATCCAAGGATTTTAGTTTCTGATACTACCCAAAAAGGGAGTAGAGCATAATCCTCTAGCCTTATCACTTTTACCCAAACACAGTAAACAAATTAATACGACATGCTAAGACTGAAATTATCTCACCAAGATTTGTGATGTCAACAACTATGTCTATCGATCTCTCCTGAGAGCGAACGTATCAATCAAAAGCTAAGGACCAAACCAAGTAGAACGTGAGACAATCACAATATCCTCCCTACCTACAAGGGGATCTGTCATCAAGAAGAGATTTTCATGCATGAACAAGCGAATGAAGCCCACTCTCTCTAGATCATCTACAAATAGTGATCATAGGGCCTATTTACTATGTGTAACAAATATGCAAAAAGCAAATCTATATTCGTTTTATAGCCCAAAACTGAAGTGTGAATTATGAAAGCTAGAAAGGCACACAAACTTGACATGTGAGAGTTTGTTTTATATCCAAAATTGAAGTGTTATCAGATTGAGCAGAATACTTGAGTTCCTCACAATGTGCTTAGTAGATTTTACCTATTTTTAGCAATTTTTGAGCATTTGTCTTCTATCTTTTGTACCCACGAGATGTACCTACACCTGTACCTGCAAACCACTATTATGAAAAACTTACCTATTCTTGTACATGCAACCCATTGTTATAAAAATCCAAAAAAAACATAACTTTTCAACCCCACGTGGTAGAAAATCAGGTTAGTCGAAGATAATATGTCATTTGATAATCGAAAAACCTGCTGTCATAAAAATTAGATTCTAACAATTTTGCACTAAATCGATCATAACTTTTGAAAATCAAGACAAAATTATTTCAAACCAATGGAAAATGAAATATAACTCAAATACCTTTCCAAAAATATAAATTTTGGATCTGTATCATGTCATATGTGCATGTACCAATAAAAACATCAGTTGGATTTCATAAAATCAGGTTCTAACCAGTCTTCACTAAAATGATCATAACTTTTGCAAATCAAGAGGAAATTAATCTAAACCAATGGAAAATAAAAGATAACTCAAATATCTTTCTAGAAATATAAATTTCAGATCTGTATCATGTCAGATGTGCATGTACCAATAAAAACATCAGTCAGATTTCATAAAATCAGGCTCTGACCAGTTTATACTAAAATGATCATAACTTTTGTAAATCAAGATGAAATTAATCCAAACCAACGAAAAATGAAAGATAACTCAAATACCTTTTCAGAAGTATAAATTTCAGATCTGTATCATGTTATATGTGCATGTACCAATAAAAAATCAGTCAGATTTCATAAAATCAAGTTCTGGCCAATCTGTACTAAAATGATCATAACTTTTAAAAATCAAGATGAAATTAATCCAAACCAATGGAAAATGAAAGATAACTCAAATACCTTTCTAGAAATATAAATTTCGGATCTGTATCATGTCAGATGTGCATGTACCAATAAAAACACCAGTCAGATTTATGGAAAAACAGCCCAAAAATTTATCACAAAACTCATAAAAATTAACCTTGTGGTCATGGGTTCAAGAAAAATGATAGAAATTTGATAGAATAGAATGGAAACCCATTTCAGGGCCCCATGATGGGCGCTAGAAATGTGTGTGTGAAAATTGTCCCTAGCTGTGGACACAACACTTCAGTAAAACATTAGAGGTTAGCAAAATCAAAATCTGCAAATAAATGAAACTAAGCTAACCAAGTGATTTACTGCCTTCTAGTAGGTGCGAGTATGATATTCTCAGATTAGACCAAGATCAATGACAATGCAATACCTAAACGAAGGATTTGAATGTAAAAAGATGAATGTAGAATGAATGCAAATTAATCTATATTTTTATATTTTCTATGCAATTAGGATGAAAAACTGTATGAATCTAAGCTAGAATTGATTAAAAATAATATGCAAATTTAATCTAAGAATGATATGAATTGATATGAAAATCTATGCAAAGCTATGAAAAATTATGAATTGATCTCACAAATTCACCTGTCGCAAAAGCTTGATTCTTCGTATGTAATTTCACTAGAGTAATTGTGAAAATTTGAGAGATCTCTTTGTGAAGAGCTAAGCCTTGTTTTAATAGAAATCCAGGGCTTGAGGATGCATTGAGAAAAGCCATAAATCACTCTTGATAAACTCAAGTTGATTTTTGAGTTTAACAAGAAATCATGAATAATTAATTCATATAATCATGCTAAAGCAGTTTTTAACTCAAAATAGATTTTTAGATCAATTTCCAACTCACAATCACATGTTGAGTTTAAATTAAAAATAGGTTGTTAATTTCTAGTTGCTTGCTTTTGTGATTGTGCATGATTTATTTTGAACAAATTTAAAAATAAAGTGATTTATTCTCAACTTAACTGATTTTAAATTTAAAATAATTGATTTATGGGTTAATCAATTATTAAATCAAACTTTATTCCAATTAAATCATTAAATTTGACAACTTTAATTTTAAATCAATTAAATAAATATTCAATTGATTGTTTGTAGGAATTTTGATTTATTGTCAAAATAAAAATAATATTAATTAGGAATAAATATAATTAAATCTAATTAAATAATTAAGTGGTAGAATTAAATTAATTAATTAAATATTCATCATATTCAATTAATCAACTTTAGGATAAATAATGACATTTATCACCAAATAATATTCAATTAAAGATAATTATGATAAATTAGGAATATTCAAAGAATATTCCCTGATGCAGAATTAAGATAATCAATTAGGTTTTTTGATAAATTGATGTGCAGATGTGCCTTAGGTTAGGACTTTGATGTTGATTTCATTCGATTTGATGATGTAGGAGGTCAATGAACCTATAGCCCATTTTTGGGGTATTACAGGAGTTGGCTTCTCCGTAGAATTTGTTGAAGAGTATTGGTAACTACTTTATAGTGTAAACCTTTTCAAACTAGGAACCAACAAATACCAAGAGAAAATATTATGTTTATGATCAAGAATTTTATGCCATAGTACAATCTTTGAAGAAGTGGAGACATTACCTATTGCCTAAGGAGTTTGTGTTGTACATCGATCATCAAGCATTGCAATACTTGAATAGTCAAAGAAAGTTGACTCAGAGACATATGAGATGAGTTGAATTTTTGTAGAGTTACACCTTTGTGTTGAAACATAGGAGTGGTAAGACAAATAAAATTGTTGATTCTTTTAGTAGAAGGACTTTGTTAACAAAGATGAGAATTGAAGTATTGGGGTTAGATGAATTGAAGACTTCGTATGAAGGTAACCTTGAATTTTGCAAACCTTGGAAAGCTTGCAAAGAACCTACTATAGAAGACCAAAGCAAATGGTTGGACCATTTTATTCAAGATGGTATGTTATTCAAAGGAATTCAGTTGTGTATACCCAAAAGTTCTATGAGGGATAATCTAATTAAAGAAAAGGATTGTAGAGGATTGGCTGGACACTTTGGTATTGAGAAGAAAATGGCTTTAGTGAATGAGAGCTATTTCTGGCCTAATATTTATAAGGATGTCAAGAAATTTGTTCAAAGTTGCAAAATTTGTCAAGTTGCAAAAGGAAGTAGTCAGAATATTGGATTATATACACCTTTGACAGTTCTGACAAGACCTTGGGAGGTCATTAGCGTGGATCTTGTATTGTGGTTGCCAAAGACATCAAGAGGTAATGATTCTATATTTGTATTAGTAGATAGATTTTCGAAGATGACTCATTTCATACCATGTAAGAAGATAACGAATGCAATACATGCAGTTGACTTATTTTTCAAGGAGATTGTGAGGCTACATGGATTACCTAAGAGCATAGTTTTGGACAGGCATGGTAAGTTTGTTGGTTATTTTTGGAGGACACTTTGGAAGAAGATGAAGACATAATTGAAGTTTAGTTCTACATTTCATCCACAAACAGATGGATAAACAAAGGTAGTAAACAAGAGTTTGGGTAACTTACCAAGATGTTTGGTTGGAGAAAAGACTAGAAATTGAGATTTAGTTATAGAACAAGCAGAGTTTGCATATAAAAATTTAGTGAATAGAAGTATAGGAAAGACATCATTTGAGGTAGTTAATGGTTTTAATACTAAAGGAGTATAAGAGTTCAGGTATATTAGTCATGAAATCAAGATGAGTGCTGAAGCAGAAGAATTTACAGAATAAAAGTAGTTTAAATAACTAGGTCAAACATCATTTGGAGACAATGAATCAGACATATAAGGAGAATGAAGATATGAAGATAAGACATTAGGAATTCCAAGTAGGGGATGAAGTAATGGTGTATCTGAACAAGGAAAGGTTTCCAGTTGGAACATATAGCAAGACAAAGATGAGGAAGTTTGGACCATGTAGGATCTTGAGGAAATTTGATTCAAGGAATTCATATGAAGTGGAGTTACTGAATGATATGGATATTTCATGTATATTTAATATTGCAGATTTGTCCAAGTATCATAAACCAAATTTTTGTGACAGTGATGAATCAAATGTTGATCAACAGTATCCTAAGAAGCAAAAGGATGAGATGGCAGAGATCTTAGATAGTAGAGTTGGTCAAAGTACAAGTGCTAAACAATATAAGGAGTATCTTGTCAAGTGGAAAGAGAATCTAGCAGAAGATTATTCATGGATTTCTTAGGCTGTGATTAACCATCTTGGTTTTCCTTTATCCCTAGAAAGTGAGAGACTCACTTTTCAAATAACCTTGAGTATTTGATATAGGAGCATCTTGGGTAATCTTGCATCAACCAAAAATATTTTCTTTCTATTTTTCTAGAAGTTCAATGTTCGTGTTTCTTTCTATGTTCATTAATTTCAATTCCTTTACAGCTGTGAACCTTCTGGCATGTTCATGGAGTCTTGTTGAATGTAATTTTTCTTCACATTTCACGACTAGTTTGTATTTTTTGATCTCATGAAGGATTTTTTTGATTGGTTAAGCTCAAAGGTGCATTTCTCAATGATAACACAATTGTGGCCGACCTACTTGAGGGATTGTGTTTCATGTTGCATCAATTAAAACAAGATCCTTATGATTTAGGTCTTGTCCTATATTTGTAATACATCTCTCTTCATTGGGGAATGTAGATCTTTCCTAGGCTAACTTGAAGCTTGCGAAGGATTTATAAGCTCTTGTAATTGATCTCTTAGAGGACACAAAAGTAATAGAAGAAAGAAATATGGATATAGCTTTGTAGATGGATTCAAGAATAGATAGTATAAAGAGATATCCTATAGTGGGTCCATAATAACAAGTTTGTATACCTGGAATATATGACTACATGTTGCAAATATTTTGTACTTTATTATCTGATAATAAGAAGGTCGATCTTGCATTCTCTTGAGTATCTTTATCTTTTCTTTTGTTGTGTGACTCTTGCTACAAGGATTGGACTGAACTCTTTGAGTTTCCTATGTCCTTGACTGCATCAAATTTTCAAAAATGTTAGATATGTTAGTGGTAGGCATAGAGGTATCACCTACATTTCCATTGAATATGTTAGAGAACTGAGGATTTATACTTTTAAAGGAACCCATAATTATACTACTTCTCTCAGAGATGCTTAATGTAGGGCTCAAGGTTATGGAACTAATACACAAATCAAGATAACAAAGGAATGTCTAAAAAATGCAAAGTACTAATAAATTGATTATTTAAACATAGCATGAAAGGAATGTAACAATATAAATTAGATATAACATGAAAGAACATATAATCTAGTGAATTGCATGCAGATATAATCATCCAAATAAGAAGAAAAATGTGATAAGGTTTCTAAATACATAAAATATAACAAATTAATGCATACAAATCAAATCTAGACACTAAATCAGAATTAGGATATAATAAATTTGAGTTCAACAAAATGTAATGGAAGAAAAATAAAAAAAGGGGGATTGTGAGAGGTAGTCACTAGGATGAATAGACAAACTAGGAAGATCACACCCATATTATTTTATTTTCTTTCACTACATTGGAAGGAAAATTGATCCACTAGGCTTAAGGAGACCAAAGCCAATAATGGATGCAAGGATTCCTTTGTTCGAGTTGGAGGATGAATATGAAAAATCAAAAGTGTAAATGGGAATGCAAGAACTAGGGAAAAAATGGAAGGAAAGATGAAATGATTTGTACATAGGCAAATAATAAAATGCAAACCTGATTCTAATATCAAATCTGAAAATTTGAAACATTGACTGACTTGTATCCAAATTTCAATCCGAAATGATAGGCACAGGGTAACCTAGAGGGTCAAGGATGATTGGACTCACCCCAAACCCATGGAGTCTCCTTAGACCCAACAAATTCTGATGAAAATACTATTGATTTATAACTCTTTTTAAGACCTTGTAGCATTTTCTGCAATTGCGCCATGTCAACCTACACGCAAAAATGAAGAAAGTGTTTGTGGAAAGGTGTTGGTAGAAGAGGCTTGATAAGATGTTTATACGTTTAGGATCCTTTGTGGTGTTGAATTTCTCATGAAGACACTTGAAAATGTTGATGCAATCTTGTCCTTAGATATAGGATTGGAAGAACATGAATGACTTCACACATGCTTATATTTAGACATTACTTCTTGTCTTCCATGCTTGATGCTTGAATTGGTGAATATTCAATGTGAATATATTTCCTTGATGGCTCCTTGAATTGATAGCTTGAGTTCTTGAATGCATAGAATTATAAGTGATGTATGTAATTGATTACCAAAATGAGGGAGGTATCTTTTCTTTTATATTTCACCAAGTCATCTTGGGGTACAAAACTCGAAGGAGGCTAACAGGGTGTTGGATACCTACTAAAATCAAAATACTATTGTACGCTTTACATTTGGGCTTGAGTTATTGGGTATGGGGTGACTCCCAAGGTCTAGGATGAGTTGACTTGCCCCATACCCTCCAGGTCACCCCATACCCTTTAGATTTCCCTAAGTTAACCAATGCAGACACAAATTTGAGTTGCGGGTCCATTTTGATATGGGCATTCTACAAATGTGCACAAAATTGAGTTTAGATTAAGCATAAGGTGTATGAAAGCCTTGGACACTAAAATGGGGCCTCACTAAGGGCCAAAATTTTACATGCTTACAATTTAGGACACTACAACACTATGTGGACTACATCAAACCTTGAATATTCTTGCACACTTTGGACTAGACTTAGGGAGATGTATGGAGACCCTCACATCTCTCCACTCTTATTAGGGTTTAGGAAGATATGAACAATAACCAATATTAAGGTAATGCAAAAATAAGAAAGACAAAGTACAATGGCACAAAGATTTAATGTGGTTCACCCAATACTAACTACATACACCAGAAAAATAACCATCCACTTATTTTATTATTTAACGAAGATAAAATTACAATATGATGATTTTACATCACACAACCACTTATTTATCAAGCCTTTTTTATGTGGTTTACAAGGTTGGCTAACAAGGATACATTATGAATGTATCCTTTTTAGCCAACCTACCAATAATCTCGCACTTGGAGACAGATCCAGTAGCAAAATCGCTGCCCCTATAGCTCCCACTGAATTGAAGCATGTGGACTTGACTGGTTCTAATTTCCACTATGATCAAGATTAAAGGCCAATAAAAATTGTGTAGGAAGTCATTTTCTCTCAATTTATTATCTTGGTTGACATATCTACAAGATTGGAGATGGATCTAGTAGCAACATCACTGCCCCTATAGCTCCCACTGAATTGAAGCATGTGGACTTGACTGGTTCTCATTTCCACCATGATCAAGATTGAAGGCCAATAAAAATTGAGTACAAAGTAATTTTCTCTCAAGTTATTATCTTGGTTGACATATCTACAAGATTTTTGCTAGTGTGTATCTTCTTCAACTTCAATTGGTCATCCTCTAAAATAAAGCAGATGAAAGGGTACCAAAGCTGTATGTGTTTGGTCTTGGAGTGAAGGGCTGAGTTCTTTTCAAGATGAATCACACTCGAACTATCACTATACAACTTTCTATTCTCTTGTGTCTTGTCTAATTCCTCCATAAACCTTTGCAACCAGATCATCTCCTTACTAGCCTCTATAGTAGCAACATATCCTTCTTTTGTTATTAAAAGTGCTAAAATCTTTTGTAAGATGGAAATCCAACTAGCTGTTGTACTTACCCCTATAGTGTTCCTCTTGCTATCAATATCTCTTACTAAATCTGAATCAACATAGCCTTGTATAGTAGAATGAGAGCCTCGAAAAAATGAGAAGTGAGTTGTATCTCTCAAATACCTAAGAATCCACTTTACTGCACTTCAATGCTCTTTTCTAGGATTTTTCATATACCTTCTCACAACTCCCACTACATGTGCAATATCTAGCCTTCTACACACCATGGCATACATCAAGCTACCAAATGTTTAAGAGTATGGAAACTTAGAGATATACACCATCTCCTCTTGTGTCTTGGGGCTCATCTCCTTGGACAATTTAAAATGACTAGGAAACGTTGTACTAACTTGTTTTGCATCTTTCATTTGAAATATTTTCAGCACCTTCTCTATGTAATCACTTTGAGATAATTTTAATGTGATTTTTCCCATCTCTAGTTATCCTCATACCAAGGATTTCTTTTGTTGCACCCAAATCCTTCATAGAAAATCACTATGATAATTTTTGTTTAAGCTCATTTATATGATGCATATTAGACCTGACAACAAACATGTCATCAACATATAATAACAAGATAATATAGCTACCATTATCCAATCTCTTTTAAAATAAATAAAATGATTAAACTAACATTTGTTATAACCTTAATTAGCCATAAACCTATCAAATCTCAAATACCATTGTCTGAGTGCAACTTATTTTAGCCCATACAAACTCTTTTTCAACCTACACACTAAATCCTCCTTACCATTGACCTTATATCCTTGTGTTTTCTACATACAAGTCTCTTCCTCTAAATCTCCATGGAGAAAAATTGTCTTGACATCTAATTGTTTTAGATGAAAGTATTTTGTATCCTCAAGACTTAGAATAGTTTGAATTGAACTCATTTTAACAACATGAGAAAATATTTCATCAAAATAAATACCTTTTTTTTGTGAAAAAGTAAGACAAGAAATGCAATAACATAGAGATTTAACGTGGTTCACCCAATATGGGTTACATCTACCAGAGAAACAAACATCCACTTTATTTATTATGTAGTGAAGAGAAAATTATAATATGATGATTTCACATCACATAACCACTTATTTATCAAGCATTTTTCAGGTGGTTTACAAGGTCAACTAACAAGGATACGTTACAAGTGTACAATATTTGTATGATTAGTCGCAATGTACCAAAAAATCATAGATGACCTTGCAATTGTTTGTCTTATTCCCATTGCACATGCAAGTTGTATATCCTTTGATAATGATATTTTAGAGGAAAGTTTGAATATATCACAAGTAACAAATATGCTTCTAGTATGATTGTGTGTAAATTTTTAGCATCAACATTTTAGATCATACTCCATGATCCATCATCAAGATGAGAGAGAGTTTAAGAATGCAAATGATAGATTGCAGACCTGAGCTCAAATAAGAAGAGAGATGGTGGGAAGGAAGACACACAAACTAAGGGTGGTTGCCTCTCAATTTGTGTGCCTTCCTTCCCATCCTCTCTCTTCTTATTTGAGCATGGGTTTGCGATCCATCATTTGTATTCTAAAAATCTCTCATCCTGATGATGGATCATGCAATATGATCTAAAACATTGATGCTAAAAGTTTACACACAATTAGACTAGAAGAATATTTGTTACATTTCATGGATTGTGGAAATTTTCTATCATTATATCACAAGTCTTGCATGTTTTGATGGATCAAAGGCTTGTCTTCTAATTTGTACACCTCACATTAGGATCCCATCTCAATATTCATCTTCTTTTATTTCTAATCATCTTGGCATTGCCACGTGTATGACCCCCATTGATTCAGTGAAATGAAACATTCATCTTCTAAACTAGCTACTTTTGATTCATATCTTGCAGACGTCATCCTTATTTTTGGAGTCTCAGATTGAAGAGCTAGAGGACTATCTTGAGGATATTCATTTTCTCTTTACTAACGACATCATTATTGTTAGCCCATCATCTTCATTTGTTATGGATATAGATAGTAGGGATTTGTATCTTACAAACATACCATTCTTGTTTGTAGAGTTTCATATTGCAAATATGGAAGATTATGTTGAGAACATACATCTCATTTTTGTTGACAACCTCATTAGTGTTGTTAGACCATCTTCATTTCCCATGGAGATTATTTTACATTAGTTTTCTTAGAGTCTTGAATTGTCACCTTCTACATTGATTGGGCATCATCATCCTTCATGGATAGTGAAATTTGAAGATTTTCTAAAGGCACACACTATTTGGATTTGGATTCATACTTCTTTTAGCTTATGGGAATGGTTTCTCCAATCTCCAATGGAATTGTTGTTGAACTTGATGAATAACTGAGAGGGGGGGTGAATCAATTATTCAAACACACACTTATAAAACTTTTCTTTGTTGGTCAACTCATAATTAACGTATATAACAACTTCAGATTTGTCAATTAAGCACATCAACATTTACAGGAAACATATAAAATTGAGAACACAAACATTGACATCGAGAACATCGGATTTTACGTGGAAAACCCAAGATGATAAAAACCACTAAGAAGTTAATTCTCATGAAATGTAAGAACACTTGTTAAGGTGGAACCAAAAGGTGATTTGTTACAAAGGCTCATTGCCAGAATATTAAGGCTCACTGCTAATACACAAGGGTTCATTACTAATACAAAAGGCTCATAGACAAAAAAAAAAGAAAAAAAGATAGACTCCACCACTAAGATCAATAAGAAGCTAACCATGAACATAGATCTCCAACAAAAAGATTTGCATCCACTTCGCATATCAATGCACATGAGACTTGATTGATATGTTGATTATTATTAATGATAATTGATGTAAACAACTACACTCCATACTCCATATATACAACCCAAGGAGATCCAAAATGTCATCCAAAAAAATTGCAATAGGTAACACTAAAATATTCCCATGGTGGTAAGAAATGAATTGAGGACCACCTCGATCAATACAACACACCTCACTTAAACCAACATGCTACACCATCATAAAACCAGCCGGTTCCAACATATATATTCAACAAGTTAAAATTTAATGGCTAGGACTGAAACACATCGAGATAGGATTGAACCAAAAATATACAATCTACCAAGATGTAGATTCCATGAACCAAGAGCTATCGGTGACCAGACCAAACACACAAACTGATACACTAGGTTATCACTACACATCAACCGATACACCATTTTGTCGGATACACATAAACTGTTATAGACAAAGGCTACAAGATGAGCATGTTGACATCAATGACAACCATTAATGATGACATCATTGGTTATCATCAACCTCACATTCTAATAATATCCCCCTTTTTCATTGATGGCCACATTCATCAACAACAAAGAAAAAAATAGATATATGTAACTAACCAACCAAAACAGTCTCCCCCTTTGATAACAATGACAAAGGACTAGGAAAACTCCCCCTTGCTAAAACACTTTGCTCACTGTAAGAGGAAGCCTCCAAGCACTGATCCAAAAAGATATAACTATGTAAAGTACTAGATCAATGCACACATTGGTGCATCTAGTGCTCACTGGGAAGGGGTAAAACACCAAACTTTCCCTTGAGATACTCAAAAGTATCCTTACACAAAGTTTTAGTGAATATGTTTCCTACCCGATCCTTTGTGGGCACATACACAAGATTAACTACACCTTCCTCGACCTTCTCTCTGATAAAGTGATATCCGATGTCAATGTGTTTTGTCCTACAAAGCATCACTGGATTCTTTGACATACTAATAGAATTGGTGTTATCACACGTGATAGGTATAGCTCAACAAAAATGCCAAACTAACTCATATATCCTTTAGAGCCTTCTTCATCCATAACACCTGAGTACAACATGAGGATGCAACAATACATTTTGATTTAGCAGTAGCTAGTTTTACATAATCTCACTTCTTTTTGACCAAGAAATTAATTGGGAGCCAAGAAAGAAAGGTCTACCACTGGTACTTCTATTCTCTACACAACCTTCCCAATCTACACCTATGTAAGTCGTCAAGGAAAAATCTAACTCTCTTAGATACCACAATACCATATCTTATGTTTCTTTTAGATATCTGAAAATCCTTTTCACTGCCACAAAATGTGACTCTTTTAATTCTTGCTAAAATCTAGTTGCCAAATATACTACATACATGATATCTAGTCTAGTAGTAGTCAGTTATAACAAACCTCCAATCATTGATCTGTACATAGTTGCATCTGGTTTCGGTGAATCATCCTCTTTAGTCAACTTAAAACTGGTAACAATAGGAGTACAGAGGGGTTTTGAATTCTCCAGGCTAAACTTTTCAGTAACTCTTTCACATACTTAGATTGAGAAATAAAAATACCTTTGTCATTGTGTGTGTGAAAATTGTACCTATTCAGAAGACACAACACATCAGTAAAACATTATTGATTAATGACAAGAAAATATGCAATAAAGAAACATATCATTAACCAGGCGATTTACTGCCTTCTAGTAGATGTGAGTATGGTATTCTTAGAATTTGACCGAGGTCAATGACAATGCAACACCTAAACAAAGGATTTGAATGCAAAAACTGTGAAAATGGATGCAAGATTAATCTATATTTTTTAGATTTTCTATGCAATAACAATATAAGCTAAATTAAATTGATCTAAAAACTTGACAATAATGAATTGAAAGCCACCTATGAATGTAAAAACAAGAAAATAATGTTAGCAATAAATCTCCAAAAATTGCAAAATCTCAAGAATTCGACAGTATAGCAGTGCTATTCTCCAAATTGCATGTGGGTTCCAAATTATAGGATTGAGGCCTGTTTATATAGAAATCCAGGGTTTGAGAACTCATGAAAAGCCAAAAATCACTCCTTGATCAACTCGAATTGATTGGTGAGTTATCAAGAAATTAGAAATAGTTATCTAGTAAAATCATGCAAATTAGCTTTTTAACTCAAAATTGGAAGTTGACATCACTCCAATATGATTTTCAACTGAATCACATGTTGAGTTTAGAAAGTTAACAAATTGAATCAAAGAGTTATTTTTGAGTTTAACTAATCTTCTGATTTTTGCATAGATTTATTTAATTTCCATGTGTTTTATTCTCAACTTAACTGATTTAATCAATTAAATAAATGATTTATGGGTTTATCAATTATTTAATCAAACTTTATCCAAAATTATATTATTAAATTTGACAATTTGATTTTAATCAATTAAATAAATATTCAATCAATTATTTTTAGTAATTGTGATTTATTATCAAATAAACAACATTAATTAAGGAATAATTCTAATTAAATCTAATTAAAATAATTAAGTGGCTAAATAAAGTTTAATTAATTAAATATTTAGCATATTCAATTAATCACACTTTGGATAAATAAAATAATATCATTATCGCCAAATAGTACTTAATCAGATATAATTATGATAAATTAGGAATATTTAGGAATATTCCCCATTGCAGAATTAGAATAGGATCGATTAGGGTTTCGATAATTTGATGTGCAGATGTGCCTTATGACTTTAGGGTCAATTCCGATCGATTTGTTGATGTAGGAGGTCAATGGTATTGAAGCCCATTTTTAGGGTATTACATTTTGCCCCTCTTTGAATTTTTGTGTGAAGCGCAATGGCTCAAAGATAAATCTATTTTGATTGAGATTCAGACTCAGTTATGTGATGGAGAAACTGATCCTGGTTGACTAACCGATTCTGAGATAGAAATCAATTGAAAGATTTAAAGATGTTGATTCAAGTCTTGATTGACCAAAGAACCGAGATGATGTTAATGGTAACAACAATGAACCTGTGATTACAAAGAAGTGATAAAATGCATGATTCTGAACCTATGATTACGAGGAATTGAATATCCTGACTCCAGAACTAATTGTCCAAATGAATTGAAAGGATGCCAAATTCAAACCCTTTAGTTACGAAGAATCAAGGAAATAACACATCTGAACCGATGGTTATGAAGAGTTGATACAGTTTACAACATTAGGAGAACACCAGATTGATACGGATTTTGATGAATCTGATATGCCCCAAGCGATGAGGACTTTTGATGAGTTGATAATTAGACGTGGTTGTTGTCTTGATTATTGAAGAAGATTTGAAAAAGATAGATTTGATAATGGTTTAATGATATAGAATACCATGCCCCCTTCAGGATTAAAATTGAAATATGGTGAGAAAGTCAATGCAAAATGATTAGAAGCAACGTTATTGATTGGAGAAGTGGTTGTACACATTTAGGGACACATTCTGCATCGTTTAGAGGTCTCATTGACCAAGTTTGACTATGTGTGACCATGGTTGACCAAGTTGAAATTTCAAAAGTTTGATGTTAGATGATCAAATAAGTTGATTTTTGGATTTCAAATGATGTCATGAAGGTCGATTATGCAAGCAGTTTGTCGTCCTGGGTCCAAAATTTTAAATTGCATTTTTGACAAAGTAAACGATCTCAGATTTGATTTTGATCCCGAAAATGGATTAAGACTGTAGAAATTAGCTAGGGGTGCAATTTTCATGAAAAACATAGCACTTTTGAAATTTAGGTCAAAACCTATATAAGACAAAAAATGGGTCATTTTCAAATCATTTGTGCGAGTTGACTTTTTAGATTCCATAGAACCCTCTAAGAACTAATATTGTTGTCCCTGTGTCTTCTCATCATTTCAAGCGATCTAGGCGATACTAGCAACCGCGACAGTATGATAACCTAGTAAGTGGACATCTAAGCCTCTTTTCGAATCATTTAAACTCATTTTTAATTGTATTTTTAGGATTTGTAGAAGATTTTATGCATTTTTAACTTTTGCTCCACAGAGTGTCATATGATAGTGGGTAAGTGTCGTGCGACATTCTAAGTCCAATTCATTTGTCATCTCTGTTGTGGTATAATGTCGTATGAGACTCACCCAAGTGTCGTACGATATTTCATCGCGTCCCTCAGTTGTCGTACGACAACTGATGGATTGTCGTATGACTGACAAATGTCATATGGGTTGTTGTATAGTGTCCTACGACACTTGACACTAGTTTTTTATTTTCTGAAGTGTTGTATGGAAAATGAGTTTTTTTAAGTCATTTAGTGAAATTTTTCAAAAATTTTAACGACTCAGCTAGTTTTCATAACATTTAATGCACCTTGTGATATGTTCATTTTCTCATATTACATGCATTTAATGCCTATTTGGATCAAGTTACTGATATCATGCTAGGCTTTATGTGTTCGCTGATGAGGTACCCAAATATTCATGTTTGTGTGTCGCATCTAGCCACTCAAAGGCTGTGTCTTTCGCTGTCAGATCCCTTGAGGGTTCATCTTGTTGCATGTGGCTTTGACTATTTGATCAGTTTAGCTGAGATTCAGGTGAATCATGGACTTATCACTGCACTGGTCGAGTGGTTTCATTCAGAGACCCAGACCTTCTATCTTCCTATTGGGGAGATTACCATCATGCTAGAGGATGTGTATCGCATCTTGCAAATACCTCTCCATGGACCATGCCCAGACTACCTGAGTTCTGGGAACACAAGTCTACATGCTTTCAGGACACTATTTGGAGCTAACGAGAAGATATCCCAGCAGATTTCCTGGGAGACATTGGTACAGAGACATGGGTAGACACATCGCCTAGAGTGTATCTTAGCAGGGATGATTGGGGGATCATCATGTCAGACCATCAGGAGAATGGTTTCCTGATGGGGTGGGCACCCATGGTGTAGCGTGTGATGGCACAACCTACTAAGTATGGATGGGGTCAGAGCCTCCTAGCACACATATTTTCTGAGATGCATGAGGCCATCTACCACGAGGGTAAGATGTTTGCCTATGGAGTTATAGTATTGCAGATCTAGGCATGGGAACCTATCCCTATTTGTAGGCCCATATGTGGTGATGAGAGGTAGGATCAAGAGCTTCTGATTTATAGATATACAGGTTATATCACACAGGTTCAGATAGATAGGACAAAGTACTGGAGGAGGGTCCTAGATAATATGACTATAGTCATCTAGTGCCCTTACTTACAGGTTGAGGCATGGCCGACTGCTAGAGTGCAGTTTGGTTATTTTTGTTAGAGCAGGATTCTGATTAGCTGCTCTACTAGCATGCTCGAGAGATTTTTGATTACCCAGGTCTGGAGGCAGTATGGCCTCATACAGGATGTACTGCAGGAGTTAGCTTCCTATGCACAATAGGTTAGAGAGATTGGATTGGGGTGGGATCCTATATTATCATACGTCATGTGTAGTTTGGAGTACAATGGGCTGCAGAGCAGGGATTGGGACTACGGTGTACAGGTAGTAGATGTTGGGGTGATAGATGCCTACATTGCACATCTTGTAGAGCACCCATTTAGACGATTATCTGATCCCACTAAGCCGATCCCAATGATGGAGGAGGTGGATGATGTCATGGGGGCACCTAGGGGTAGGGGACAATGAAGGAGAGAGGTACCAGCACAACCAATCCCTCTAGTTCATAGAGTAGTAGGGGATCCATCCTAACCAATGGTAGATGCTCATCCTACTCCTATCTCATGAGCAGTTCCATTGGTGAGACCATCATTTTTGTAGAGACGGTATACTAGAGGTGAGGGCGCAGTATTGGGTGCCATGGGTAGCACTGCAATAGTGGAGGTTTTGGGTGCACACCAGGATGTGCAGATGGATGAGGCATAGGAGGTGCCCAATTTTGACCAAGGTGCTAAGGTTTGACACCGTAAGGCATAGACATACATGTGGCAGTGGTGGTGATGAGATGATAGAAGAGGAGGCAGCTGAGGAGGCAGACCTAGGTTTGAGGCAAATGCCTCAGGATATCATAGGCTGACTACGCCATCAGATCAGGGACCTAAGAGCCTAGAGATTATCGTCAGAGATTCAATTGGAGAAGAGGGACACCTAGCTTTGTGATGCTCGCAAAGAGGTGAGATGACTACGGGAAGAGGTGGTACATCAGACAAGCAAGGCAACATACTATGTGTGCTTATTTTTTGGTTGTGCCACCTGGACACCGGATGACTTCTTATTCTTAGTACATGCTGGAATCAGAGGGAGCCAGAGCACCATGAGTCGATCCACCACCGGATGTGCCAACAAGAGGAGGAGCAACACTTGATGCTGAGGATCAAGCAGAGAGTTGATATGCTTAGTCAGCTCATTTTTGACATTCTTATTGTACTTGATAGCTCAGTGGAGCTCATGCTTTGTATTGTATGCACATTGTGCACCCCATGTACTATATCAACATTATATATATATGAGATCATCTTTGGTTTGACTTCATAGCACTTGTCATTTTAGATTATGATGTTATTATCATGTGATGCAAATGTATGTAGTGGATATATGAGATGCTGATGAAAATGATATGATATGTAAATGCAACGATGCACATGATGTTTTTGTAGGTACAAGAAGAGTTCAAGTGCTTAGTCATTGTCAAAAAGGATGTTTAACCTAGAATGATGACTGCTTGCTAATTAGTTGGAAAGACCTTGACGTGAAGCTCGGTCCTTGTGATGTGTTTTTGTGCAATTTTGAGAATATCAAGCACCATGCTGAATTCAAATCATGAAAAAACTTGCAACCAGAGTAAATGCAAAATGCAAATGAAATGAAAACCTAGGACTTAGTCACTGATCATTTGTCAATCTTTATCATCATTGAATATTTAAGGTAACACGGGATAGTCTATACAATGTCCACTGATTAGGCAATGATGAACATATGAATATTTAATTTTAGTCAAAAATGTCAGATTAGATATAAGAACCAAGGCACAAGAGCCAGGATGACCTGAATATCATGTCCATTTTGATTTAGCAATTTGTATAAGCATCTGAGCATAAATATTGTGATGACCTGAATACGTCTTGCATACAAACACACCAAGCAGTTGGGAGATCATTCTTGTTCCAATGTGAATTACCCGTAGTGGTCCATTATTGTTCACATCCTTGGGTAATATCGCATTTTGCAATAGGAATAAAAAATCACTAAAAAATACAAAGTTAGACCTTACTTCCCTAAAGCATCTAGGTATCAAAGGTCAAGGTACACGTGGCCATCCAATTATGATGTAGGCACTTATATTGAAGACCAATTCATCCATAGTTTTCAACGTAATTAGATTTTCACTTACAAACATAAAACAAATAAAATATTATGCCCCTAGTCATCACTCTCTAAATATTATAGAAGGACATCATCGATGAGCTCAAAGGGACATAATATGCAAAAATCTCAATGCGAAACAGTGAACATACAAAAAGATCTTAACATATATCAAAGATTGAGTTGTGTAATGTTGTAGTTTTCTTGTGTTGGTGTCAGTTGCAAAATCCTTTTCTGGTAGGGAGACAAACAGACTAACTCAGAAAGAGCATTGAAGGACATTGACTAGATATGACTCATCTGAGATACAGAGGACCATATGATATGACACTGATTGTCCCCAAGTTGGAAACATTGATAGGATGGCGATGCTTGTTTTATGGTGTACGAACTGACTTTATTGAATTGCAAGATATATACAAACTGAAGTAGTATATAAAGCTGGAAAAAACCAAGATTGCTTTGATAGATGGAGCATTTTATACAAGTGGCACTCATTTTTTGAGTTTGCACCATCTTGGCAGAGATTCTATTTTGTTCTACCAAGAAGCCTGTTTACTAGGTTTTCACCAAGGAACTTTTTCTTTTTCTTCTTTTTTTGTATTTTTCATCTTTTCAATTTTTTTGTATTTTTGCATTTTTTGATTTTTTTTGTTGAATCACCAAGGCGCCTATTGCTAGGTTTTCACCAAGATGATCATTTTTTTCAGGACTTTTTCTAATTTTTATACTTTTTTTAGGACATTTTCAACATACTAAATGTCTTAGGCATAGGATTTCTTCAGGTGATGAATGTTGACTGGTTCTCGAAGCTGTTCTCCTTTAGTCATTAAGAGTTGATAGGCTCTTGAGCCAAAAGAAATAGTGATAACAAAGGTACCCAACCAGTTGGGTTTAAACTTCCCCTTGTGTTCTCGATGAGATTGATTTTTAGTGTTCTCTCTCAAGACTAGATCGCCAACTTGAAATTCTTTGTGTTTGACCTTTTTATAGCCTCTAGACATTTGTTTCTGGTATACTCATAGATGATCATACACTAGTTGTCTGCGCTCATCTAGTAGTTCAAATTCTTGCAACCTGGATACTCTGTAATCGTCATCGGTTACCAAACCATGCATTTTGATTTTGAGTGATGGGATTTCAACCTCAATAGGTAATACCACTTCAATCCCATATACTAAAGTGAAGGGAGTAGCTCCAGTGGGTGTTCTGATACTTGTTCTATAAGCTGAAAGAGCTGGATTTATCATTAGATGTCAATCTTGCCCTGTTTTGTTGACTGTACGGTGCAAGATTTTCAATAGGTTCTTATTAGATGCTACAGCTTGCCCATTCCCTTGTGGATAGTAAATAGATGACCAATGTTGAGTTATCTTGAATTTGGAACATAAGGAGTCTAGGTCCTTTTTCTTGAATTGTCCTCCATTGTTAGTGATGATGGAGTGTGGGATGCCATACCAACAAATTATGTAGTTCAGAATGAACATTGAGATCTATTTGCCGGTTGCCTGTGTCAATGGAACTGCTTCAACCCATTTTGTGAAGTAATATATTGCAGTAATTATGGGTATGACCATTTGATGAATGTGGATATATGGCTCTTATGAGATCAAATTCCCATTGTTGAAAAGGCCATTGTGTTGTAAAGGGAATCAAATCTCTTCCTGACACGTGAATCAAATTACCATGGACTTGGCATTTTTGACAATTCTTAGCATATTTCATGGCCCATTTCTCCATGTCTGGCCAATAGTACCCTACCCTAATGAGTTTTTGAGCTAACGCTAGACCATTGGAATGTGATCCACAAATATCTTCATGGAATTCCTCTAATGCACACTACGACTCTTCACATTCTAAACATCTAAGAAGTGTACCATCTAGACTTTGTTTGTATAGATCATTACCAATGATGACATATCATGATGCATTTCAGATAAGGTAATGTTTTTCATGGTGTTTAAAGGTATCAGGAATGATTTGGTCTTGAAGGTAGGAGTATATTTTTTTGTAGCGGGAGGAATCATGACCAACAACGGTGCAGATCATGCAGGTTTCTGGGAAATCATAGGCAGGGAATGACAATGCTTCCACCATGAACTCATCGTGTAGCTCATGTTTGAGCTATTGTAGAAGAGATTATAGCATTGCCATGGCATCAGCTATCTTATTCTCTATTCTAGGTATATGTTCAAATGTTATAGAAATGAAGTACTTCTTAAGATCATCTACCATGTGCTTGTATGGAATGAGCTTTTCATCTTTTGTTTGATACACATAATTGACTTCGTGAATGATCAATTATGAGTCTCCATGAATGTGTAGTTCTGTTACTCTCCATTCGATTTCTATTTTCATTCCATTTAACAAAGCTTCATATTCTGCTATGTTGTTGGTGCAAGGGAACTTGATTCAGAATGCTTTTGGAATGGAGTAACCCTGAGGTGTGATGCACAATATACCAGCTCCAGATCTATTTTGTGTAGAAGATTCATCAAAGAATAAACACCATGTTCTGTAAGATAGGTGCATGATAGAGGAATTGGGAAATTCCATTTGCATTGGTTGATTATCGAACATTGGAGCTCCAACTAATTGATTTGCGATCACTTGTCCTTTGATGACTTTTCATTCAACATACTCCATGTCGAACTTTCTCAGTAGCATCACCCATTTTGTTAATCTACCTGTGAGAGCATCTTTTCTTAACAAATATTTCAATGGATCAATATTTGCTACTAGTTGTGTGGTATGAGCTAACATGTAGTGCCTCAGTTCCTATGATGAAAAGATCACAGCTAGATACACCTTCTCTATCATGGAATAATTATTTTGATAAGCCACCAATGTTCTATTGATATAGTAGATAGCTCATTCCCATTTATTCTCATCATTTTGCACCAATAATGCCCCCAATGATGTATTTGTTGTAGAGACATACAATATTAATGGATTTCTCTGAATAGGAGGCATGAGAATTGGTGGATTCACCAGGTATTGTTTGATATGATTGAAGTTCTTCTCACATTCTTCACTCTAGTTGTATATCACACCTTTATGCAATGTTTTAGTGAAAGGTTGTGATATGTCAGCTAACTGAGAGATGAATCCTCTGATAGATTGTATCCTCCCTTGTAGAGTGCACATTTGACTTATGTTCTTAGGAGGTTGCATCTCCATGATTACTTTGACTTTTGCTGGATCTACTTCAATACCTTTCTTTGAAACAATGTACCCTAAAAGCTTTCCTGAAGTGACACCAAAGGCACATTTCTTAGGATTCAGTCGGAGACTAAATTTTTCCATTCTATCCAGTATTGTACCTAAGTTAGTTAGATGTTCCGATCTCTTCATTGATTTAGCCAAGGTGTCATCGACATAGTCCTCCATGTTTTTATGCATCATATCATGAAAGATAGTCATCATGGCTCTTTGATATGTAGCACCAGCATTCTTAAGACCAAATGGCATCACATTCTAGCAGAAAGTACCCCATGCATAGGTGAAAGCTGTATTTTCTTGATCTTCGGGAGCTATCTTGATTTGATTGTATCCGGAGAAACCGTCCATTAAAGAGTACATTTCAAATTTTGCAATCATATCCACTATCATATCGATGTTTGGTAGTGGAAAATCATCCTTAGGGCATGCTTTGTTTACATCTCTGATACTAGAACTATGTTTGAGATCCATTTTGCATAATCTATGACTTAGATAAATCTGGCTTTAAGCATTTTCTCTAGCTCAGATTTGACAAGGAATACAACATGAGGATACATTTTTTGCAACTTTTTCTTGATTGGTTTAACTCCTGGAATGATAGAGAGATGATGCATGATGAGATTAGGATCCAATCTTGACATATCTGAATATTTCCATGCAAAGTTGATCTTTTTTTCTATTAAGAATTTTGTGAATCCCTATTTCTCTTCTTCTAATAGAGATTGTGCTACATGAATTAACTGGCATTCCTCTATTGTGCCTAGATTGATAGATTGAGTTGGTTCTACCAAAACTAGTGATCTGTCATATAAATGATTTAGAGGGACATCAAATATCTCATCCTTAGGCACCTCAGAGAGGTTTTCACCTTTAGATATGTCTTTTGTTTTTACTATTTTTGGTTTTGAGACTACCACATAGTGGTTTTCACCCTCATAACTCTTTCTTTTTTCTTTTATTCTTTTGACTAAGGTATTTGATATCCGACTCCGTCATCCTAATGCTAGGTTCACTGATGGAAGTCATCATGGGTTCTACCACATTTAGGTAGCATGCAAGAGCGTAATCTATTTGGAAAGTATGGATGTCTTGGCTTGGATCATTGGATGTTTGGTCAATAAGCTCAGGATTTTGGATGGTAAGCGTAGGAAGAATTGGTTGATAGTGTTTACACATATAGTGTTGTCATCATTGGTCATGATCTGACTCTCAAATTCAAAAGTGATATTACTACTCAAGATATTCAGTCCATTAAGTATCTCAACATCATCATTGGATCCTATGTTAGTAATAAGTGAATCAACTTTGCGAGGTCTTTCATTTAGTTCTAGACTCACATCAGATGTAGATGCGTATTGGTGAATAACATCTATATATTTTTCTGTTATAAGCTCATCTTCTTCTGGAACAATTCCCCATTTACAGTCATTAGATTCCTCATCAAGATCTCTGGGAAAGTCAAGAACATGTATGAAATTAGATTGAATCCCCCAAGAAGCATTACCTTCAGAGTCTGAATGAAATTCATACTCATGAGAATCTATCTTAGAATCACTAGAGTGTCCCAAATGTTCAGTTATAGTGAGGGATGTCTCTTCTTCTATTAGATCATTTTGTTCTTTTGGAGTAGTAGGTTCTTGTGTGTCTACCACATTGATTCTCTCTTTAGGTGTTTGATCATCTTTGAGAAGGTCTAATATGTCCCAAGGGACACGTTCATAAAGAAAAACATCTATGGTATTTGAATCATCATTGTCTTCATGATATGTTTCCTTTTCTTCTTGATTAGCCATCCTCAGTTCTATTTGTTCTATAACATGAGATGAATCACCACTGAGATGGAAAGGTTTCTTCAAATAAACTATGCCTATTGTATCCTTGTTTGTTCATCCACAATGTTTGATGGGTTCGATGATACATTTGCCTCTTGTTCCTAGAGGTCTTTTTCTAGTATATCCCATCTTGGAGATTAGTTTGTGTTCTGGTCCATAGGATTTTGAAGGGACCTTGAATGATTTAGAGTCACATGCTTGAATTGTTTGTGATTGAGATTCATCTTTGTATAACCAAGCAAGCACAACTTCTTCCTCATCAGATTCTTGTTTGGATACTTGTTCTGTGATGAAACTCCCATTAAAGATAACCTGGGGTTCTTTAGTTGTAGGTTTCACTTTCTCTGAAGGTTGTCCATAAGACTTATGTGAGAGCGGGAGGGATGTGAGAGATAGGATCGGTTCCATAGTGTATTCCCCCATGCATGTATCTTTGATCTTGATTTCTTTTTCTATGTCTTTCATTTTAGATGTAGATGTTATGCCGACTTGTTTGGTAGAAGACTCTCTATTGTGTGGGACAAGTTTGGCTACACTTTCCTTCAAAGCATTGCAAGATACTGACATGTTTGTAGGTATAGTGACCTCTACTCCATCGTAGGGAAATTTGACACATTGGTGGTATGTTGATAGAATAGCTTGCATTTCATGAATCCAAGGCCTTCCTAAAAGGATGTTATAGGCTAGTGGGAGGTCCAACACTTGACAAGTGATATCTCTGATGACAGGTCTCATTGTGATAGGTAGCACAATGAATCCTTTTGAGGATCTTTCTTGTTCATCATATGCCTTGATGTTAGTTTCTTTTTAGGATCGATATCTTCTTCTGACAACCCCAGTTGTGTAACCAGTTTATAAGAACAAATGTTTAGACCAGCTCCCCCATCTATCAAAACACACTTGACATGACGGTTTTTAATTAGGACTTCAATATGAAAGGGATGGTTATGCGGATGACAATGAGTTGTCATCTTCCTCTGAAAAGGAAATATATTGAACGGAAGTCAAATAATCCACCATAGTTGAAAATCGATCAAGATCAAGATTTTATGGAACATTGGAATTGATCAGAACTTTGTCTAGGACAACTCAATGAGCAGGAGACATTCAAAGAAACTCAAATATAAATATATTCACATTTGTATGTTGGTGTTGCTGGATGATGTGGTATGATGTTGTTTTGGACTCTTTAGAGTTGGAATATTTAGGTGTAGCCCTTTGTTTAGAAGTAGATACAAGATTGAATGGCACTTTCAGGGAATTTGATGAACCTAAGTTTGGTCCTAGAAGATTTACCTAAGCTTGAGATCAAGTGTCTGAATTAGCCAATCTGTTGTCTTTGTCCTTTCTGACAATGGTGATGACATTATAGTATTGAGATGTGCATGGTTCTACCATGTTGATGACATCATTGTTTCCAGAGTAAGTGTAATTGACCTTAGCACCCATGTTTGGTTTAGAAGATGAATCTCCTTGGGTGTGTTTCGGAAAAGATTTCGTGAATACCATATGATCATTATTGAACTTATGGTTGTCAATCACAATTTCTCCAATGTCAATTTTGTCTTGAATAAGATGTTTCAAATGCATGTAGTTGTTGGTTTTATGACCCTTGTTTTGATGGAAATCATAGAAATCAGTCTCCTTCCACCATCTAGGTTTGACTTCGGGGTCATATGGTTTGATCTCAGGTAATGTGATGATGTTATTTTCCAATAAGGTTCTCATGGAAAATTCCAAGGACTCACCCAAAGGAGTGAACTCGCATTTTGATTTTGTAACCCATGGTTTTTACTTATTCAAATTTTTAGAAAGCTTAGTTGTTTTATTTTATGAGGCTTTTATAGATTGAGTGCCAATAATGAGGTTAAATGTTGGTGCTTTGGGTGGAGCACTGATGTGACCAACAACACAATCGGTGACAACATTCTTAGTCTTGTTCCAGAACTTGACTTTGTCTTTTTTGTTGGAAATGGAACCTAAATCATACTTGTTCTCTTTTTGAAGTGAGATATCCCCTTTATGAACAAGTACGTCCTCTATTTTCATGACACTATCCACCATTTTGTCAAATAAGGTATGTGTAATCACTAAAAATTGGACAACATCATTTAAGTGAACAATCAAGGCAAGAATCAATAAAATTAAATACAATTAAATCAAATCAAGTCAAAATTAAAGATAAATTGCAATTAAACCTTAATTCAAATTTAATTGAAAATCAAAAGCCAATAAATCAATTCAAACCTAATAAATCATGATTAATCAATAAATTGTACAATTAATATAATTAATTGTATAGTTCAAATTAAATGAAATCAACCCATTTAAGGGGTACACATGACTAAACAAATTAAATAAATTCAATTAATTAATTCCTATTTTCTCTCAACCACCAAATGGGAGGAAAATGAATCTGTAGACTATGATTTTGAACTTGTTACCTGTCTTGAAAGGCTGAAACATTCAAACATTAGACTAATCTAACATGTTCATGAACTAAAAAACAGCATAAGACATGAAAACAAAACCAAAGCCACCTCAAGATTGTTGCTAAAAAAACAAGTGCTATAGAGAAAATGTTTGATTCGCTTCAATTAGAGGGATGTGGGTGTGCTCTCTAAGCACTTGGAGCATATTCTAATGCATACTAAGATTGATTTTAGACCAAATATAGGTGTGATATGATGCTATATGCTATGCAAAACAATAAAAGAAACTATGTTAATCCATTATTGCTAAGCTATGATGTTCTTTAAGAAAGCTTGAAGATGATAAAAAGAAACTAACAATTAGTATTGCTTATGCTAAGTCTAGAGCTAAATGGACATGATAACAATGCATAAAATGAAAGGTGAATGGGTATTTTGCTCTTGGAAATGAGGACTATTTATAGACTTTTGGGAGGATGAATGAGTGGCTAGGATCAAAATCCTTAAAAGAGGCCAAGATTCATTCAAAGGGGAGCACATGGATTGTGCTTGTTCAAGGCCACCTCCTTGTGACAAGTGTCACAAGGGCATTGGGTTGAAAGATGGGAGGAATGTGCACAATTTGGGAAATGTGCCTAAGGTCAAAGGGTGTAAGAAAGGGGTGAGGGGCTTCTTAAATGCATCATAAATGCATGTAAGAGGGATAAGGAGGCTTTAAATGCACTTAATGCATGTAAGAGAAGCCTCTAGAAGTTTGTTGACTTTGGGTCAAGCTTAGGAGTTGGCTAACCTTGTTTAGGGAATGTGACAAGGTTAGGGGGAGGATTAGGATTAGGATTAGGGGATTTTAGGATTAGGATGGGTGAAGAGGTTGGGTTGAGAAGTTTCTAGAAGAGTCTAGAGTTTTCTTAAGTTTTATGGAATAAAAGTTTATTCATTCCAAAAGCTTAAGTTTGGGAAAATTTATTGAAATATTTTCAATAAATATGAAAATTAAATATTTAATCTTAATTAAATATTTTGAGTTGAGATTAGGGTTAGAAAAGGTGGGATTAGCCTTTTAATCGAAATTAAGAAGGGATTAGAAGATTTTGGAAGAGGTTAGTGGTCTTAGGAAAAAAGGCCAACTTTTGGTCAAAAAATAAATTAATTATTTTTTGGAGGATTTTTGGTCAATTTATTAATTAAAATAATTAATAAATAGGGGATTAATGTTTAAATAAGATTTAAACATTTTTGGGAGGGATTTCTTAATTAAATATTTTTAATTAAGATAAAGGGATTTAATGACATAAAAATAAATTAATTAATTAAATAAATAATTAATTAATAAATGATGATGTCATCAGGGATTTTTCAGAAAATAAAAATAATTTATTTTCTAAAGGATTTTTAGGTGTCTACATTTTGCCCCTCTTTGATGCGATGTCGCAAGTAGCATGACGTCAAAGACAAGAAAATAAGATGCCCAAGGCTAGAATTTAGAGGAATAAGGGATTGTGCCCCCTCGAGAAAATAACGCAAGGAGCAAACATTGTGAAATTTTCTCGAAAGGAAACAGAGAAGGAAGGACCTAGGAAGAAGGGGAGATAAATAACCAAGCTTCCAAGAGCAAAGATGAGTGAATGCAAGATGAGATGGAATGCAAAATGCAGGATGCAGCTACATGAGGATGCAAGATTAATCTATATGATGCAGGATGCAGGGGAGATGGGGAAGCTCCAAGTGCAAATGTGGAGAGCACAACCTAGTTTAATATAGCAATGCTAGAGACCTGCCAAGGATACTGGGATCACGAGGCCTTGTCACCAGTGTTGCATAGGACTGACGTGAAAAAGACACGCAGGGTTGCCCCAGCATCGCACATGAAACCCGAAGGAGGCATGGTGGAAATGATGCTGAAGAAACCACAAACACACGACTGACTCACAGGCAGAAGCAAAAGATCAAAAGACCTTGCCCCAGATTATCCTCATTCGCAGCACACCATGATATAAAGGATCGTGGTGACGTTGAGTAGAGAATAATGAGAGGCTGTAAAAGATTAACAAGACCCAAAGGACAAAATCCAAGGTCAAAATGAAAACTCCAAAAAGACATCCTTTGCCAAGGAGAGAGATTTGATGTGATTGATGGTGGGAAGATTGGTCGGACAGGAGGAGATATATCCTCAAGGACCAGGATGGAAGATTAGGTCAGACAGGAGGAACGATATATCCTCAAGGACCCATGGGTTGGTGAGAGAATAAGTGTAGTTGTTCGCTGGCAAAAGCTGAAGTTCAAGGAATAATCAGGATGAGCAAGGATAAGTCGACAATTGATGTTGCTGAAGCACAAGGCCTGAGTGGGACTAAAAGTTTTCTGAGGCTGGGGATGGGACAAGATATTTGATCAAATGCTGCTGCAGGATGGACAAAGGTTATGTACAACAAGGAGGAACGATATGCACAAGGGATATGTACAGAAGCTCAGGATTGGGGATAGGAAGATCACACTCGGCGGGACTCTCACTAGGACGGAGACAAGAAGGATATTTACAGAAAGGATTGCGCTATATAGGAAAGGGATAAGGATATGGTACAAGATATGGTACAAAGCTTTGGAATAGGATATGGATTGCAGATGGGTTGGAGGAAGATGGAAGCCGAATGCTTGGAGGATAGGGGAGATGGAACTGCTGGGAGATCTATTATGGATGGAGGAAGAGGACGGTAGTTGAAAGGACAACTGAATAGATAAATAGCCCAGTTTACTATGTTGGCGCCTGTTTACCAGGTTTTCACCAACATACTTGTCCAAGGCGCTTGAATTGCCAAGTTTTCACCGTTTGGACGATCATTTTCTCTTTCTCTTTTCTTTTTTTCTTTTTTTCTTTTTTTTTTTTTCTTTTTTTTTGCTTTTTTGAATGTTTTTGGATTTTCTGATATATGCAGGATCAGGTTCAGGCATAGAACCTCTTCAGATGGATGATGTTGATAGGATCATTCAAGGGCTCACCTTCTGGTGTTGATAGCTGATAGGCTCCCGAGCCGAAGGATGCGGTGACAACATAGGGGCCCAACCAAGTAGGCTCAAACTTGCCTTTCTTTTCTCTATTTGCTAGGACCTTCTGATTTTCTTTAAGGACCATGTCATCGACCTGGAATTGTCTAGGATGGACCTTTTTGTTATAACTCCTTTTGAGTCGATTTTGGTATGCCACCAGGTGATCATATGCTTGCTGTCTCTTTTCATCTAACAGGTCTAGCTGTGTGAGATGGGCTACACGATAATCTTCATCAGTGGTGTAGTTCTTCATGGAGACTCACAATGAGGGGAGCTCAACCTCGATCGGTAGAACAGCTTCAGCACCATATACAAGGGAGTATGGGGTGGTGCCTGTGGGAGTGCGATAAGAAGTGTGGTAGGCCCAAAGGGCGGGATTGATTTGGAGGTGCCAGTCACGACCAGAATCATTGACAACCTTCTTGAGGATTTTCAAGATAGTTTTGTTAGTTGCCTCAGCTTGGCCATTTCCTTGAGGGAAATATGGACTGGAGAAACGGTGATGGATGTGGAGTCTGGCACATAGATCATCCACATGCTGGTTTTCAAAAGGTGTGCCATGGTCTGTGAAGATGGTAGATGGTATGCCGAAGCGACAAATGATATGATAGAGGATGAACTTGGATATTTGGATGCCAGTAGTAAGGGTGAGTGGAATCGCTTCAACCCATTTGGTAAAGTACTCTGTGGCTGTTATGATATACTTATGTCCATCCGAAGAGAGGGGGGTGATCAAGCCAACGAGGTCGAGGCCCCAACATGAAAAAGGCCATGGTGGTGCAATAGGCTGTAGATCTTGTGCTGGTGCATGTATCAAATTGGCATGCTGTTGACATGGGAGACATTTCTTGACAAAATCACATGCATCATGTTCCATTGTTGGCCAATAATATCCAACTCTAAGCAGCTGCTTTGCTAGAACCATGCCACTCGTGTGGGCACCGCAAATTCCAGCGTGAACTTCTTGTAAGGCCAGGACGGCCTCGTTTGAATCTAAACATCTAGATAGGACATTGTGATACCCACGACGATATAGGGTGTTGGCTACAAGAGTGTAGCGGGAAGCTCTGCGAATAAGGTTTTGGCGTTGGTTATTGGTGAGATGGGGAGATATGATACCATTTTTTAGATATGCATGGATGTCGTGGTACCATGGGGATTGGGGACCAACCAAGACACATACCATTTCTGCATCAGCGTTCTCATAAGCTGGCGTATGTAGCTGCTCGACTAGGAATTCATATTGTGATGCGTCGCGTGGGATTTCTAACAAGGATCCAATGGTTGCCATTGCGTCCGCTGCTTTGTTCTGAAGTCTTGGGATCTGTGTGAACTGTAGATGTAGGAAATGCTCTTGCAGTTTGTCCACCAGCTCTTTGTAAGGTAGCAACTTGTCATCCTTTGTTTGATATTCATCTAGGACTTGTTTGATAATCAGCTGTGAATCTCCAAATACTTGTAATTCTATGATATTCCACTGAATGGCTGTTCTGAGACCTAAGATGAGTGCCTCATATTCTGCAATGTTGTTGGTACATGGGAATCCCAATTTGAATGATTTTGGGATGTAGTCACCTTGAGGTGTGACGAATAGGATTCCTGCCCCTGATCCATGTGATGTGTAGGAGCCATCAAAGTATAGTTTCCACATGGGCTGCTCTTCAATCATGCATAAGTGTTCATCAGGGAATTCCATGATTAGTGGATAGGCATCCACCAGTGGTGCTTCTGCTAGTTGATCGGCAATGACTTGCCCTTTGATTGCTTTGCGATCAATATACTGGATGTCAAACTCACTGAGTATCATGACCCATTTTGCCATACGGCCTGTGAGAGTTGTCTTTGATAGTAGATATTTGAGGGGGTCCACCTTTGAAATGAGCTTGATTGTGTGACTGAGCATGTAATGTCTAAGCTTTTGAGTGGTAAAGACCACTGCAAGGCATGCTTTTTCCATAGGTGAATAATTAAGCTCATATCCGACAAGAGTGCGACTGATGTAATAGATGGCTCTCTCCTTGTTGTCATCATCATGCTGAGCTAAGAGTGCCCCCAGTGCTGTAGTGGTTGCCGAGATGTAGAGTATGAGAGGGCGTCCTGGAACTGGTGGTACTAGGATTGGAGTGTTAGCTAGATACTCCTTGAGCTTATCAAAGCTTCTTTGACATATGGGATCCCACTTGAAGTTGGTGTCTTTGCATAAGAGATGTGAGAAGGGTTGGCACTTGTCTGCTAGCTGAGAAATGAACCGACGCACTGATTGAAGCTTTCCTTGTAGGCTTCTGAGCTGTTTGAGTGTTCTTGGTGGAGGCATCTCTGTTATTGCTTTGACCTTCTTGGGGTCTATCTCTATGCCTCGTCGCGATACTATGAAACCTAGGAGCTTTCCAGATGTAACACCAAAGACACATTTCTTTGGATTAAGCTTTAAGCCATAATGATTCAGACGATCAAACACACGCTCTAAGATGTTGAGGTGTTCATCCCTTGTTTTGGATTTTGCAAGGATATCATCCACATAGTCTTCAAGGATCTTGTGGATCATGTCATGGAAGATCGCTGTCATTGCTCGCTGATATGTTGCTCCTGCATTCTTTAGCCCAAAGGGCATCATATTGTAGCAGAAGGTACCCCATGGGGTTGTGAATGCTGTTTTATGTTGATCTGCTTCTGCTATATGAATCTGGTTGTAACCGGAAAAGCCATCCATGAGTGATAGCATTTCGTGACCCGCTGTGAGGTCTACAAGCATGTCTATGTTTGGCAATGGGAAATCATCCTTAAGGCATGCCTTGTTCAAGTCCCTGAAATTAGTACAGATTCTGATGTCGCCAGAAGGCTTTGTGACTGGCACCATGTTAGAGATCCATTCTGAGTAGTCAATTGCTCTGATGATTTTTGCTTGAAGGAGCTTCTCAAGCTCTGCTTTAACTAGTAATGCTACCTTTGGATGCATTTTCCTTAGCTTCTGCTTCACTGGCTTAACGTTTGGATCTACTGATAGATGATGAACAACAAGGTTTGGATCAAGCCCAGGCATGTGGGCGTATGACCATGCAAAGTTGATAACTGATTCCTTGAGCAAGGTGCTGAGAGCCATTTCTTCTCCTTCTGTTAGGTTGACTGCAATGTAGGTGATCCTTGGACATTCTTCTATTCCCAAGTTGATTGGCTTGGTCTCTTCTATGATGATTGGAGATTGCTCTGGTCTATAATCTTGGATAGGGGGAAGAGGCAAGGCTTCATCTTCTAGCGCTTGAATTGCCAAGTTTTCACTAGAAGATACGCCCTTTATTTTTACTGTTTTGGAGTCAGAATGTGCCCCAGAAGGGTTTTCACATAAAGAATCATGATGTTCTTTTGCTTTATCATTTTTGCGACTAAAGCTTGCCTCTTCCCCAAAATATCCTTCTGGGTGAAGCTGATAGACAGAGGTTGATGTTGGATCTTGATTGCTTGCTGGACCTGATGCCCCCATGAATTCTAGGAGTGCTTGTGCGCTTTGGAACTCATCGATGTGTGCAATGCTTGGTTGGTCCCAATCTATGAGGTCGGGGTTTGTGAGGGGAAGATCTATGAGGTTAATGGAGAGTTGTTGGAGAACAGAAGTCCCCAGGAGGGTGTCGTCGGCAAAGATATCGTCATAGGATCGGATGTCTTTCTCTTCGGGGATGTCTTCGATTTCCACAAGGTCATCCTGGCTATTCGAAAAGTTCACGTTGGTCATGTTAGTGCCCTCAGTTGTGGTATTGGGCTCTTGTTCAAGCAGGCGAGAGGTATTAAAGCCAAGTCCTTGCTGTTCTGGATTCTGGGATGGTATGATAGGAAATAAGTTTCCATCCTCTTGTGGTCCTAGACCACCACCTTGATAGTTATAGTGTTCTGTGACATTTTTGTAGGGGATTGGATATTTCTCTTTGAAGTACTCAAGAAGTTGTGTGTCACGTGATGGGGGATCTTTGTATAACCATTTGTTAATATCTGGATCCATTTCTTTGCTGTTGATGGTACCATGAGACTCAAAAGTCATGTTTCCGATTTGCTTGAGCTTATAATGTTCTTCAACAGGCTTGTTTTGACAACTTGGGCGCCCTTGAGTATGTGGATCACGTGGAAGAGCTCCTACAGCAAATGCATCACTGAGGCTGTATTCGCCACAACCTTGGTTGTTGATCTTGATGGATGATAAGGTGGAAGAGAGGATGGTCTCTGGATCGCGATGGGATCGGGATGAGCTAGCAATAGAAGTACCAATATCGGTTCCAGGACAATGAGTAGAATGAGGGAAAGATGTTTCCATCGCAAGGCAGTATGCGAAGGGGTTAGGGTCAGCGTGGATGGTAACCTCAGTGCCTTGATGTGGAAACTTGATGCACTGATGGTAAGTAGATGGTACGGCCTTAATGGAATGGATCCATGGACGACTGAGGAGGATATTGAACGGTAGGTCAAGATCAACAACGTGGCAGAGAGTATCTTGCGTTGCTGGGCCTAGCTGGATAGGCAAAGTCATAGTACCTTCAGAGGTACGCTCCAAGTTATCATATGCTTTAATAGTGATCATCTCATGTTGTATGTCGGCCTCCGTGAACCCGATCTTCTTGATGAATTTTAATGTGCACAAGTTGAGGGCTGAGCCATTATCCACCAGAACTCGTTTGATGGCGAAATCTCTGACCATGACGGCAATGCGGAGAGGAAGAATATGGTCAGGAGCGACATCTGGTATATCAGATTCTTTGAAGGATAAGGCACATGCTGCTGATAGGTGTCCCACAAGAGTTTCAAACTGAGTTGTGTTAATATTCATGGGGACATGGCCTTCTTTTAGAGCTTTGTCCAGGATCTCCTGATGGATGGGTGATGTGCGGAGCAAATCCAAGATAGATATTTGGGCTGGCATGTTCCCAAGATGCTCTATGATATTGTATTGTGCACTTGGTGCATTATGCTGTGTTGCGCGTGCATTTGATGCTAACCTAGTGTTAGACTGTGCTGTGGATGCAGTAGATGTTGGCCTTGGAGGAGCAGCTGACCTTGGAGGAGCACCGGCAATAGTTATCCTACCACTGCGGGTAGTTGCAGCACATTGTCGATCCGGCCCTTTGACGTGGATGGTATTGATGGTGGGCTCATCTTGGATGGGCTCAACTTGAGTTATGCATCCGACATACTTGTCATAGTTGATGTAGGCCGCTGTGTGATCTTCTTGCTTGCCTTTGCCACGATTTTGGGGCTGATTGGCGTTAGCTTGATTCTTCCCGGTATCGTGTTGAGGGAACACATTTTGATATATTTGCAAACCGGCGTTAGGTGAAGCTTGAGCTGGTGCATCGACCTGGATCTCCTTGCAATCAATGAGATCCTGGATGTAGTTCTTAAGCCGCATACACTTCAATGTTGTGTGCCCCTTCACACGATGGTAATCACAGTATTCATGTTCTTTATACCAATCAGACTTTGGTGCGTTGTCATCCTTCTGTGGGATGGACGGATATGTGATCATATTTGCCTTGGCTAGCCGATAAAAGATCTGATCCAGAGGCTCACCCAAAGGTGTGAAAGTCCTCTTTGGATTGTTCTGATTGTTGGGTTTGTTCTGCCTTGGGGCAACGTTAACTGCGTTAACAGGATTGCCCTGACGTGCTGGCTGTTGCTGTTGGTATTACTGCTGATACTGTTGCACGGGTGGTTGATGAGCTTGAGGAGGCTGCTGATAAATAGGTGCTTGATATGCAGGAGCTGGGGGTTGCTGATAGATGGGCGCTTGTGGCGGTTGGTATGTTTGAGCTGGTGTAGGACTAGCCACAATGAATTGTACATTTTTAGTGTCAGTGGCTCCATCTGTAACAACATTCTTGTTACGATTCCAGTAACGGGATTTATCATTGTTGGGTTTGTTCTTGGAATCATCCTTGAAGTGATGAATAGTGCCTTCGTCTAGGAGAGCTTTCTCGATGCCTATGCCTTTGCTCTTGATGTCTTGATATGTCTGGAGACAGTTCATTCGTATGTGATGGGATAGCTTTGGATGCAGGTTATCAATGAAGATCTTTGTTAGATGCTTCTCTGGCGGCTGATATGATAACCTAGTTGTAAGATTCTGCCATCTTTGCAAGTATTCTGCAAGGCTTTCTCCGTCTTTCTGCTTTGAGTTGCATAGGTCTAGCAAGGACAACTCATTCTCCACATTATGGGCATAGTGTGTGATGAACTTCTCAGAGAGTTCAGCAAAGGTTTTTATTGTCCCATGTGGTATTTTGTAAAACCACTCAACAGCAGTTCCTCCCAAGCTTTTGGGAAACAGGCGCAGGAGATAATTATCACTGTAAGCTACTTCTTGGCACGCCATGTAGAACTCTTTGATATGGTTTACTGGATCTCCTTTCCCCCGATACTTGTCGAACTTGGGCATCTCAAAATGCTTGGGGAAAGGGATAGTTGCTATGGACCGATCGAAGGGATATGAGCACACCTCTTCGAACTTGTATGTTTTATTCTCTGTTCCACTTTGTAGCTCCTTTAGAGCATTTTTCATTGCTTCCCACTCAGCATTGAGTGGCGAGGGAACTGGGACTTCTGCTTGTGATGGAAGCTGTGGAACTGGATATAGCGCTTGCTGTGGATAAATGGGTTGGAACTGATTCTGGGGCAATGGTTGCTGGGGATATTGCTGGTGTGGCATAGGGGGATATTGTGGTAAATGATATGGAACCGCTTGATGTTGTTGGGCTACTTGCTGTTGTTGAACTGGCGGTTGTTGTGGGACTACTTGCTGATATTGGACATTTGGAACTTCCTGTTGTAACTGATGGGTGGGAACTTGTTGTTGCTGGGGGATGATAGGGATTTGTTGCTGAGGTTGATAGCAAGAGACTTGCTGTTGTTGAGGAATGATGGGTGTTTGCTGAAAGGGGACATGTGGTTGCTGTGGGGGAGGCTGTTGGAACGATGCTGCTTGCGGGTATGATGGTGGTAGTTGCTGAGGTTGGCTTTGGATTTGGCTGATATAAGCTGGGTGCATGCCTGCGTTACTTAGAGGTGGAACAGATGTGGGGAAGCTAGAAGCAAAGGGTGATGGGGTAAGATAGCTGGGGAAAGTTGGCTGTTGAGGTGGTGGAACTTGCTGGAAGGTATTTGGGATTTTGGATGAATAGCTTGAAGCCGGCGGTGCTTGGGGTAGTTGCTGCTGTGCTGCTTGGGTGAAGGCAGTTTGTTGACTTGCAACCATAGATGTAGGGGATTGAGATGGAATCCCCCATGCCTTCATTTCTTCTTGCGTAAGGCCCCATTGAGAGCTTGTGTTAGGGTGCACTGCAGTGGATGATGGAATGGTAGGAGCAACAGGAGCTTGGGACACGAATGATGGTTGAGAGAGAGGAGCTTGTTGAGGTTGTGGTTGAGCGGATGCTTGTGAGGAGGAAAATGAAGGAAACACCCAAGAGAAAGATGAGGTTAGAATTGGGAGCGATTGCGCTAACCCCAAAGAAGAAGGTACAGGTGCTTGGGGGGTGAAGGGTGACGGTGCTCCTTTGATGGTGAAAGGCATTGCTTGACTTGTGAATGGTGGTGGTGTAAAAGCTTGTGTGAGAGGTGGAAGCTGACTTTGGGTTTGGATTTGGGCTTGGGCAGCCATAGCAGATGATGAAGCAAAAGGGGTATGAGATGGAGCGGATGGTGCTGCAGCTTGTGTTGCGGGATTGGCGAGGCTTCCTTGCAAGAAAAGGGGAGTGGTGGAAAGCTCTTGGGGTGTTTGCATGATAGGATCGGGAAATGATTGGACAAACGGAGAATACGCTTGTGCTGGAACTTGGATAGTTTTGATGGGGATGCGTGGATAGAGAGATGGTGGGATGGAGGTATTTTCTGGTAGGTAGTGAACAAACGTGCTTTGCTGATGTTGTGCTACAAGGGCATTGGTTGCTGATGGGCTTTCTGGAGGATTTACAAATGCTTGGTTTGCCAAGGGGGATGAAGGGATGTTTGGATCTTCACATGGGTTACTGGCTTGGATGTGGGGATTATAGGTCATCATGGCATTGGTGAAAAGTTTGGGATCGGATGAGGTTGTTGGTGGATAAGGATTCATGCTTCTTCTTTTCCGAGATCTGGTCTCAACAGGCATGGAGATGAAAGTGCTAAATGGATGCAAGATGTTTGGCTAAAAGATGTTGATGGATGCAAAGTTGATGAACTTCTAAAGATGATGACTTTCTAGAATGCAATGCAAGGATGGATGAACTGCTCGGATTTGGATCAAGGATGGTGGAAGATTGGTAAAAAAGCTTGGTGATGATGGAGGATTGGTGGGATGCTCTGATTTGGGTCAAGATTAGGTGGAGGAAAGATAGGTTACTGGTGGAGAGCTGGTGAAAGATTACTGAGTGGTCAACAAATGAGCTGCTATTTTTCCCAAATGGAGGATCAGAGATATAATGGGGTCAACCTAAGATAGACTGATGATCTTCGGTCAACAAGTTTCTTATCAATACACTCCAATCTCTTGCTCGAGATGATGGCTATGCAAGGACAAGGTTTGATTTCTTTATGACAACACGTTGTGTCAAAAAGAGGATGATGGTCTCTGATCTTGGATATGGGATAGGAACAACTCAAAAGGGTAAACACTAAGTGTTGGTGGATCTCTAGATTTGGAACAAAGGATGATGGATCTGCCGGAAAGATATGGAAAGCTGATGGGGGGATGCTGGTGGAAAAGGTATTGAAGGGTGAAGGGACAATGCTCTATCTAAAGGGATAATGCAAATGACAAGGATTGATTCTAGAATGCTGGTAGGAAGATGAATGCAAATGCAACTTTTATGATGTTCTTGAGATGCAACTAGGGTTTTGATGCTGATGCAAAGGGTGAAACTAGGATGAAACTAAGATGCAAGGTTGTTTGAGACAAGATTTCAAGATCTGAAGATGGAACAAGACATGAACAAGGAATTGGCTAATCTTCTGGCTCAAGGTTGACAAAGTGATGGTTAACTCGGAAACAGAAGGCGAACTGTTTGATGCGAGCGTTATGGGCAATGTTCTCAAATCTGGCTTGGGACTTCTCCTCTGCTTGGGTTGCTTGGATAGTGGATTGATAGGTCTTGAGTTTCTTCTTGGTAACTTTTCGCTCTTGATAGGCTTGGGATTTGGGCAACTTCGCTTTAGGATGTTTTCTCTTGCTGGGCATCACTTTGGAAAAGAGGCTTCTGATTTTGAGGCAAAGGTTTCCAATGGCAAAAGTTAAAGTCAAAGCAATCTCCACAAGGGACAAAGCAACCCTGCGGGATACAAACAAAGACAACTGACTCTGACAAAGCTTTGAAAGTGTATGTTTCAACAAGTGTTTTCACGGAGTCTTTGACTGTCAAGCACTTCAAACAGATCTACCTAAGGAAGGTGAGTATCAAAATCGCTTGCCCACAGCTTGGTATCCCCTAGAAGGGAATACAAATGGTGAGTAATCTTGAGGCGACCCGGTAAACCCCTTGGAATCGGTCCTTGCACAAGGATTTTGATACTTTCGGATGTAGATAGGGTAGCCTCTATTTTATCAGGTTTTTAATAGTTCCGTGGAGTCTCCATACCCGATTTTGCTGATCATTCGTGACTCACCTAAGAGCCTTGCCAATTATGCTGGGGGAGAGGAATGTTTACCATCCCCAGTCACGTGTTTGGCATGAACGCCCGGCGATTAAGAGATGTAAGTGATTATTTTGTTCTTCACTTGTTTGTATACCGGTCGGAGGGGCTACCGGTTTGAGGTCGTTCTCCAAAGAGGAAGCGCTTCTCCCTGGACAGGCCTCGCTAAAAGTAGAAGAAGTGGACTTGTTCGAGTCCAAGTGTTCTACGTTGCTTAAGTTTAACAGGATTTTGCAAAAAGTAAAACTGCTAAATGCACATCAAGCAGTTGTTCATTTTTCCAAATTTGATTAAGTGTGTTTGAACCTTTGAAATTGAAGACACAAGTGTTTAAGATTTTGACTTTTTCTTTCTCCAAAAAGTAAATCGAGCGTTTGCAAGTTTTTTGACTTGGGCATTCAAGATTGAGTGTGCGTGTTGATTAAGAACTTTTAAAAAAGCTTTGTTTTGATCTTTAAGGCATTCAAGATTGTGTTTTTTTTTCAAATGGAAAGTGATGCTTTAGGACCTAAGTTCTTCCTTTTAGCTTCATTCAAGATTTTGTTTTGACTCGTTTGAATGCAGATTTGATGTTCTTTTTATGCCCAAAAAGATATGATCATTCCTACTTTGCATGAATGCATTGTTAAAAATCCTTGATGTTGCAAGGATGCAAATGCCTTGATTAATTTTTTTGTTTTGTTTGTTAGAACAAATTTTGCAAATTTTAGTCCTTAATGCATTCAAGAATGATTTGGGGGTTCATTTTAAGCACTAAAATAAGGTGTGTATGATTTTGCTTCCTTATGGATTTTATTATTATTTTTGAAAAAAAATGGCCATGACCTCTTTGCTAGAAGAAGAAGAAGAAGGAGACGGAATAGAAGAAGAATATAGACAAGAAGAGGAAGAAGAATATAGACAAGAAGAAGAAGAAGGGATCGAAGTGCTCCGTCCACCTATAAGCTTGAAAAATCTGAAAATGGTCTAAAACCCATCAGAATGTTTGCAAAGAACCCGTGAAGTGGCTCCCACCGGGCGTGCCAGAATGTAGACTATGATTTTGAACCTGTTACCTGTCTTGAAAGGCTGAAACATTCAAACATTAGACTAATCTAACATGTTCATGAACTAAAAAACAGCATAAGACATGAAAACAAAACCAAAGCCACCTCAAGATTGTTGCTAAAAAAACAAGTGCTATAGAGCAAATGTTTGATTCGCTTCAATTAGAGGGATGTGGGTGTGCTCTCTAAGCACTTGGAGCATATTCTAATGCATACTAAGATTGATTTTAGACCAAATATAGGTGTGATATGATGCTATATGCTATGCAAAACAATAAAAGAAACTATGTTAATCCATTATTGCTAAGCTATGATGTTCTTTAAAAAAGCTTGAAGATGATAAAAAGAAACTAACAATTAGTATTGCTTATGCTAAGTCTAGAGCTAAATGGACATGATAACAATGCATAAAATGAAAGGTGAATGGGTATTTTGCTCTTGGAAATGAGGACTATTTATAGACTTTTGGGAGGATGAATGAGTGGCTAGGATCAAAATCCTTAAAAGAGGCCAAGATTCATTCAAAGGGGAGCACATGGATTGTGCTTGTTCAAGGCCACCTCCTTGTGACAAGTGTCACAAGGGCATTGGGTTGAAAGATGGGAGGAATGTGCACAATTTGGGAAATGTGCCTAAGGTCAAAGGGTGTAAGAAAGGGGTGAGGGGCTTCTTAAATGCATCATAAATGCATGTAAGAGGGATAAGGAGGCTTTAAATGCACTTAATGCATGTAAGAGAAGCCTCTAGAAGTTTGTTGACTTTGGGTCAAGCTTAGGAGTTGGCTAACCTTGTTTAGGGAATGTGACAAGGTTAGGGGGAGGATTAGGATTAGGATTAGGGGATTTTAGGATTAGGATGGGTGAAGAGGTTGGGTTGAGAAGTTTCTAGAAGAGTCTAGAGTTTTCTTAAGTTTTATGGAATAAAAGTTTATTCATTCCAAAAGCTTAAGTTTGGGAAAATTTATTGAAATATTTTCAATAAATATGAAAATTAAATATTTAATCTTAATTAAATATTTTGAGTTGAGATTAGGGTTAGAAAAGGTGGGATTAGCCTTTTAATCGAAATTAAGAAGGGATTAGAAGATTTTGGAAGAGGTTAGTGGTCTTAGGAAAAAAGGCCAACTTTTGGTCAAAAAATAAATTAATTATTTTTTGGGGGATTTTTGGTCAATTTATTAATTAAAATAATTAATAAATAGGGGATTAATGTTTAAATAAGATTTAAACATTTTTGGGAGGGATTTCTTAATTAAATATTTTTAATTAAGATAAAGGGATTTAATGACATAAAAATAAATTAATTAATTAAATAAATAATTAATTAATAAATGATGATGTCATCAGGGATTTTTCAGAAAATAAAAATAATTTATTTTCTAAAGGATTTTTAGGTGTCTACAGAATCAACCAATAGAAATTGAGGACCAACCTCACATGGATCAAGCCTAAATTAAATCTCAATCACTTACTTGGAGTATGCATCTTGTCCACTCATTTTGTCCTCTTGTCCCAAGCTTTGAGGAAAAAATATTTAAATGGTCTCCAAAGGTGGAACCATGGACTCAACTCTCACTTAACCTTGATCAACTCAACTACACCCCCTACCCTTGCGAAAATCTATAAAAGAAAGGCATAATTCACTCATTAATCATCTACAAATCTGAGAATAGCATCAAACCTCTTGCAAATTAGAGCTAGAAAGACAAATTTAGAGTTAACTAAGCTTAATTTCAATTTGGAATTGAACTATTAGCTTTGTTTATCATTCATTCTCGTTTTAGGACTGTCACTAATGGAAGCTTGCTAAGAGCTTTGCATTAGCATCCCTAAATAGAGATCCATATAGTGCTTAATTGTTCTTTATTTGTTAAAATAGCTTATTCTTTGTGGTAATTTAGTTATTTTATTCATTTATTTGCAATACTAACCCTATGAAGGTACTTTTTCTAGTACACAAAATGACACCCACCATGGGGCATTAGGCCTCATTATTTCAAAAATTCAAAAAATTGCATATTTCTAGGATTTTTCTTGTTTAACTCTCTGTTTTGCATATTTAACAATGCGTTTGATACTTTCTCCAATGCATTTAATAGTTTCTCCATCGCTTTTGAGGTCTAAAATAGTGTGTCTACGACAAAGTTTTGTGTCTTTACAGGGTGTTTCAATGCTTTTGATTTCTTTTGTCATCTATCTAATTTCTTTTAGTGCTTTTTCCCTGACTCGCTAGTGCATTTGAATAATTCTCTAGTGCTTTTAAGATTTTTTTTAACATCTTTGCTAAGTTTATTAGCGCTTTTAATCTCTATTTCAACACATTTAATCTGATCTGTAGCGCATTTAAACATTTCAATAGCACTTTCAATAGATTCTATAGCGCGTTTAATTAAATTGAAAATTGACATAATCTAATTTGCGGAAAATGATTTCTCTGTGTCTGCAGGATGACTAGTCATAAAAAAAATTAAAAAACCAAAAACTAGATTTAACAGCGAAGGGAAAGCTTTGACAAAATGGATTAAGGAGGAGAATATTGCACACATCAAGCTAGTTTTGGAGAATTCTCAACAAGAAAATGAGGTATATGAACAATACTTGAAAGTTGTAGAAGCTTATAAATCGAAGTTCATATCATTAAATTGGATTTACTTGCCTTAGTCATTTTTTGTCAAAATTTGATAAATAAGGCTTAAATTCAAAGTTATTCTTGTTTTCTTCATTTTGGCTAGTTGTGTTGACTAACTTGTTGGAGGAGAAGCGAATGGAAATGAACAGTCACCACTAGGTAAGCATAAAAATGGAAAATTCATCAAAAATGCCCCTAGCCTTAGCTAGCTTTGAAACAAGGTAAGCCTAAAACTTGGTCAATTTTTTCTTGAATTGTGGCCTTGTCAATTTCAAAATCTAGTAATTAAAGCAGCCTATTATTGTTTGAGGGATTTGATACTAGGCCTATGCTCTTCACTTTCTAAGTGAATCAAAATGCCAAAAATATCAAGTTCCTTGATTAAAAGAAAGGCTAAGTAAATCAAGCAGTAAATTTGAACCCCTTGTTTGTGGAAAAGAGTAGAAATACTCGATTCCCATTAGTTAGTGGGTTTGGTATTTGAACCTTGTTAAAAGTGTTTGGGAATTGAGAAATAGATAGGGATATGCTCTTCACCTTTTGGTGAATCAAACTCCCAAAAACCTATCTCTTTATTCTATTTTATTGCTTTCAAAATGAACATGCTACATCTATAGTGGGCTCGCCTCTCGAGATTTACCTTAACAAGGCCGGTGAGAGGGACAACCCAAAGTGGGATACAATTTCTTTTGCTGCAATCATCCAACCCACTATATAATGAAATTCATGCATTTTTAATGGGGTGTGTGACAAAAGGGTGTTAAATTTTCAAACTTCCTCGAGTAGTCCTTCGGGATTGCGATAACTCTGACATACCGGTGGTGGAAAGCCTCTTAAAATACTTGGAGGATGAAAGTTTAATATCCATTTTGAATGGAATATGTTACAAGTAGTGGTTGCCGTTGCACCAAAAGATCAACTTGTTAATGCCCAATACAACCACTAGACTTATAGAAGACACACGAGGCGGTTAAGCCATGTCATGAATCCCGAGGGGAGTGCTAACCATTTTGCCAACAATCTCCCCCTCAGCGTTACCCAAGGGGATTCAAACCTGTGACTAAGCTCTGATACCACTTGTTACAAGTAGTGGTTGCCGTTGCACCAAAAGATTGACCTGTTAATGCCCGATACAACCACTAGACTTATAGAAGACACAAGAGGTGGTTAAGCCATGTCACAAATCCTGAGGGGAGTGCTAACCATTTTTCCAATAGAATCTTGATTAAATACCTTGTTAACTTAGCAAAGACTACCTTATAGATCCATGTTTATAAACCAAATTGTGAGCTAGGTAGATTGCTTAAAGTATCTTTTTGTGCAAAAACCCATGATAACGTCCTTACACATTCAAACACTTTTTGTGTAGAGGGTTAAAAAGAACAAGTGTACGTGTGGTTGTTTTGTTTGAAAAATACATAGAAAAAGTAAGAGACATCCATTTGAAAATTTATCTTATATTTTTAAATCTCTTTATAAAAACAAACAATTACCAAATTGGGGAAAATGATTTGAAATCAAACCTTGTTGGATGTCGGTTTCTACACGCTCTCATAGACTTAAACTATCTTTACAAGAAGACGACACTTGCATTGCCAAAAAGGTCCCTAAATTTGAATATCAAAGCTCTTCCAACAATCACAACCAAGGGGATAGTCTCCCAAATCTGTTTGAAAAGAGAGTCGAATCAATGGATAGAAACTCCACATTTCACGATTACCATCATGGAGGAAACAATGACAATATCAATAACGCCAACCAAGGGCCTAAGGAGACACTTGAAGAAAGGGCTAATAGAGTGGCTCAAGATAATGAATTTCTTGAGGTCATGGATAAACTAATAGATAGAGATAGGGAGAAGTTTTTCCTAAACCTAGCCCAAGTAGGGGTAAAGCTCCCACATGATTATGATGTGGATCAACTCAAGAAAAACCAAGAAGAGGATAATCTAATGAGTGCTATGACTAAATAGTTGAAAATGGTCCAAGCACAGATTGACTTAATGAAAAAGGTCATTGAACCTAAGCTATTCTCTATAGAGGCTTTGTGCCCATTCCCTTTTGACAAAAGCTTGGTTATGGCACCTTTTTCAATCAATGTAGTCTTTCCTAAGTATGATAAATACACAGGTAAATCAAACCCATAGGATCACCTTAGAGAGTTTTGCACTTTAAGCATTCAATTTATGCATGATACTACATACCTAATGAGACTTTTTCCAAAAAGTTTAGGAGGTCAAGCCATGGACTGGTTCTCCAAACTTTTGCAAGGGATAAAGACATTCGAGGAATTAGCATCCAAATTTGTAACCCATTATTCTTACACCATTGAACATGATATTACCATGCTCAAACTATGTGATATGAAACAAAAGGATGTTGAATCTTTCTTAGGGTTCCTTCAAAGGTGGAGGACAGTTTTTGCAAGATATCCACGAAGTATCCTTGAAAAGGAGAAAATGGAAATATTTATGAACAACTTAAATGCGGAGATGAACTATAGGCTCCAACTTCAATGTCCCCCTACATTCAAAAAACTTATTGAGAATGGGATCAAAATTGAAGATGTGTTGGTCAAAAGGGGAGAAATAAAATTGTTCAAAGACAATAAATCCTATACCAACACTAATAATAATCATTATGTATCTAATTATAACAACAATAAAAGAGCTAATAATCACAATGATAAACCTAAACTATGGTTGTAAAACAATAACAAAAATCTTGTGAATGATGGAATTGTGGAAGCACACAACTTAAAAGCTACCCCCTTTAATTTATCAAGTGGAGCGAATTCTACATATAATGTGAATCAAACAAACAAATCTCCTTTCAATAATACCAATTCCAACAATAACCACAACAATGCTAATAATAATCCCTTTAATAATGCTAATGTCAACAAGCCTAAACCTTTATTTTCCACTTATCAAAAGATAAAATTCACCTTTTTAGGTGAACCATTGGAAAATGCATTAAGGAGTTTGGTGGCCAACAAAATTATTATGCTACCTGAGTTAAGGCCATATGAACCCCAAGTTAAGCCAAATTGGTGGAATGATTTTCACCACTGTGAATACCATTGTAATAAGGGCCATAAAACCAATGAATGCATGAAATTGAAATACCTTGTGCAAGACCTAATTGATGATGGGATGATAAAGGTTCAAGGGCCCCAAAACAATGAAGATCATATGGCTTTCAAAAACCCTTTCCTAAACCATGAAAAGGGTGAGTCATCAAACACCAATCAAAATAATAAAAGAGGTAATGAGAAGGTCAATTTTGCCCATACCTATGATAACATCATTAATAGTTTAGATAGTGATGAAAATACCATAAATGTTATCATGGTAAAAGAGAAGCCAAGGGAAGCAACATCTAATGTTGTAACTAGGGGGCAAGCATAAAAAATTACTCTACCTGGAAATGCTCCAAGAATTGTTCTACCAAATAAAACCTCATCTTCATCATCAAAATAATATAATTTGGTAGGCCAATTACAACAAACCCCTGCTCAGATCTCTATTTTAGAATTTCTCAAGCTCTCACCAACTCACAAGGAGATTCTAGAAAAAGCCTTGGTAGAGACTAATGTGCCTCTAAATTTAGATGGATGCAAATTGCAAAACATGCTAGGACATCTTATTACACCTCATTGCCTATCTTTTTCAGAGCAAGATGACATGTCATTGAATCACCCACAAAACTTGCCTTTGCATATAGAGGTTCTAATTCATAAGCATAGAGTAAAAAGAGTCCTCATTGATGGAGGATCCAGCTTGAATATTTGTACCCTAAACTTGGTAAAAGCCTTAGGATTTTATGATGAGGCTATTGACCAAAATATAAAGATAACCATAAAAGCCTACGATGATGAAGAGAGAGCTTCTAAGGGTGTCATAATAATTCCTATTAGAGTTGGTCCAATGCAGAAAGAAACCATTTGCCAAGTCCTAGATCTAAAGCTGACTTATAATATTTTGTTAGGGAGACCGTGGATCCATGAAATGCAGGCCATGCCTTCGACTTACCACCAATGTCTCAAATTCCCCTATCTAGGACAAGAAATCATGGTAAGCGGGGACTCAAACCCCTTTCAATATTGTAATAACATGAAGCCTATCAATGATTCCTTAGTCCTGCATAATGCAGAAGGGTCTATTCCTCAAAGAATAGAGCAAGGTCAAAGTTCAAAGGATCTTCCATCTTTGAAGGGAAAAGAAAAAGAAGAAAGAGAAATTATTGTTGAAAACATTCAAAGACCTACTAACCTAACTACATTGACAAAAGGAAAAGAGAAGGTTAGTGAGGAGAGTATTCCTGAGAAGCAGAAAGAAGACCAAGTTAAATCTATTCAAATCTACACCAAAGATGCTCATTATCAAAAAATGGATCATATGATGAAGAACTTTGAAAAGAAATGTCAAATTAAACAAAAAGGAGTAGGTGAATACTCCTTATCCATGATGCACCTACCCTTATCTCCAAAATCATATGGAAAGCCATCCAATCTACCTCATAATAAAATCATCACTTTGTGAGGGAAAATACATCTTCATTCCTGGAGGAAGAAGACAATGAAATCCTAAATTGGCTATATAAGGATTAGGAATCAAGTGCACATGAAAAGCACATCCAAAATGTAAACATTCCCACACATCAATATGGGAAAGGATTACAAATAATGTAGAAAATGGGATACAAAGGACAAGGACCATTGGGAACAAGAAACGAAGGACTCATTGAACCCATTGAAATGACATGTAGAGATATCAAAGAAAAGACTAGATTAGGGTACCTAGAACAAGGGTACACTCAAAAGAACTATCCTAAGGTTTATGACTAAATTTTACAATTAGGTTCTCAAAGTGATGAGGATTCCAACAATTGGGAATGGGACTCATTTTTAAGTGAATCATGCCAAGATAAAGAAGTTGATGTCATTCACACCTACACTCCTAGTAAAGGAAAGGAACAAGCCTCAGAATCAAATCAGAATCAAGCCTCAAGTTATAGTCAAGTGGTCCTAGATAATGTCCCAATTCAAGAAATTTAAATAAATCAATGGGTAGGAGAACCTTACATACCATCATGGAGACCTACTATGGAAGAATCTAACATTAGGTTTAATGCACAAGATTTTTACCCAACAGAAACCTTAGAGGATTCTAGTGAGGAAGATTTTGACCGTAGTTCTCTACAACATCTTGAAGAAGCACATATTATAGATTTAAGTGATATAATGTTTGAACCTTCAAATGATGTCATGTTCCTAAACCCCATTGAACTAAACCAAAACATTGAACCTTTGACCCTTATCTATCTAGAGTTAATCGAATGGGATTCCATTGAACCTACCATCCTCCCTACATTTTTGAATGATAACTTGGTGTACCAACACCTAAATGCGGTTGAACCTTCTTCTACCACATAATATCAAGAAGAAGCGACAAAGGAAAGTATCAAAAATCTCAATTCAATAAAAAATGAAAAAAATAAAAAATGGAAAGAATCTAATGTTGAAAACCACCTTGTGGCAACATTAGATAAAAAAGAGAAAGAAATAAAGAATGATTCCAAAGGTCAAAACCCAATAGAGGCACCTAAGGAAGGGAGTTTGGATACTTTACCCAAACACTATGAAGAAAGATTTCCTATCTTGATTAAACCAACAGACCAGAATTAGAACCAAGGATCATACACTTAGCAACCTCTCTATCTAGTGAAGAAAGAAAAGACTTCATAAAAAATTTCAAAGAAAAACAAATCAATTTTGCATGGTCGTATGATGATATGCCACGATTGGATCCAAATTTAATCATGCATCATTTGAACATAAAAGGAGTAAGACCGGTAAAGAAGAAATTAAGAAAGATGCATCCTCACATAGCTTTACTTGTAAAAGTGGAGTTAGAAAAAATGTTGAAAGTTGGGTTTATAAGAGAAATTGATTATGCCCAGTGGATTTCAAACATTGTGCCAGTTTCAAAAGAAGGAAAATCTATCAGAATTTGCACAAACTTTAGGGATCTTAATCTTGTATGTTCTAAAGATGACTTTCTATTACCAAGCATAGACACCATCATAGATCTGACAATAGGAAATTCAATGTTCTCACTTATGGATGGGTTTAGTGGTTATAATCAAATAAAGATAGCACCTGAAGATCAAGACAAGACATCATTCACATGCGTATGGGGGACATTCTATTGGAATGTTATGCCTTTTGGTCTAAAGAACACCATAGAAACCTATCAAAGAGCCATGATGACCATATTCCATGACATGATACATAAGTTCATTGAGGACTATGTAGATGATATAATTGCTAAATCTCACTCAAGAGAAGAACATCTACCCATCTTAGAGAAAATATTGGTAAGATTGGAGCAATTCAAAGTAAGGTTAAATCTAAAGAAGTGCACATTTGGTGTTCAATCAGGAAAGCTACTAGGGTACATTGTTTCAGAAAAATGAATAGAGGTAGACCTCGCCAAATTCAAAGCCATCATGGAAATAGGGGCACCTAGAAACATAAGTCAAATGAGATCTCTTCAAGGTAGGATCCAATCCATTTGAAGATTCATCTCTCAATTAGCCGAAAAGTGTCATAATTTCACTCAACTCCTTCATAAGGATACATTTTTCAAATGGGATTAGAAATGTGAAGACGCCTTCACCTTGTTGAAGAAATATATAGTGAACCCTCAAACTTTGATGCCACCTATAAGAGGCAAGCCTTTAATTCTATACATTTTAGTGATCGAACACTCATTAGGGACACTCTTGGCACAAGAGGATGAATCAGGAAAAGAAAAGGCCATATACTACATAAGCAGAACATGGGTGAAATATGAGTTGAAATATACCTTCATTGAAAGAGCATGTTTGGCCATATTTTTTGCTTCCCAAAAATTACACCACTATATGTTATCCCACAAGATTCGACTCATCGCAAAGATTGATCCCTTGAAATATCTTCTTAGCAAAACAACATTGAATGGGAGACTAGACAAATGGGTCATGGTGCTACGTGAATTTGACATAGAATATGGATCAAAAATCTATCAAGGGCTAAGTCATAGCTGATCAATTAGTAGAATCACCATTACAAGAGGAACACCCAATACAAGTGGAATTTCCAAATTCTGAAATTATAAATGTGGAAGCAAAAACCTGGCAATTATATTTTGATGGTTCCTATACACAACATGGATCAGGAGCAGGCATACTTTTGATTACTCCTCAAGGGTCTACAATTCCAAAATCATGCAAATTGCTATTCCCATGCACAAATAATATAGTTGAGTATGAAGCATTGGTCATCGACATAAAATTGGCATTAGAATGGAAAGTGACAGAACTACAAGTCTATGGAGATTCACAACTAGTTATCAATCAAATCAATGATGAATATCAAACTAAAGATGACAAATTGATACGTTACAAGAATATGGTTGATAATCTCAAGAAATACTTCATTCTCATCACATTTGAGCAAGTACCAAGAGAGAAGAATAAAGCAGTAGACATAATGGATACCTTGGCATCACTTCTCCAAATACTAGATCAAAGCGCCAGATATGAATTCCTAGTAGAAGTTGTGCAACCCGCATTTGACCCTACCCATCCTCATACCATTTGTTTGCTAACCGAAAATGAATCACCTTGGTATGGAGACATTTATACCTACTTAAAAGACCAAATCCTACCTATGGACCAAACTAGGAATCAAAAGAAAAGCTTTATCCGACAAGCCTCTCGTTATACCTTAATATCTGACACATTGTATCGTAAGAGTCTAGATGAAATGCTTCTTAGATGTCTAGAGAAAGAGGAATCAAATGTATCCTTACGAGAAATTCACGAGGGGATTTGTGGGTCACATTCGAATGGTTTAATCCTAGCTAAGAAACTTCTTATGATAGGATATTTTTGGCCTACCATGGAAAAGGACGCTTGTCACTTTGCGAAAACTTGTTGTAAGTGTCAATATCATGGGAACTTAATCCATGTACCCGCACAAGAGCTTCATCCTATGATGACACCTTGGTCATTTTATCAATGGGGTTTAGAATTAATAGGGATAATTTATCCACCATCTTCAGATGGTCATAAATTTATCATCACCACAATAGAGTACTTTGCCAAATGGGTGGAAGTTGTACCCTTGTCAACTGCCACAAGAAAGAAAATATCCTTGTTTATTCTAAATCACATAATATGTAGATATGGTGTCCCACATGCCATCATAACGGACAATGCCAAACACTTCAAAAACAAGGATAAAGGAGCTATGTACAAAATTCCACATGATACATCACTCATCTTCAATATCTTATCTCCAAGGTAATGGACAAGCCAAAGCAACAAATAAGAACATCTTAAAGATATTGAAGAGAACTATGGACAATTCAGGTAGAGATTGGCATATAAAAATAAACCCAACCTTATGGGCTTATAGGACAAGTATCAAAATGCCAACAGGAGCTACACCATTTTCCCTAGTGTTTGGAACAGAAGCAGTTTTACCTTTGGAGGTAGAACTTCCATCCTTAAGAGTATCTCTACATGGTTTGACAAGTGAGGAAGATTATAGAGTTGCTAGGTTGCATGAACTAGAACTGCTAGATGAAAAACAACAACAAGCCTTTGATCACTTAAAAGTATATCAAAACCAAATGTCAAGGACCTATAACAAGCCTATCAAGTCAAGAACATTCCAAATAGGTGACTTAGTTTTGCGAGAAAATCCCAAGAATCAAGCAGAAAGAGAAAAGAAAGGAATCTGGGAAGCAAACTGGTTAGGACCTTTTGTGATCACTTCATCTTTTGGGATAGGTACCTATAAATTAGCTGATTGTGATCGAGAAGAGTTGCAAGAGCCTATTAATAGCATTCATCTAAAAAGGTTCTACACATGAAGTAGATAAAGAGAAAAAGAGTATCATAAAATCAGATGGAAAGCATCCTATTTATTGTATATAGTTAAAAGAGAATTTGAAAATACCAAAAACATTAAAAAGCATAAAAGAGCAAACTGTGGAAAATTGAGCATGAAGAAAGCCAAAAACATTCATATATTGTCATGCCCTAAAAGGGAACCAGGGAAGAGAACAAAGATTCTCTTAGGAAGAAAACCTATGTAATGAACTATGAATTTTTTTTTCAAACTTTACAAGACATATATGCATAATAACATAAACAAAGTTTAACTTAGATTCCTCCCATGGTTCCCTACTAGAATAGTAACAATCCATTTAAGTTTCATTAAATTTACTAACAACTTTGAATAACTTTAAACCAACTATATCATAACATTTGAAATTTTTTTAGAGAAAAATATAAATGCTTTCATTTGATTTCTAACCAATTGATTTCATCAATATCCCCTAAGCATTCTTTCATGATCAATATAACATTTAAAGCATAATCATAATAAAAGAATTTATCTATTAGTTTGAACTATTTCACATATGAAATTAACACATTTGATTACTAACTTCTCCTAACCAACATTAATGTATAACACACCACTTTACTTTAAAACTTACTAAAATCCCTTTTCTTTTCCCTAAATCTACCCATTTCAAGATACATCAAATTGAGATACAATAAAGATTACATTGCATTCATCTCCTCTTGGGAGGTTACAATAATGACATAACTTTACATCTGATTAAAATTAATGAAAGATAAATAAGAAGTCTTCTTTCTTCAAAACTGGAACAATATGCAAGCAAGAATCCTTAAGCATTGCAACTGCAAATGGTACCTCGATAAAAAGATTTACCACCCAACCACAAGGATACCAAAAGGCCCACTCCCCCGTGCCAGGAGATAAACACAAAGATCCACGCAAGAAGAGATATCTAGGCCATACCTAGGGTTGGGGTAACCTTTCCCAAATAACAACAGAAAATAAATACAAATCCATTCCCAAAAGGTTTCAGGACTTGGTAGAAACTCTAAGTGACAAGCTAGGTGAGTGTCATTGCATAGCCCTCACCCCTTGGGTTTTCCTGGTACTAGCCACTCTTGGCCCCGACCCCCAAGTAGGCACATGTGAAACTGAATGCCTTTCATATAGACAAGTGCCATTCAGTCATACCTATGCATAGATACCTTCTTCCACTCCCATCCATTTCCTTTACTAGCACTAATGGCATGGGTGAGGTATTACATTTATCTTTTTAATGTTTGTTTCCATCCCCATAAATTTTAATTAAGGTTATCACTTGATTAATACAACTCATCAATGGGTTATCCTAGTACTAGCCACTTAGGGCCTTGACCCCACACTAAGAGCCACTCACTTAGTGTTCTTAGGTTCTCTACCCTTACCCAAACATCATATACATACAAAATAATCAATAAAACAAATCATAAAACACTAAGGTGCTTGCAAACAAAAATAGGAATGGTTTGCTGATTGGTGGGAAGCCTGGAATGGCACCAGTCATTTGGAAAGTAAATGCCTCTAACATTAAAAAAAACATCAAATTTGGTCATTTAGGCAGTAGAAAGAATGTATTTTACTATCCTAACCCTATAGGAGACCATGTATCATTAAAAAAATGAGATTTGATGGAAGGGAGTTGGTGGGTTGCTGGAAAAAAAAGAAGAAGAAAATACTGTTGCAGAAATACAGTCCCGATGTGGGACACATATCTCCTAATGTAACTGTTGGATTGGGTTGTATTTTGGATATGTTGGAGAGAGCCACGTTATGCAACATCTGACTGGAGTGATTGAGGAAATATTATTTGAGTCAAAAGATATGGATTAATGTTTACGGGTCTGTAAAAAATACCAGTGAGTTTTTATAAAATCCAGAATGCAAACAAGGAAGGAGAAAAAATCTAGGAGTAACTATAGGCTTCTAAAACACAAATGGAAATATAAAAAAAGATCCTAGGGAGTCTCCATAATCTATCCAATGCAATAATTAAGACAAATCAACTCATACGAAAAGATAAAATAGTTTACACAAGCAATATATTTCCAACATACACATAATTATCCTTTCTACTAACACTATCCCATTCATCAATGTAGAAAAAATACAATAGCATAATCATTTCCTAATTTGCAAATTCATAGAAAAAAACAAGTAGATATGCACCCAAACAAAACAAGGCACACACAAGAAGGAGGATCATCTTCCAAGATAGATCCTACCTGGAGTCCTGCGGAGAAACCGTTGGAGAAGAAAATTCTGAATCTCTTAGCCTACTCCAAGCACTTCTCTGGATTCCTTCTGAATGTAGAATCAAGCCTCCTTCAGAATTACTATGGTTATCAAATTATGATATTCTATCCAAACAATAATAAAATCTTCCTGAGAAATATTTCCAGCCAACTCCCCTCCTCACAGGGATTCTTCCCGTAAATAGTTTCAGGAAGTAGTTGCACAGGAAAAATCCAACCGATGCAACCTTTCAAAACTAAGGTTGGTTAATAGTTTAGGATTAATTTATCCCAATAATAATAACCATTCCTAGGAAGAGAGATAATTAATATTAATAATCTCTCTCATATTTCCTTTATTTAAGGAAGCAATACTAACTTTTACTTTAAGGTATATTTACTAATTCTAAGTTACCTAGACACCTAGGCTATAGTAAAAGAGTTTACCATTTATTTATTTTCTATCCAATAAGTAATTTATTTGTTTATTAATATTATTTAAAAGCATTAATTACTTTCACACACAATATTATATAAATATATGTGTGTACATATATCATTATTAATATTATAAAAAAAAGTATTATTATTAGTATCATGATATATATATTATTATTAACATTATAATCACATTATTTAATCATACACTAAATCAAACTCCAATGATATACAATATTACATATAAGTAATTACTAACAAAAGATAGAATCTTCCATCAAATATAATTAGAACTACTGTATACCAAATCTCATGCTAAAAAATCGCAAGCAAGAAACAAACTACACTAACAATAATCACCATCTGACACAAGGACTGACTTAGGAACTCCCCACCTAAGGATAGAAAGGGTCAGAGGTAGAGTTCCTTCTCACGGAACCTTGGTGATATCTCCATAATAATAACAATGATCAAGGATTTTGAGGGCTCACTCAGACCTATGAGACCAGGTGGAGATGATGCCCGGTACCTGCAAGCCTGCATCACCAAGAAGATATACATGTGCATTGATACATAGATATAAAATAAGACATATGAAAACATATGACCAGGATCGATACATCATGTGGACCTCAACTAAGTGAGTAACTACAACTTCATCTTGAGCCATAAAATCACATCAGACATATATACATGAAACATGTGACATCATAGATAATAATGGTTACATTCAAATCCTTGGGTTAGCTCTATAAAATATATAAACATAAATGATTTCCAATTTCATAAACATAAAATTATAATCATAAATGAGTGTATCTAAACATCTGATAAGCATATCATCATCTAAATAAGCATAACTATAAACATATAATTCTAACCATCACAATGCAAAATATCCAAATAAAAGTCAAAGTATAATCATCTGAGAGGGTATTACATCCTCCCCCTCTAGAGTTAGACTTACTCTTGGAAGCCTACAAATAGATAAGGATAAGAATCTCTAAGTCTAATAGCATCCTCCCAAGTGGCTAAGGAATCATCATTGGGGTCGCATTGGACCCTTTCCTGATCTATGGTGCGACTTCTAAGGGTTAGTGTCCGCTGCTGCAAAATGCGTATAGGCTCTAAAGCCAGTTGCCCATCCGCTACCTGTAATGCATTCGAATCCAAAACATGAGTCACATTAGGAATATATTTTCTAAGAACTGAAACATGAAATACATTGTGAATACGAGAAAGGTTGGGCGGTAAGTCAAGCTGATAAGCTATTGGTCCTATCCTCTCTAGGAATTCAAAAGGGCCAATAAATCAGGGTGCCAACTTGGAGCCTTTTCTGTAATGGATTGGACTCTTTTGTGGGTGCACCCTGAGAAAAACTCTATCTCCAAGAGTGAAGTGTACATTAGTCTTGTGAGCATCTGCATAATTCTTTTGTCTATCTTGAGCTATCAAAATATGCTCTCTGATACACTTAACCTATTACTCCATATCTTGTAACATGTCAGGAACTAGAAGTACCCTGTCCTCCAAACGATCCCAACTCAAAGGAGTGCAAAATAGACAACCATATAGAGCTTGAAAAGGAGACATGCCTATGGAACTGTGATAACCATTATTATATGCAAACTCCACCAAATATAAATATTCTTGCCACTGGGTCTATCTGTCCATAACATACATTCTCAGCATATCCTCAAGAACCCGATTAAGTCGCTTTGTCTTCCCATATGTCTCAGGGTGATAGGCTGAACTAAAGTTGAGCTTAGTCCCTAAAGTGTGTTGAAGTGAAGTCCAGAGAGCAGATGTGAATACTAGATCATGATCAGATATGATCTTCCTAGGAATTTCGTGGAGTCTCACAATGTCCTTCATAAACACTCTGGCTGCCGATGTTGTGGAATAGGAAGATTGCATGGGAGAGAAATGAGCTACCTTGGTAAGTCTATCAACTGTTACCATGATAGAATCATGTCTTTGAGGGGTAACTGGAAGTCCCACAATAAAATCCATAGAAATAATGTCCCATTTCCATTCTGGCACAAGGTGAGGTTGCAAAAGACCTCCTGGATGTTGATGCTTTGCTTTAACTCTCTGGCATTCCAAACATCTTTCCACATAGTCTTCTATGTATCTCTTCATTCCTAACCAATAATACAACTGACGTAGGTCTGCATACATCTTCTTTACCCTTGGATGTGCTGAGTAGGGAGCCTTGTGGCTTTTTGAAAGAATGATCACACGAAGATCTCCTGACAAGGGCACATAAATTTTTTCCTATTGTCGCAACAATCCTAGGGTATCCAAGGACTATCCTAAAAAATGACCCTCCGAGGGTCTTCCTGACTCTATATCTGCTTTTACCTCCTGATACCAAGAATCAAAAGTGAGAGCCTCCCTAATACGCTTCTCCAAATCTGTGCTCAGAGAAAGTGCCGACAAGCTATGCTTGCGCCTGCTCAAAGCATCGGCCACCACATTCATCTTCCCTTGGATGTACTTAACCTTGAAATCATAATCGCATAAGAATTCCATCCATCTGCATTGTCTAGAATTAATGTTAGGTTGAGAGAAGATATATTGAAGGCTTCAATGATCTATTTGGAGTTCAAACTTATGACCCAACAGAAAGTGCCTCCATTTTACTAAGGCATGAACTACTGCTACAAGCTCCAGATCATGGGTGGGGTAGTTGAGCTCATGACCTTTAAGCTTCCTAGACTCATAAGAAATAAATTTCCCTTGCATAATAATTGCCCCAATTCTTTCCAGTGAGGCACTTGTACAGATTACGAAGTTCCTTGATGGTTCAGGAACCACCAAGATTAGAGCACTGGTTAGTCTTTCCTTCAAACACTGGAAAGCAGCCTCACACTTTTCTGACCATACAAATTTCTTCCCTTTCCTTTGCAAGGAAGTTATGGGATGAGCTATTTGAGAGAAATCTCTTACAAATCATCTATAATAACCAGCCAGTCCCATAAAGTTGCGGACCTCGGGGATGTTAGTCAGATTTGGTTATTCCACTATGGCCTAAATTTTGGATGGATCAACTATGATCCCATCCCCTGAGATGACATGCCTAAGATACTTAACCTCTGTTTGAAAGAATTCACACTTCTATGGATTGGTATAAAGTTGGTTTTCTCTAAGGCATTGAAAAACTTGGCGAAGATGAATCTCATGTTCTTCAAGATTTTTGGAGAACACTAAGATGTCATCCAAGAAAACTATCACAAACCTATCCAAATAAGTTTTGAAAACTCCATTCATTAAGCTCATAAATACAGAGGGAGCATTTGTCAGCCCAAATGGTACTATGATGAACTCATAGTAGCCATATCTGGTGCAGAATGATGTACGATGAATATCAGCCTCCTCAATTCTAAGTTGATGGTATCCTAACTTAAGATCAATTTTTGAGACTATCTTTTCCCCTTTCATTTGATCAAATAGGTTGTCGATGTGGGGTAAAGGATACCGATTCTTAATGGTGACTTTGTTGAGTTGACCCCCAAGTAGGCACATGCGGAACTAAATGTCTTTCATACAGACAAGCACCATTCAGTCGTACCTACGTATAGATACCTTCTCCCACTCCCATCCATAGCCTTTACTAGCACTAATGGAATGGGAAAGGTATTACATTTATCTTTTTAATGTTTGTTTCCATCCCCATAAATTTTAATTAAGGTTATCACTTGATTAATACAACTCATCAGTGGGTTATCCTGGTACTAGCCACATAGGGCCCCGACCCCATACTGAGAGCCACTCACCTAGTATTCTTAGGTTCTCTACCCTTACCCAAACATCATATACATACAAAATATTCAATAAAACAAATCATAAAACACTGAGGTTCTTGCAAACAAAAATAGGAATGGTTTGTTGATTGGTGGGAAGCCTGGAATGGCGCCAGTCATTTGGAAAGTAAATGCCTCTAACATTAAAAACATCAAATTTGGTCATTTGGGTAGTAGAAAGAATGTATTTTACTATCCTAACCCTGTAGGAGACCATGTATCATTAAAAAAATGAGATTTGATGGAAGGAAGTTAGTGGGTTGCTGGAAAAAAAAAACAAGAAACTATTGTTGCAAAAAATATAGTCTTGATGCGGGAAGCATATCTCCTAATTTAACCATTGGATTGGGCTATGTTTTGGACATGTTGGAGAGAGCCAAGGTAAACAACATGTGACTGGATCGATCAAGGAAATATTATTGGAGTCAAAAGATATGGATTAATGTTTACGGGTCTGTCAAAAACAATCAGTGAGTTTTTATAAAATCCAGAATACAAACAAGGAAGGAGAAAAAAGCTGGGAGTAACTGTAGGCTTCTAAAACACAAATGGAAATATAAAAAAAGATCCTAGGGAGTCTCCATACTCTATCTAATACAATAATTAAGACAAATCAACTCATATGAAAAGATAAAATAGTTTACACAAGTAGTATATTTCCAACATACACATAATTATCCTTTCTACTAACACTATCCCATTCATCAATGCAGAAAAAATACAAAAGCATAATCATTTCCTAGTTTGAAAATTCATATAAAACAATAAGAATATATGCACCCAAACAAAACAAGGAACACACAAAAAGGAGGATCATCTTTCAAGATAGATCCTACCTGGAGTCCTGCGGAGAAACCGTTGGAGAAGAAAATTCTGAATCTCTTAGCCTACTCCAAGCACTTCTCCAGATTCCTTCTGAATGCAGACTCAATCCTCCTCCGAAATTACTATGGTTATCAAATTATGATATCCTATCCAAACAATAATAAAAGCTTCTTGAGAAATATTTCCAGCCAACTCCCCTTCTCATAGGGATTCTTCCCGTAAATAGTTTTAAGAAGTAGTTGCACGGGAAAAATCCAACTGATGCAACCTTTCAAAACTAAGGTTGGTTAATAGTTTAGGATTAATTTATCCCAATAATAATAACCATTCTTGGGAAGAGAGGTAATTAATATTAATCATCTCTCTCATATTTCCTTTATTTAGGGAAGCAATAGTAACTTTTTTTTTTGATAGGTAATAGGCCGAAGCCAAGATCAACATGGGGCTCAAGAAGACTTGAACCCAAGACCTCCCAAATGAGAGGCTTGCAACTTACCGTTGCATTGTGGGGGTGTTCCCAAGCAATAGTAAGTTTTACTTTAAGGTATATTTACTAATTTTAAGTTACCTAGACACCTAGGCTATAGTAAAAGAGTTTACCATTTATTTATTTTCTATCCAATAAGTAATTTATTTGTTTATTAATATTATTTAAAAGCATTAATTACTTTCACACACAATATTATATAAATATATGTAACCATATGCATATGTGTGCACCCATATGCCTATGTGTACATATCCATTATTAATATTATAAAAATATATATTATTATTAGTATCATGATATATATATATATATAATATTATAATCACATTATTTAATCATAGACTAAATCAAACTCCAATGATATACAATAGTACATATAAGTAATTACTAATAAAAGATATAATCTTCCATCAAACATAATTAGAACTACTATATACCAAATCTCATTCTAAAAAATTGCAAGAAGGAAGAAACAAACTACACTAACAATAATCACCATCTGACACAAGGACTTACTCAGGAACTCCCCACCTAAGGATAGAAGGGGTTAGAGATAGAGTTTCTTCTCATGGAACCTTGGTGATATCTCCATAACAACAACAATGATCAAGGATTTTGAGGGCTCGCTCAAACCTATGAGACCAGGTGGAGACGATGCTTGGTACCTGCAAGCCTGCATCACCGAGAAGAGATACATGTGGATATATAGATCCATAGATATACAATAAGACATATGAAAACAGATGACCAAGATCGATACATCATGTGGACCTCAACTAAGTGAGTAAATATGACTTCGTTGCGAGTCATAAAATCACATTAGACATATATACATGAAACATGAGACATCTTAGCTAATAATGGTTAGATTCAAATCCTTGGGTTAGCTCTATAAAATATATAAAGATAAATAATTTCCAATTTCATAAACATAAAATTATAATAATAAATGAGTGTATCTAAACATCTGATAAGCATATCATCATCTAAATAAGCATAACTATAAACATATAATTCTAACCATCACAATGCAAAATATCCAAATAAAAGTCAAAGTATAATCATCTAAGAGGGTATTACATATATGATCCTCAAAAAGATGTTGTCTTGGTGAAAACCTAGCAAATAGATGCCTTGATGATACGAGAAAAAAAATTGAAAAAAGAAAAAATACAAAAAAATCATAAAAGAGAAAAAGTGCCTTGGTGAAAACCTAGCAAATAGGCGCCTTGGTAGCAAAAAAAGGAAAAAGCTTTAAAAATAGAAAAAGAAAGCAAGAACCATTCAATCGATGAAAATCTAGTAAACAAGTGCCATTGAAAGTCTAAGTCAGTCGCATACCTAACCGTCATCCTTGTAAATATTGCATTCGCCAACATTTGTATATATTGCATAATAAAACCCCACAGTTGCATTTACAAGTACCTAAGGATTTTTGGTCACCTAATCTGAAAATTGTCCTAAGTCCCACAAACATAATCATATCAAACTGGGGGCAATCTACTCTAAAGGAGGAAGGATTCATCAAAAGAAAACTTCAATCAGTCATCAAATCAATTCATCAAAACATAAGCGAAACACTCAATCAAATCCTAACTCTAATCGAAGTTGAACCAAACATGAAATTTGATCCAAGATCTTACACGTGCCTATCTTTATCAGGATTAAAAGTATGAAATGGATGGAACTACACTTGAAATATGGATTTGAAAAACATTGCAAAAAGTTTCCAAAAGTGTTGACTTGATTGATGAAATCATGTCTTTCTAGCGAATCGATGAAAGTTTTTAAACTAGACAAGCTGTGATAAAATCATGATATTTTATTTCTAAATGACTTTCTTAAGATCAAAGTTTTAAAACATGTATTATTCATTTAAGGACGTGATCATCAAAGAATCATCGAGGACTTGTACATATGATGAAACTAAGATTTTTGTTTGTTTACGCAAAAGGATACCTTGGATATTTTGATGTTCAATATCATAATACCAAAATCCACTTGCAACATAGAATTTGACAAAATCAATATTTTTACTCTCATGATTGACTTCGATCAGTGATAGTCATACCAAAGGATGGGAAAGCAACGTAAGAGGTGAAAGAAGTATTCATATAATCATGGTTGAACTAGTGATGATTGTACTAAATCAGGATTCCAAAAACTACTCAATGATGAATATAAGCTCCAAATTTTTGAATGGTGACAGTTAGTTGCATACATCTTAGATTAAATGCATTTAATGTATTTTCCATTTCTTAGCCTAAAAACTAAATTGCAAGAGGAAAACAGAAAGGGAGTGTAGTTAAATAAAAAATCAGAGGAACATCAAAAACTATATGTGATCAAGTGTGTTGGAAATCCAAAATAAAAAACAAGGGTGCATTACATTAGTTCATGAGCATTTGTTAGATCCATGTTATATTGCATTCATTTAGGACTTTCCACCCTAAAGTACCAATTAGATTCTTTTCATTAGGTTGCATTCATCATTTAAATCCAATTCATTAAGTGACATTACATTAGGTTGCATTCATTTTAAACATTAAACTTTCATAAAATAACATTGCATTAGGTTGCATTCATTTTAAAGTTTCATCTCATTTAGTATGCATTCTTTAAATCATTCATATAAATCCATTAAGTGCATTTACCATTTCATTCATTAATGTTCATTGCATCCATTAAGTCATTTCATTCAAATAGACATAAATTCATAATTAGGTGCATATCATTTAGTTCATTCAAAAACATTGCACATTGCATGATTCATTTAAAATCCATACATTTATTTTCATCCTACATTAGATATCATTGCATCTATGTTCATTAACATCATTCATCTATATTCTATGTAACATTTAGAATCATTAATCATTAAATATCCATAATCATTATTCATTATATCCATATATCCATAAACATCATTACATCGCATTAAATAATTACATCATCATACAATGTATTTAGAAATCATTTGCATCCATAAAATATCATAACATTAATCATTATAAGAATCATTAAACTCATATCGCATCCATTCACCTATTTCTATGTCATACATAAGACAACCATTTAAGCATAAATAGAACATGCGCATTCATATCATAAAAATTGCATTCTGAAAAGCATAAAACAAAGCATATAGGAGATATAATCATATAGATGTCCATATCATAGTAAATCACCTAAAATGAGGTCCAACACATAATGACATCACATAAAGTAAATTTGTCAAAACTGAGAATCAAAGTCTATGGTATCATCATCATAAATCAACAGAGTATCAAAGTCTATGATATCATCATGAAACATCAAAAAATCAAAGTCCATCAAATTATCAACAAGTATCAACACAAGATGATCTTTGACAGTGTCGACTATGGTTGGTTGTTTAGTCACATCCAGACCTTTGTTTTTGACAGAGGTAGATCTAGGGTGCTAGTTTATCTTGTCTTTTTTCACTTGTTACTGTTAATGGTGTCAAGTGTCAACCCTTTGGGCTTGTTCCTTGTTTGTACCACAGGTCAGTACCCTCTTGTTGTTTCTTTATTCAAAAACAAGTATCAACACATAAGGGAACATCAACTAATCAAAAGAATGGAATAGAGTCCAATGTCTCAATATCAAAAATGAGATCATCATGTATAACAATGAATAAAGAATGTATATCATCTCAAAAACAAGGAATCAATTGGCTGAGCCACCAGGACTAGTATCAGGAGGTCTACTTGAACTAGCTTGTAGCCCATGCTGACTCATAGAAGCCATAAAAGCCTACATCATACTGCTAAGCTGGCTAACTTGTTGTCTAATCTCAGACACATCTGACTATAAGGCTCAAACATCTGATGCAACTGCTAGAGCCTCTGAACTGGGAGCCTGTGCAGAAGGAGTATGTGGTGGAGGCATGGAAGAAAATGGCATGGAAAAAGATGGCATGGAAGAAGATGGAACAGATAAAGATGGAACGAAAGAAGATGAAGATGGACAAGATGAAGAAGATGACATAGAAGTAGAAGAAGGAGCCTATACTGAAGGATCCTATGGAACAACTGGCGGGATAACCTATGGAGGAGGAGCCTGTACTTGATCTAACAGAGCCTATATTGTCTGGGCATCCACCTGCCTTTGACATCTGATCCTATGATGACCCTATCTGGTTGCAAGATCCATAGCAACTTGGTGCAAAACTCTATCCACACCTTGACCCCTCACCTAACCACCACCCCTAGGAGGAATGGGAGAAACAACAATAACTGGTATCAATACTCTGCATTCTCTAGCCGCTTGACGACCCGGTTGTCCCCGATGAGCCCGTCTCCTACCACCCCTACCTCCATCCCCACCATCACCTCTATCCCCACCATCATCATCTAACTCCTCATCAATCCCATGTATCCTCTCAGTTGGATCAACAAATCTTGGAAAAGGGTTCCAAACAAACCAATCTACATACTCATCAGTCATGTTTGCATCAATCACGTGATCCCTCATCTCCCATGGTAGATGACCAGGTTGCTCTATCTCCTACTGCGCTGTCTTGAAATCAACCATAGGCCCCCATAGTGATCTCTTAGCCTACACACGGGCATACATAGTAACACCCTGCAGCATGCCCTGAGTACAACCATACTGTCATAGCACTCACCGAAAACAAAATCTCTCAATGATGTGTGGAGTGTGGCCTATCATCCATCGGGAGCAGCACATAAATGAAAGCTATGAAGCTATTTCATTCTTTCCATGTTAAGAGCTTATGGTTTCCTTGAGGAATTTTGTATTTATATCCAAGTCCTCTTAAAGGACGCCTCTGCTCTTATTGAGGTTAATGGGAATTTATCTCAACCTATCCCCCTATCCCGCTCCATTAGGCAAGGCTGCCCTTTGGCCCCTACCCTTTTTGTTATTGCTTCTGATGCTCTCTTTTATCTGCTTAGGGACAATACCCTGTCTCCTAAGGTTCAAGGTATTACTCTTCCTGATGATTCTAAATTACTCAATATTCAATTTGCTGATGACACCTCTCTTTTTCTAGAGCTTTCTGATCGTAACTTTCATAACCTGGCTTTGAAACTTGATCTCTTTGAGAAGGCTTCTGGTGGCCATATCTCTAAATCTAAGTCCATCCTTCTTGGATGGAATGGTGATCCCCCCAATTGGATTCAACAATTTGGCTTCTCCTGGGGGGGTCCTCAAAAAATTGTTAGATATTTAGGGATTTCGTTCTCCATCTCCCCTTCTCTTAGAGATATGTGGACTTGGGTCAAGGAGAGAATTAATAAAAAGCTTAATAAATGGGATAATAAAGTGCTTTCCATAGATGGAAGGATTCAAGTTTGTCAAAAAATTCTCTCCTCTTATAGTATTTACTACTCTTCTACTTGGATGTTTAGCAATTATCAGATTCATGACATTCAGAAAACTGTTAGAAACTTTCTCTGGTCAGATGGGAAAGGTAAAAGGAAAGCCCATAGTGTTAAATGGAGTTGGTGTCATGTGGATAAAGATTTGGGTGGTCTGGGTTTGAAGGATCTCAGGATCCAAGGGATCTCCCTAGCCACCAAATGGATCTTCCAAGCCCTAGATGGGCAAGAACCTTGGAAAGTCCTTATTAGGAACAATATCCAGGAAGGTGTCCCTAAGCAGGCTAAAACCTGGAGGAACCTCCCTTTTAGTCATCTTGTGGCTAGTTCCTTCCCTGTCTTGGTTAAGGGAACTGAGGTCTTCAAGTCAATTTGGAAGGCCTGGGAACATGTTCGTGGTTTTATTTACAACTCTAGATTTGACAACTATAAATCCCTCCATGGTGAGCATTCTATTTGGTGGAATCTCCATCATAATGGTAAGCCGCTTGCACTGACTCAAGGTTGCTCTACTAGTTTTTGGCAGAATAAAGGTATCAAGTGCTTTATGGACATTCTTAATAATGATATCCTTGTTAGTTGGCAAATGCTCAGCAGCAGGTTTGACATCCCTGCCTCTTATAAAAGGACCTTCAATATGATACAAGCTGCCTGTTCCTCTCTTAATCTTCCCCGATATATGGATGTGGACTCTCACAAATACCTCACCTTTAGGTGGGATGATGGCTCCCTCCTACCCAGAGTTAAGTCCAAAGACATTTATAAGATCCTCAATAAAAATTTGCAGATTTTGGATCACCTAAATTCTTTATGGTATGTTAAGCTGGATACCCCCTCATGGCAAAAAATCTTCAATTCTTGCTGGAAGTCCCCTATCCCCCCTAAAATTAAGTGTTTTAAGTGGCAGTTAATGTTGGATAGATTGCCTATTAAAACTAATCTTGGTACTTGTGATATCTGCTCTATTTGTAACAAACCTGAGACTTTGAGACATATCTTCTTTGATTGTTCATTTGCTAAAAATATTTGGTGGTTGTTTGGCTTATCTCTAACCCAAAAAATTTTTACATTTGATATTATTTTAGGTTGTATCCCTAGTCTTAAAAAAGATGCTATTCTCTTCTGGAACATTCTCTCTTCTTTCATCCTTTGGTTCATTTGGAAGCTCAGAAATGAGGAAAAATTTCAAGGTAATGGAAGAATTCTTACGGGGTTTTCTTAAAAACTCATATATTTTAAAATCATTTCGCCGATCTGTTGTGTGATGCGGCTTGAAAGAGGAAAGCTTGGAAGATTTCTTCAGGATGGCCAAGCTACCATGTTTATACATGAGAGGAAGAATGGTCTTTAGTGGGCCAGCATAATTGATGATCAAAAAGCTTTTGACAATGCTCTCAAGAAGTTCATTTATGATATCAGAGAAACCAGAGGTCCTTTCTTTAATCAGTTGGAGATGTTTGTGTATGTGCTAGAAAGGAAAAAGGTTGTTTGGATGGAAGGAGACCAAGGCTGGACTGCTTGGGTGGATGATCATAGTGATACTCTTCATTAGATCTTGCTTCTTTTTTTTTGCTTTAACCTCTCAAAAACTGATGTATTATGATGGATGTATATAGTTAGTGGTTACCTTTCATGATGGATTTGGTGGGGTGATGCTTCCCCCTCCTTCTCTTTTGTAATATTTTGATGATCAATCAAGTTTTAATTAAAAAAAAAATGCAAAAAGAGGGTTTTGGCATGAAAAACTCATTTTTTTATAAGTTAAATGCTTTAAATTGAAAAGTAAGTTGATTACGCACTTATCAGAGGTGCATAGGTCGGCAGTCGATGATATCAGCACCCACGCTCAAATCTATGCTCTTGTATCAGGATAACCATTGTAATCAGCTAAGAGGAGTCAAAGAGAAAAGTCAAAATATAAAAGTGAAAATGAATAGTAAAATTGACTTTTTACCCCTTTATATAGGCCATTTTGACCTAAAAAGGGCATCTTTGACCAGAAAATGCTTGGGGACCCATTTTTTCACCAAATCAGGGGCATTTGTCATCACACGAATGCAATCATTATCAGAAGTGAAATCAAAATTCATTATAAATTGACCTAATTAATGCAAAATGACCTAAACCGTAAAGTTTTTCAAACAACGATCAAATTTCATTTCATTTCTGAGGGGGCATACACTTAGATAATTAGGAAATGCTTCAGTATCATCAAATCAAGGGCATGACCATCAAATCAAAGTGTAATATTTTATTAGAAATTATTTTTCTTATCAATTGAAAGGGGCATCAAACATCGAATCAGATCAAACTAGGTACCATATCAATAAATTGTCATCAAATCAGCCATCAAGACATCAAATTTAAGCAAACTTCATTAGAATCTGCATCTTATATCGAACAACGAAATCGACCATCAACAAAATCAAGACTTACATTGACGAATCAGGACATTCTTTGAATCGACACACTGTGCATGTCAACTCAAAGAGGGGTATTTGTAATCACTAAAAATTGGACAAGATCATTTAAGTGAACAATCAAGGCAAGAATCAATACAATTAAATACAATTAAATCAAATCAAGTCAAAGTCAAAGATAAATTGCAATTAAACTTTAATCCAAATTTAATTAAAAATCAAAAGCCAATAAATCAATTTAAACCTAATAAATCATGATTAATCAATAAATTATACAATTAATCTAATTAATTGTATAGTTCAAATTAAATCAAATCAGCCCATTTAAGGGGTACACATGGCTAAACAAATTAAATAAATTCAATTAATTAATTCCTATTTTCTCTCAACCACCAAATGGGAGTAAAATGAATCAACCAATAGGAATTGAGGACCAAGCTCACATGGATCAAGCCTAAATTGAATCTCAATCACTCACTTGGAGGATGCATCTTGGCCACTCATTTTGTCCTGTTGTCCCAAGTTTTGAGGACAAAATATTTAAATGGTCTCCAAAGGTGGAACCATGGACTCAATTCTCACCTAACCTTGATCAACTCAACTACACCCCCTACCCTTGCCAAAATCTATAAAATCAATGCATAATTCACTCGTTAATCATCCACAAATCTGAGAATAGCATCAAACCTCTTGCAAATTAGAGCTAGAAAGACAAATTTAGAGTTAACTGGGGTTAATTTCAATTTGGAATTGAACTTTTAGCTTTGTTTATCATTCATTCTTATTTTAGGACTCTTACTAATGGAAGCTTGCTAAGAGCTTTGCATTAGCATCCCTAAATAGAGATCCATAGAGTGCTTAGTTGTTCTTTATTTGTTAAAATAGCTTATTCTTTGTGGTAATTTAGTTATTTTATTCATTTATTTGCAATACTAACCCTATGAAGGTAATTTTTATAGTACACAGTATGATTCTCCATCTGAAGATGATAGTTGATTTCTGGTATCAGATTGTTGATGAAGATTTTTAGTTTCTCTTTTTCCGGGATTTGCCGAGGATATAGCGAGAACTTCTTCCTCCAATGTTTGAGGAAAGTTAGGAATGGTTCTATTGTTTTCTATTTTAGATTACAAATGTCAATCATGGTGATAGGATGTTGGATGTTGTAGGAGTATTGTTGATAGAACAGTTTGATTAACTCCTCAAAATTTTTGATGGTGGGAGGTATTTTGGAGAACCAGTTGATGGTTGCTCCTCCCATCGTAGGAAGAGACGCATTAAGAATGTTGGTTCATGCATGAACTCCATGGATAGAGTGCAAAACTCTCATACATGATCTTGAGGATCTGAATTTCCATCGTATTTGTCATATTTAGGTAGTTCCACCCCTTTTGGGAGTGGTGGCATATACAAGCTCCGATCAAATGGAAATGGACACAAGGCATCCATAGAGAATTTTTTGGGTTCTTTGTCTTTTTCTAGCTTGTTAAGTTTGACTTGCATAGCATGCATCTGTTTCATCATAATTATGATAGGGGTCTCTTCCTCTAGGGTGATGACATTGTCGACATTGAAGTTGTGAGGAAGTTTGGCTCCTTGTCGTGCCAATTCAAGGAAGTATGTCTCTTTGTCTTCTCATAAGAAGTGTTTCATCATTTTCTTAAAGAGATCATCATCTCAGTATTGTGCAATTTTAGAAGGTGTGGGTTCTTGATTCCCTTCTTCCTCAAAGTTGTGACCTTGTGAGCCATGGCTAGCTGCTCTTTGAGACATGGCATCATGTTGATTGAGATCTCAAGTTGATTCAAGAGGGGTTGTGTGACCTCATTTTAAACGCAAATTTCCTAGTTTGTATTCTTCGTAAAGATTTGGATCTTATGGTTGATGAAAAGACTGAACTATGAGAGAAGATGAAGGTTTGGATCTTCTCTTGGTTTTTTGTGTGAAGAGGCTCTAGTTTCCACCATTAACCTTAGGTGAATCTTTAGAGCAAGATAAGACAACTAATAGATAATATGATTTAGGAAATATCAAGTGATGCAACCTTGTCAAGATTGGATTGAATCATTGATGAAAATATTGATTGCACATAAATGAAGGATATTGTGCCTGAGATGTATGTGTAGACGCCCAAAAGATGGTATGAATCGACATGAAAAGACTTCGATGAGACGATCTCAAAGATGACAAATGTTTTGAGATGATGAATTGAGGTTTTTTTGACAAGGTTTTTGACATAGGACAAAACATGATTTAGAATGATCAATCAAATGACAAATCGAGCTAAATAATTCACTTTGGGAAAAGTAAGATGAATTCGCTGTTTCTCTGCTCTATACCTGACACAGTGGGTTTTCTGACAGAATTTGACCATGGCTGACTGTTGACTAGTTTTCTGACAAAATTTGGATTTTTTGACAATTTGTGCAAAATCTCGTACAATAGTATGCAGGCTCGTACAACACTTGAAAGGGGCTGGCATGACAATCTAGAGACTTGTACGACAATTGATGCTAGGAATAATTTTTTCTTTCAAATAGATGGCAATTCTTGTACGACAGTGTACAGGTTCTCATATGACACTTTGGGGGTTTTGATATGACACTTGCTGGAACAAACAAATTATTGTACGACAATTGAAGGGTCTAGACGATAGTTTTCACTAGAAAATGATTTTGCATCATTTTTTCAAGGTTTTTGGTGTTTTCAATCTCAGTTAGTTTTCCAAAAATTTTGTCCAATTTTTTTAGAATTTGTGTTTGGATTATCTGAGGGTGTTTAACATAACAATAGGCTTACAATCACAACAAACTCTTGGGAACTGACTCAATGATTCAAACACACCTAGCCTAACCTAACTAGGAGAAGAGATGTATTACTTGCTTGTTGACTTACGAACACACTCAAAGAATCCTCAGAATATGGTGGTCCAACAACACGCAATAGATGTTGAAGCCTATATTAGCTGAGTTCAAGCGTCAAGGAGGGCTCGATATGATGAGTGTCTTGGGGTGATTACTATTCACCTTGCACAAGCACTAAAAATCCTTCTGAGGTAGATCGGTAGCAAACTAGCTTAGGTTGTTAATCAAGGCATTCATTCACAACTGTCTCCCATAGTCCCATAAGTAGGATTGAGGTTGTTAACCCTATGAGTACCCTGATCCGTATAGTCTCGCAAGAAAGATTTAAGCGGCTCTGCTCTACACAAAATCAAAGCCTGTTCATGGAATAAATCAAAGGAACAAGCACAACTATGTCTTCTAAGTCTTTAACCTCAAGGAAGCATCAAATTTTATAGTGGGTTGGAAGAGTCAGCTTAAGACTTGTCCCCACTTGGATCGTTCCCAAGATCTTTTTACCTCATTGAAAGGCCCTCTAAAGGATTAAAGTAAATATGAGGTTGGGGACCATAGGATTTGGGCTTCTAATTCTCTAAAAGAGAAGAGCATAATCCCCTAACCGTGTCATTTTCCCTATCCAAGATATGCCAAGCAGAATTAATCTAGAGACAATACGCAAACTAGCACTCAGGAAGATACCTTTTGGGTTTTTGATTCTCCTAAGAAGGATAAGAGCATAATCCCCTCAATATCTTCCTCAATGGCAATAGACACACGTACCTAATTAACTAGGTGCCTATGAAAAAGAAATATTAAGCAAACAAAATATTCACTCGATGAAGATTCGACAACCTGCAAAACCACTTTTCAGAAATTTTGATTGATTGAGCGTCTTTGGAAAATGATTTCTATAAGGGTTTCCTGCAAAAGAATAGCTTAGAAGACAAGACAACAAGAGGCCAAAAGAATAGGTTTTAATGCTCTGGTCTTCATCTCTCATCCTGCAAAAGCGTTAGGCTGTCTCAAATGATCACATACCAAAAAACAACAAGGGTTAGGGTCAACAATCAGTCAAACCACGAATCCAAAATCTCACAAAATGATCAGAAATCCCAAAGGACAATTGAAATACTGGCATGAAAATTCGTACGACAATATAATTCTACCCATACAACACTTCAATTCAGATATGACAATGTGTACATACCCACACGACAATTCAACCATGATACGACAAAGTATATGAACCAGTACAAGAGTTGATGGAATGTCGTTTGTCATACGACAGTTAAAGACTTCCCAAACAACAATCTGCAAAATTTCATACGAGATTGTACAGAAATTTTTTTAAAACCTGAAACTTTGAGAAATTTGTCAAAAAATTGATGAAAGATAAAATAGAAACCCGAAGTCGGGCCCCATGGTGGGTGCCAGAAATGTGTGTGTGAAAATTGTACCTATTCAAAAGACACAACACATCAGTAAAAATTATTAATTAATTAATGACAAGAAAATATGCAGTAAAGAAATATATCATTAACCAGGTTATTTATTGCCTTCTACTAGATGTGAGTATGGTATTCTCAGCATTTGACTGAGATTAGTGACAATGCAATGCCTGAACGAAGGATTTGAATGCAAAAACTATGAAAATGGATGCAAGATAATCTATGTTTTTGGGATTTTCTATGGAATAACAATATAAGCTAAATGAAATTGATCTAAAAACTTGACAATAATGAATAGAAAACCAGCTATGAATGCAAAAACAAGAAAACAATGTTAGCAATGAATCTCCAAAAATTGCACAATCTCAATAATTCGACAGTATAGCACTGCTATTCTCCAAATTGCACATGGGTTCCAAATTATAGGAATGAGGCCTATTTATATAGAAATCCAAGGTTTAAGAACTCATGAAAATCCAAAAATCACTCCTTTATCAACTCGAATTAATTGGTGAGTTATCAAGAAATTAGAAACAGTTATCTAGTAAAATCATGCAAATCAGCTTTTTAACTCAAAATTGGAAGTTGAGATCACTCCAATCTGATTTTTAACTCACAATCACATGTTGAGTTTAGAAAGTTAACAAATTGAATCAAAGAGTTGTTTTTGAGTTCAACTGATCTTCTAATTTTTGCTTTAATAACATGTGTTTTATTCTCAACCTAACTGATTTAATCAATTAAATAATTAATTTATGGGTTAATCAATTATTTAATCAAACTTTATCCAAAATTATATTATTAAATTTGACAATTTGATTTTAATCAATTAAATAAATATTCAATCGATTATTTTTAAAAATTGTGATTTATTGTCAAATAAACAACATTAATTAAGGAATAATTCTAATTAAAATAATTAAGTGGCTAAATAAAGTTTAATTAATTAAATATTTAACATATTCAACTAATCACACTTCGGATAAATAAAATAATATCATTTATCACCAAATAGTACTTAATCAGAGATAATTATGATAAATTAGGAATATTTAGGAATATTCCCCAATGTAGAATTAGAATAGGATCGATTAGGGTTTTGATAATTCGATGTGGAGATGTGCCTTAGGTCAGGACTTTAGGGTCAATTCTGATCAATTTTTTGATGGAGGAGGTTAATGGTACTGAAGCTCATTTTTGGGGTATTACAGTCATTCTAACTTACTTACAAATCAATAAATAAATTTAATTCACCAAACATGGACATCTCAAATTCCTTATGTGTCTCTTTAGAAACTTCTTGCATAAATCATGTTTGCCTCTAAAGATGATATCATCAACATACACAACAATCAAAATTTTGTTTGAAAGTATCTTCAAATATAGATTGCTATCAGTCCAACCTTTCTTGAGTCCTTGATTGATTAGATATTTATCTAGTTTTCCATAACAAGCCCTTGGTGCCTATTTCCATCCTTCTAGTTCCTTCTTTAATATGCAAATTGCATCAGGATCTAGTTCTAATTTGAACCCTTTTGGTTTCTCAATGTACACTTCTTCCTTCAGTTATCCATTTAGGAAAGCAAACTTGACATCCATCTGAAAAACCTTGAAACCTTTGAAAGCCACAAATGCGATGAACATCCTAATAGCCTCCATCCAAAAAATAGGGGCATAAGTTTCTTCAAATTCAATACCTTCAACTTGTGAGTAACCTTTGCATACTAGTCTTGTGTTATTCCTCACAACCTTTCCATTCTCATCCAACTTGTTATGATAAACCCATTTTGTGCCTATCACATTTTTGTTAGTCGATTAGGGTACCAGTTCCAAGGTCTGATTCTTTTCTATCTGATTGTTTTCTTCCTCATAGAATTAATCCAACATAACAAAGCATGACCTTGAGATGATTTAATTTTGGCAATGACTCCTCACCTATTATCTCCAATAATCTAATTTTTTGAATGATGTTTCTATACATATCTTTGTTTCTTCACTGTAGATGACGATGTCAATTGAGTAGCTTCTTCTTCTTTCTTTCCTTCCTTTCTCTTGTCCTATGTATCAAATTCATACTCAATATATCGATCAGGGACCTTCTAAAACTCTTCATCAACCTTCACATTCACACTTTCCACAATTTTGTTCAGTCTCTTATTGTAACACCAATATGCCTTGCTCCTCGTTGAATATCCTAAAAATATTCCTTTATCAACTCTACTATGAAACTATTCAAGATTGTCTTCATCCTTTCGAATATATCATTTGCTACCAAATATCTTAAAGTATTTCATTGTAGGTTCTCTTCTATGACACAACTTGTATGAAGTCTTTCTATATTGCTTCTGGTACAAAGTTTTGTTAAGTGTATACACAACAATATGCATTGCTTCTCTCCAGTAGATTTGCAATAGACCTACCTCTTTCAACATAGTTTGTGCTGCTTCATGAATTGTCTAATTCTTCCTTTCCACAACACCATTCTTCTAGGGTGTTCTTGCTGTTGAAAAATATCTCTTAATATCATGCTTCTCACAAAAAATTTCAAAAGCATCAGATGTAAACTCTCCTCCTTTGTCAGATCTTAAACATTTAATATTTTTGCCACTCTCAATCTCAACTCTTGCTTTGAATATCTTGAACTTCTCAAATGCCTCAGATTTATCTCTAAGATAAGAAACCCATGTCATCCTTGAATAGTCATCAAAGAAAAGTATAAAATACCTTTCTCCTTGAAATCTCTTAGTTCTAGTAGGACCACATAGATCATTGTGCACAATATCTAGTACACTGGTAGAAGAATAGTCTTTTTCTTTGAATGATTCTCTTCTTTGTTTCCCTTCTTGACAACCCTTGCAGATAATGTTTTTTAGCTTACACAATCTGGGTAGGTCTCTTACTGCATGAGATGAGCCTATTCTCACTAGATTATGAAATTTTATGTGACACATCCTCTGATGCCAAGGCCAGTTGTCATCAATTTGAGATAACAAACAACATCCTTCAGATGCTCCTTCTAGATAGTACATGTTTCTTCCTATCCTATTTTTTATTGCAATTAGGTATCCTGATCTCTTCCTTATTTCACATCCTTTATTTTTGAAAATGATGTCATATCCATTTTCATACATTTGTCCAACACTCAAGAAATTGTGATACAAACCCTTCACATAATAGACATTGTCAGTGTTATTATTTCCATCAAAGTTAATAGAACCTTTACCAATAATATAAGTCACTTTGTGATGATCAAATCTAACAAGACCACTATCACACTTGCTAAGTGATACAAACTTACTTTTGTCACTAGTCATGTAATGAGAACAACCATTATCAATCAACCATTCTATTTTCTTTCTTTTAACATACAAGGAAATTTCAACATCATCAACTTTAGCACTAATGTTAGTAATATCAATCTCTATTTTCTCATCCTTTTCAGCATAAAATAGATAATCATCTATCTCTGATTCATCATCCAAGATACTAGCATCTTCATTCATATAATAAGTCTTTTTATTTATCTTCTTAAACTTTTTTCTAGGACCTCTCTCTAGACATCTAGTAGCCAATTGACCAATCTTTCCACATCTAAAACATTTTAGAGGTAACATACCTTTATACTTGCCAGTACCTTTCTTCAATCTTCTCACAAAGTTTTCTTCAATCTCCTCATCATCATCATCATCAATATCATTGTCTGACTTTGTTTCTTTGAATGCCATTTATGATTTGCATTTGTCTCTTCCAAATTTTCTCAACTCAAACATTGTTAGGGTACCAAACAATTGTTCTTTGGTAAAATTTTTCAGGTCATACGCTTCCTCAATCCTTGAGATCTTGTCACTATAGTTGTCCAGTAATATCATCAAGATCTTCTCCATAAAGTCTTCTAATATGTTGATTATTATTAATGATAATTGATGCGAACAACTGCACTCCATACTCCATATATACAACCCAACGAGATCCAACATGTTAGATAGACGAATTGAAATAGGCCGCACCAAAACATCCCTATAGTAGTAAGGAATGAACTAAGGACAACCTTGATCAATACATCACACCTCGCTTAAGCCAACATGCTACACCATCACCAAAGCAATTGGTTCCAATGGATATATTTTTCATGTTACAATTTCATGGTTGGGACCCAAACACATCTAGATAGGATTGAACCAAAAACATAGAATTTACCAAGATTTAGGTGTGTATGTGAAAATGTGGTTATCTAAATATCACAAACACTTCAATGAATCATTTTGTGATTGATCAAATAAATAAAACTAATTAAGCACAAACCAATCAAAGAGACTTGTTGCCTTCTAGTAGACATGAGTATGAATTTTTCTCTCAGATCATCGCAAAATCCAATGACTTTAGACTGTATCTAAATGAAGGATTTCAAAAGCTAAGCTACTATGCAATGCAAATTCATCCAATATTTAGGCTAAGATTAATATTCCATGATTTAAGAAAATAAAATGAAATTCCTAATATTTGATTATGCAAATGCAAATAAACTAAATATTAATGATAATAAGCAAATAACAATTAACAATTCAACAACGTTTTTCCACTTTGCATCCTCCTTTTTTTATAGTAAGTTTATTTAAGATCTCATTTCGAGAATCGAACATAAGATCTTGCTATTACAAAGAGAAGCAACAACTGCTGCACTACAGGCCAATGCCTTTCGCATCCTCCTTTTTTTAGAATGGAGGCCCGATTATATAGAAATCTTCTTGAAAATGGATGGTCAAGATCGATTGAAGATTGACGATTAAGATTAATCCCAGACTAGCACAATCCATGCAACTAATTTGATTGGTCAAGAATCAAATTTGAAGAATCAGTTAACTCCAAAGATTAATCAGTCATTTTGGAAACTTCCAAATCAAAAGAAAGAGTTAACTAAAGACTTTCCAGTTAATTGGGTTGTTTCCAAAATGAGAAAGAGATGAGACTTGGTTAACTGAACAAAAAGGATTTGTTTCCAAAATCATATTCAGTTAACTGACTAATGATTCCATAAATGCATTTTTGGAATAATTAAATGATTTAATGCATTTTCCTCCAAATTGTGATGGCATAATTAATTTAATCCCTTTTTATATGATTAATTGACAATTCTTATTTATTTAATCAACATTCTAAGACATTAATTAAATAAATAGTATAAGGTTGTTTTAATTGTCAACAACATTAGGATTTAGGAATTTATTAATTAAATAAGATAAAGTGTGATGGTCGAATGGGAGCTAGAGTATAGGTCAAATTAGATTGAATTGCCTTAGGTTAGGACTTAGGAGTTTCAATTAAGATTACAGTTGTCTTGATGAAAAATCAAGATTAGGGGCTTATGGTTTTGTCAACCATTTTTGGATGATTACATTTGCTCCTCTTTGAATTGGTGTGTGATCAATGCATTGATTCAAAGAATAGTTAGTGTTGAGATCGAGAATATTTTGATGTGAAGTGATGAAACTATTCTCAAGTCGATTGGTTCAAAGATATCGATTCTAAACTTGATTGGACTAGAAGTGACAAAGTTAGATCAGAATGGTTAGTTTGATGTGAGGTGATGAACTTGAACACCTGATTGATTGATTAATAACGACAAATAACCAAATTGATTAATGTCAAAAATAATCTTAAACCATTGGATTGGTTTGAACGAAGAATCAGTTTGATGTGAAACGATGAAATTGATTATCATTAAGAAATCAATAGCAAAAATAACTTGATTTGATGTGATGAAGCCAATTGGATTAATGAGGACAATATTAGTTTGGTGTGAAGCGATGAAACTGAAATGCCCCTAGAGATTTACTAATGACGAAGAATCTCAACTTGATGTGGTGCAATGAAGCTGAGATGCCCCTTGTGTTGAGGTCTTGTTTGATTTGATGGTTTGATTGCTTGATTAAAGATTCACAGATTTATTGATGTTTGATGATGTGATCACTGAATTGTTGATGTCATGATCATGCCCCATCGAGAGTGAAATTGAAATATGGCTAGGTGCTCCAATGATCTGAAGTAATTTCGATTGATAAAATAATGCAGGAAGAGACTGATTTGATTTTTATGAGGTTGTAAGCATGTAGGCCACATTCTGCACTTATTTTAGTTCCTGTCGACCAAGTTTGACCAAAATTTTAGCACATTGATTACTTTAGGAGAAATATATCCCATTGGTCAAGAGTACAGAAGATTGATTGCACAAGCGGTCAACTACGGTTTGAGTAAAAAAATTCAAACTAAGATTTTGACAAATAAAATGATCTTAGATTTTGATTTTGATCTTGAATATAGAATTAGAACGGTCAAATTAGCCAAGGATGCAATTTTCATGTCAAACAGAGCAAGTTGAAAATTAGGTCAATGCAATGTTTTTAACATCTCTTGTAGGAAATCATTTTGTCAATACACATGTACTTAATCATGTCTTTGATGACACACAATTGGTTGCTTGATGAAAGAAGATAATGATCATTTTAAACTCAGGCCTCACCTTTTATTTGGAAGAGAATGATGCAAAGTGATGATACTATCGAATTGCAAATGCAAAGCTAAATATGAATGCACCCTAGGACTTAGTCATAAGATTTTGATTTGAAATTTTTCATCATTGAGAATTCTTGGAATACTAGAATGTTGATACAACCCTCACTAGTGCGACTGCAACCATGAGGATATGAATATGACTTTATTGGTATTATTTATCAGAAATGGACATAAGCACCAAGGCATACAAAGCCATGATAACCTGAATGTCATTTCCTTTTGATTTTTCAAGTGACCATAAGCATCAAAGCATAAGAAGCTAGGATGAACTGAATGGTTCTTGCGTGAAAGCACATCAGATAAAGAAACAAACAAGGGTATAGGTCCGATCCAAGAGTATTGGTACTAACTCGGCAAGAAGAAAACAAAGAAAATGTTATGCCCCCAGTCCTTGCATTTCTAAATCCAAAGGGACATCCTTGAGTTTCTCATGGGGAATAATAGTTGAAATCCAAATAAATAGTCAGCAAACAAATAAAGGTTCAACATAGCTCAAACAGTTTCAATGTTTGGTTTGTTGCATGTGTTTTTGCATTTAAGATTGGTTCATCATGGAAAAACCCTGGGACAGTTGGAAGATGGACAGCTGACCAACATTGGATGACCAAGGATGACAAACCTAGAGATGACTTGACGTATACTATTGGGACAAAGCCGAATCAATTGCCCCTAGACTATGACTCTGATCAGTTTCAAGCCACGAGGGTTCTCAGAAGAACCAATGTGTCACAAAAGTGACTGAAAGCTATTTATAGACTAAAGAAAATGGCAGGAAAGCATGAAGGATGCAAAGACTTGCACTGATAGATGGAGCGCTTGAGTACAAGGCGACTATTTACTAGGTTTTCACCAAGGCACTTTTTCTTTCTTTTTCAATTATTTTCTCTTTTTCATTTTTTAATTTTTTTAATTTGGATGATGCATCAAAGCACTTGTTTACTAGGTTTTCACCAAGATGATCATTTTTTCAAGACTTTTTCCAAATTTCTAGGATTTTTTAATAGTTTTTATGAATTTTTTGGATCATTTTTCAAAATTTTAGATTTTTTATAGATTAATCATTCTCAAGAAAGATCACATTGGTTTACCCCCAATGTCTAGAAAGGTATAGGACATGATGGATGGATTATCAAGCTGATGGATTAAGTAGATAGACAATGAGGGATGAAGTGAGTGAATGCAACCCTCAAGGACAATCTCCTCAAGATTACCCAAGCTAGGGAAGAAGAATACATCAATGTGGGCTCATTTAAGCGGTGTTGGATAGAATATAGGATAATGACCTGGTGTCATGAAAGCATGTGGTCCAAAAGAGTGGACATGTCAAGAGACTCTTGTTAATAAATTTTGCATTTTCTTGTTCTTCATTTTGATCAAGACCAAGGGGTTGATTTGGATAAGCCATGTATAGGATCATGTGATGAGGATAAGGGGTGATGAAGATTATGAGTGGATGGTTTAAGATAATTAAAAAGATTCTTAGAAATAGTGATGGACGATTTTGGATAAGTAAGATCATGATAGAGTAGCATGGATGGAAGCAAGTAAGTTGATGGAAAGGATAGTGGATGGTAGGATATATGATTCTCATGAATAAGTTCAACCTTGTCAAGATCAAAGGTGAAAAGAGGAAGTCTGGATGCACATGAAATAGCTAGTGTGGATAAGTTTTACCCCAAAGTATAGAGTGCAAGAGGGAGGAATTATGCATGATGTTTGTTTACCATTTTTCATCATGGTAATTGTCCAAGGTGCCACAAGTAGTGATTTTCACCATAGGACAAATTTATTTCTCTTTACTTTTTCTACCAAGGTGCCACAAGTAGTGGTTTTCACCATAGGACAAATTTATTTCTCTTTACTTTTTCTACCAAGGCGCTTGTTTACTAGGTTTTCCCCAAGGCACTTTTTCAAATTTTTTTTTCTTTTTTTGTGATTTTTCTTTTTTTGGAGTTCAAACCTTTTACTCTCTGGATAATACTCCTTGAGGTGTATTCTATAATGAGCCAAGGCCGCTGAAAAGAGATGCTCAAAGATGTTGATGGGGTGATGTTAGGGGAATGAAATGATATGGAATGGGAGGATAAGGAGTATATATAGGGGTTGGATAGTGGATAGGGTATTGAAATGCTTGTGCAAGGGTAGATGGAAATGGTGATAAGATCAACATCGACACACACCTTGAAGGGTAGTGGATGGATGAAGGAAAAATGGATAGAATTGCTTGAGGCTTTGATGTATGAGGTGATGAAAGTTGTTTGGAAGGAGATGGAGTGAAAGCCTTTGGAAGCTTGGATGCCAATTTTGATTTTTCCTTTGTGTTCAAGTCCTTTAAGAGAGACTTGGGAATCCACATAGATTTAGAATATTCTTTTCTTTTGGATTCTTTAGAACACAATTCTTCCATGATGGATTTAGGAATCCATATTTTCTTTGATTTTCTTATTTTCTTAGAGGACCCTTGTGGTCTCTTGAATATTTTATTTTTCTTTGTAGTCACATGTCGATTAGATAGGACATGGCATTCTTCATATGTAAGTGGATTCTTGTATTTCTAATTTTTATGTTGTACATCCAAATTGCTTCCAAAAGACTTGGGAATTGTGGATGCATGAGGCTGATATGATGGGTTCAGATGGATGGATGGATGGAAATTTCTCAAGGATGCATGCCTTTTTTGATATTGAGGTATGATGTGGGAAGTGGATGACAAGCTAGGAGTGAGAGGTATAGTGGATGGGGGGATATAAGGTCCCAATATGGATGGAAGATATGAAGGTGTTAACTTTGAGATATAAGGACCAATGATAGACTTGGATGATGAAATCGGATAATGAATAGGGATATCAACATCTGTAGAGTGAGCAACATGGACAAGGCTTTGATTTGTAAGATCCATATTTATAGGTCAATAGGCTCATGAGTATCTTTGATAGGAGAAAGTTTTATATGAGAAAATGAAGCTTCGAGGGATTTATTCTTATGTAAAGGAGTAGGAAAAATGGGAGATTTTTGAGATGGATATGGAGGAGTATGAAAAGGAGTTGCTGGAGTATTCCAATATTGAAAAGGATCTTTAGATAAAGTAGGAAGAGTAATTTGCTCTTGATTTTCAATAAGCTCATTGGAGATGATGGAATGAATATCTTGATCGTGCTTGGGAGATGGATAAGTTATAGGAGGTGGAGGGATATCTTCTTGGAAGACATGAATGGATATGAGGGGATCATGAGACCCTACGAATACAAGATCTTGGTCAAAAATTGGATAGGATTGGATAATGTCTTGATCTTGATCTTCATCGGTACTTGTTTCTTCATAATTTGTATTATCCTCTTGAAATGGAACCACTCCTAAGGACAAGGTAGGAGTTAGGATCTGCAAAGGAGATTCTCTAAGGATTGATGGAGGATCATTTGGAGTAGATATTGAAGCACATGAAAGCTTGGGATGTATGGTATTTGAAGCATGGAAAAGATTTGTAGAAAGATGGAGATTATCTTGGATCTCTTTTAGAGGTAGCCCTTTAGGGTATACATAGTCAGCATGAAAAGGATTAGGTCCTTTGTTCAATGAAATTTTTTTGGATAAATTTTCTTCTTTAGGAGGTGAATGAATGTTGAAAGAAGTAGAGTCTGCATGAGAACCATTAGTAGACATAGGTTTTTGATTTAGATCTTGTATGAGAGTAGTATCTTCATTAGATGATTCGTTAAGATTTTCAATTTCCATTTTGTGCTCGTCGATGAGATCTTGGATCTTGTGTTTCAAATCCATACAATATGAAGTTTTATGCTCGTTATGTCTATGGTATGCACAATAGGTACTCAATAATGAAAGTCCATATGAAGTGACTTGAGGAAGGATGATGAGATGGTTTTCAAGGAGTTCTTCCAAAGCTGATTCGTCGATGGATTGTCCCAAAGGAGTAAATGATCTATCTAATGTACATTTAGATGCACTTGTATTTACCAAAGAGTTATGAGTTTCAAGATCATGATGTTGTCATGTGATGATGATTGTTGAGATAGGATTGATTGCTCTTGATTTTTTATCATAGACCATATTCTCTTGAGGCTATGAGATAGACTCTTGATCAAAGATTTGATGGTCATGAATATGTTCTTGATCAAACATAGGATTGTCATGAAGTTGATCTTGATCAAAGATGAGATTGATGTGAGATTGTTCTTGATCATAGATAGGATTGATGTGAAGTTGTGAAGTATCTATTTTGTTTGAAGAAGATGAAGATATAAATGAATTGTGATCATAGAGAAAAGGAAAGATTGATATTAATGAATATTTGTTGGATGAAGTATCATTTTCTTCCTTTAAGTATTGAATTTATTTTAATAGGGATGCAATAAGAATATTCTCTTCTTCATTTTTATTAAGACTATAAGGTTTAGCCCATTTGTTTTTAGGCATTGTAAAATTGGCTTGATGTGTTTGTTTAGAAGATTGGCGAGAAGGTATGATGTGAGAATTTTTCTTGAGATCAAATTTCTATTTTTGACTCTTGGTATGCATAGGCATGAAATTTTTTATGTGACCAATTGTCAAGAGTAACCAAGTTCTCAATGTCGATATCTAGTGCACCTAGTGTTGACTTCATCTTAGAAAGATTGATGAAAATGTCGAAAGTGAACTTGCTATAAGGTGTCAGAGTTAAGGCTTGAGTGCCTAAGTATTGGACACTTGTGAACAAGTTAGTTTGAGTTTGATAGAAAAGATATTGAGACTAGTCAAACCTTTGGAAAATTGGGATATATGACCAAAAAAACCATGGTCATTCTCAGTGTTGGTTGTAAATCGATGTTTGTCTTGAATAGGTTTGTAGATTTCAAGTGATTAACAAACACATTAAACATGTGAGTGTAGAATCAAACACGCTTTATCCCTAAGTGATTCAATAGAGATTGAAAATCCCTGCTCACAGACTTAGGAACACATTCAAAGACTCCATAGATTATGACAAACCAATAACATGCAATGGATATTGACGACCATATTATCCGAGTGGTAATGTCAATGAGGGCTCGATATGGTGAGTGTCTTAGGGAAATTACTATTTGCCTTGCTCTTAGATATCCAACCTTTCAGGGGTGATCTAGGAGGTTTCTATACTAAAGCTCATAGTTAAGGCATCTATTCATAACTATTCCTTGTAGTCTCACAAGTGAGATTGAGGCCTATTGCCCTACAAGTACTCCAAACAATGTAGTACCAAAAGCAGGATTTAGAACACTCATCTCTATGAATATCTAAAGTATATTCCACCATAGTCCTATACACAAGACTGAGACATAAAAATATCCTATGGGTACCAAGATAACACAGTCTCGTAAACATGATTTAGGTTGTCAAGCCCTGTGCATATCAAAGTAATCAGAATAAATCTAGTTAAGTCCTATGAGACTTTAATCTCAAAGAGGTATTTATTTATAGTTGGTGTAAGAGTTAGTGTCTTCTTGTTCCCACGTGGGTCATTCCAGAGAGATTTTTTCCTCAACCTACAGGCCCTCTAAAGGTTAAAGCAATGAAAATGGATTGGATTCAAAGGTCTGAGGTTCTTATTCTTCCAATGGAAGAAGAACATACTTCTCTACCTTTTCACCTTTCCCAAACACACCAAACAAGGTTCATTTACCAAAACTTAAACTCAAACTTAATCTGACTTTTGAGTTTCTGATTTTTCCAATGTGAAAAGAGAATAATCCTTTGATCAGATTAAGAATCAAATTTAAATTTCAATTAAGTGCCCAGAAATCTTATGAAAACACAATATTGAGTTGATATCTAAGGCAACCTACATTACAATCATTAGTAGTTTTCATTGTTTCAATTCATAGCCTTTGACAAGTGTCCTGTAGACAATAGTTAGGTGGATGCACAAATCTTTCCTGCAAAACAAAATGTCAAAGTATGCAAATAACTCAATATTGAAAGAACCAATCCTATATCCTATAGATAGATTTCTTGACTTTTTTGTATTATGTTACCTTCAAAAATAGAAAGTCATCATTAGTAATTATTCATATTTTAAAAATTGTATAAAGATTCATATGCTCTATAGAAACTGTCATACACACTGCTATTTTCTTTAAATGCACTACAAAAAGCATTGTAAGTGTTATTTAACATCTACAATGTGCTAAAATAATTCAAAAAAAAGTGTGAAAACCCCCTTAAAGGCGTCATTAAACTATTTGATACGCGTTGAAAGAATGTTAGACATAAGATAGAAGGTTATTTATATGTGTTGAAACTCTGTGTAGAAGTGTCGAAAGGTTGGTTATACGCATTATTTCATTCTTCAAAAGTGCTATTTCTCTTACCAAAGATCAAAATCTGCAAAACAAAAGCATGGATATTCGGATATTTAATAAATTTTTTAAAGCTTAAGGCCTAAGCCTCACAATGGGTGCCAGAAATGTGTGCTTTAAAAGTGGTCAATCTAATTAACAACACTTTAATAGATCTTTACTCTAACTAATCAAAGAACTACCTAGAAACGATCTATTGCTTCCTATATGAAGCAAGTATGATCTACGTAGAGATGCTCTCAATTAGCATTGTGAGATCAATGACTAGATGACTCCATAATGAAAGATTCATGAGAGATTAAGATGCAATTATTGCATTCAATAATCCGAATCTAGTTATGAATAGACTTGTTAATCTAAGTAAAAAATGAATCTAACAATGAAACTAGCATGATTATATGATTAATCTAGAAATTAAAAATTAGAATTAGAAATTTCTTATTCTTTAAATCTTTCTTTTAATTGAAAAATGAATCTATAAATTAGAAATTTGAATTAAAAATTTCTTATTCTTTTAAATCTTTTATTTAAAAAATCAATTTAGAAATTAGAAATTAGAAATTAGAAATTAGAATTAAAAATCCAAATTAGAAATTTGAGCAAATGAAATTAAATGAGTTATTTTATTAATTAAAAGTATTTAGAAACCTTTTAATTAATAAATTGATTTAAAATAACCTTTATGCTCTATCAATTGATTATTTGATGATTGATTTAATTATGCAAGCCAATTGATTTAATTACTTGCATAATTATGTCTAGCATATTGTTTGATTTAATTAATTGAAATTATGGGCACTTAGTTGCCTAGACTATTTTTAGGTGATTACAACACTAACCCTAATCTTGATATAATTATATATTAAAATTTACATAATGTCTTTTTCATTGAATTGCAAAGTACAATAGACCATCTTGAGAAGAATATCTTTCAACATATTTTATATACAATAAATATATATAAGTTAATTATTTTTTTTAAATTTAGAGACGCATTGATAATCCACAACTTCACAAGGCTTATGAGCTTAGTCCCCATACCCTTACAAGTTGCACTTAAGAGGTTTATATATATATATATATATACACACACTTTTAGCAAGCAGTTTGGGGAGAGTGTGGATCTACTCGCGCATGGGCGAAGGAACTGTTTTGAACCCAAAGGAGTTGCCCATCGCAGCTTCGCGGGTAGTTTGTGAAAACCCTAAATCGGGTTGCGAACGTGTGAGGATGGGAAGCAAAGAATAGAGTATGGGCGCCCATCAATACATCACGGTGGGGAGATTTTGTAGGATGCCTCAAAGATCTATTGTCTCATGGATTGCAGCGAATGATTGCTTGATATGCACGGTGAATCTGTTAAAATTCTTTAGAAGCTTTCAGCAAATGTCATTTGCAGGCACTCAGACAAATTCCACACCCTTTGTCATCACTCCTCTCTGTTTGCGGCAAGTGGAAGCTACGAAACGGGGTCTGGACATCTATAAATAGATAAGGAGAAACAAAAGTAGGACATATGATGTTTTGTTTGAATTCCTTAATGAAATGTGACTTGACATTGGAATGAATGCCAGGATTGCAGGGGATATATGCAAATTGGATGTATAATGGTTTATTTCACTACCAATGGTTAAGGCATATGTGGAATATATGGGTAAATGCCCACTCTCCAAATTTGGAGACTTTCTAGTTGAATTAGTGAGATTTGCAAGATTTGGCTTTGAAGAAAAAGGTAAGAAAGGAAAAAACTTATGGTCTTCAACTTCATTTTTATCATTGCTTGGAGCAAGGTTGGTGCTTCTATCATGGAAGACTGTGTTTTCATGTTATGTGTGTATGGTTGTAAATCTTGTAGTATGTTAATCTTTGTGATGCTTTCAAGTTTGTTCATGGTTTTTCTTGTGTTTTATTGCTTGCTGCATGTTTGTTTTGGGGTGTGTAAGGCTATGCTCACCTCTGAAAGGGAAGAGAGCCTTGAGGGTGAAGGGTTGGGAATTATCAATTAGTGTAGAGTCTCTCCTTGTGAAGGAGAGAGATATGACATGGAGTATGGGTTCCATGTTGCATTATTTTTTTTCTACACATTTGGGGGTCATAAGGGGAGAAGTGCATTTGTGAAATAAGAAAAAAAAAGTATTTTGTGGCCTTGTGAAGGCATTGTTGATCTATGTTATTTGGTTATGGTTTCTCCTATTTGGGTTCACTTTGCACCTTCGCCCCCTCTTCATGGGTCCAAGGTGATCCATTGTGCAAGCCAAGGGTATGGGAAGATTATTGTGGTTTCATTATTGTTTTGTGTGTGTGTTGAAAATATTTGCATGTTACCTATTCATTCTTGGTTCCCCAAGTTCGGGGGTGGCCTTGTAAAGACCTAGATTGAGAGGTGAGCTCTTATGGTTAACCCTTTTGTAAATTGCAGGTTTCTTGGATAAAGTTGAAGACATTTTCTTGAAGAAAATTTTTATGTGGGTGTTACAAGGTTTCTTTGAAGGCTTATGACATTGTTAAAAAAAAGAGAACTTTGTCTATATCTCCATTATGTAAATTTCTTTTGTAAAAAAAAAAGTAGCTAATGTTGTGAATTTGCATTGAAATATGTTTATTGTAAAGTTTGAAATGAAATTTGGTCATGTTGTATAAGAAAAAGATTTATGGCATCTTTGAGTTTAAAAAATAAGAGTATTATGTTTTATTTCCAAATGGTGTTTTATGTTTGTTTAATGTTAGCTCTTAATGTTTCAAAAAATATTGTAGTTTCTGTTATGTTTATGTGTATCTTAAAAAAATCAGATTTTATTATTTGAAAGGTTAAATATTTGAATTCATTACTAGTTCTTGTTTCAAAAATATTTCTATATGTATGCCACATAAATAGTTAGTATTCTTCATTTTAAGGTTTTCCCAATTTAATATTTATGTTAGTATTTGTATTTAAAAAAAAAAAATTCAAAAAAAGAGTAAATAATGTTTTTAAAAAACAAAACAGCATATCATCATTTTGCTAGATTAAAATAAAAATAGATTAACAAAAAAAGAGAATATACACACACACACACACACACATACATATATAATACATTTAAAAAATAATAATAAACAAAAAAAAATTAAAATTTTAAGCTTAAAAAATAGGGGAAGGGTTTGGGGAGGCGTGGCCCCCCAACACCCACAGTCTTGTGGACTCCCTTCAAAGGGGAGCCATAGAGGTTGCCCCTTTGGCGACCCGCCAGTGGCGGCACCACCACCCAGGCATTCGTCTAGTCGTATGGGGTTGCGGCTGGGGGTAGGGCTTTGACCCTCCCCATAGTGATATTTTAAAAAAAAATTATTTCATTTTTTTTTCTAAAAAGAGAAAAAAAGCAGAGAACTTAAAAACAAGAAAAAAGGAAACAAACAAAGATTATAAAAATCTAGTTAAAATGATGCGTAATTTCTAATGAAATCATTTCTTTTAATGTAAATTAATTATTAGTCTTTTGGACATAAGTGAATCTTGGGAAGGAGATTAAATTGATTAATAAACTTTCTTAACATTCTAATTCTAATTTAATTTATTTAAGGATAATTAATCCTGGGTTAGTTATTAAACCTGTTATTGTGTAGACCTAAGTAACCTTTGCGAGGGAAGTTGGTCATAGTCATGATTCCCCTCGACATCAAACTTAGTCACTGTCGGATACCAAAGGATTGTATCAAATCCTTCAATGATGTAAACTTGTGGATAACTTTTGTAAACCTAGTAGCCTCAAACATATATAACTGTAACGTTAGTTAATCAATGACTTTGAAAAAAATTATGTGTTTTTGCCTTAGAATTTGAGCATGACATCAAGCACTTACAATTTTGCACCTTAGGTCCTATTTTAGTGTCCAAGGTTTCCATTCTCATTATGCTAGGTCGCACCTCAACTCCAAACACATTTTTAGAATCCTCGTATCAAAATTGACCCCCAATTAAAATTTGAGCTTATTTTTCCTTGTAAAGGGTGACCCAAGATGTATAGGGTGATTGTTTTCACCCCATACATCAGGGGGCACCCCTTACATGCTAAATTAGGCCTGAATTTGAATAGGAGGTTGACATTTTGGTTTTGAGCAGGATTTCAATCGTTGTTGGCCTCCTTCAACTTTTGAGCTTCAAAATGGCTAAGGGAGGTATAAATACAAAGATACCTCCCTTATTTCTAAAGACAATGACATAATTTAAAATCCAATCTAAGGCATAACAAATCAAGCATTCAAGGAGAAATCAAGGTCAATTCAAGCTTCAAGCATGAAAGATATGGAAAAATGTCTAGATCCTATCATGTGTGAAGGCATTCATGTTTTTCCTATCCTATATCTAATTGCAAGACTACATCAAGACAAATTGCAAGCATCTTAATAAGTAATTCGACACTTGTGAAGGTATAACATCTTGTCAAGCCTTTCCTACTAACAACACACTTTCTCATTTATGCAATTTCAATTCAATTTCAAGGTTCATTCCTCTACAATATTTCGATTGAGGCAAACTCCTTTCTCCCAATATTTTCCCTATTTTTTGTGTATAGGTGATAAGTGGCAAATTTTTGGATTTGTTTCATTTCATGAATCTGTCAAAATGCAACCCTTTTTTTGTATTCTTTTTCTTCCTACCACATTTGATTTTTCATTTATTAGGAGAATTACAAAGAGTACTCCAAATGGAAACGATTGCATAAGAGACATAATCTTAAAACTATATATATATATATATATATATATATATATATATATATATATATATATATATATATATATATATATATATATATATATATATATATACACACACACACCCCTTGATCTGATCAATAAAGCCCCTCCAAACCATGAGAGTGATGTGGTACTTTGTATATATTAGTTCATTTACAATTGACAAAAGACGGATTTGTATGTACATAGATTTCAAAGTGTCAAAATAGAGCTATATTGTAAGAGTATAATTCTAATATATTTTCAAGAAGAAATAACTTCATTGTGTAGTGCAAAAGGATAGGTAGTTAAAAAAATGGGATTAAAAAATGAGTTTATCGATGCCAAGATAAGACCTCTCAAGTTCTAAAAATGGGAATTTTTCCAGGTCACCTCTAAGAATCTATGATTTTTTAGAAATTGTTCACCAAAGTTATAAAATGATGTACGACCACGTAAGCACAAAAAATTGCCCCCCCCTCAAAAAAAAAAAAAGTTTGAAAAAAAAATCCATATGGCCCAGATAAGGGCCTCTGAAGTTAGAGTGCCAAAAATAAAATGTTGATGGATATGGGGAAATTAGGGGGTAAACAAGGGTGGTGTTAGCTTGACATCGTGTTAAAATCAACAAACAAAATTTGCTCAATTATGTGACTACAATTATCTTTAAACTAATAGTAGTTACACACATTATCGATAATTACATGAATTTCAAGTGGTTAAATAATTCATGACCTATTTTGGAAAACCATTTGTGGTCAATAATGGTTGGAGGAGAATGTAATAGTGAGGCTGATGTGTGGTGGTTGTACTACCCACTATAGTGGTGATTCAACATAAGTCAATTTCGTTTATGTTGGTGATGGTTGTGTGAAGTGTTGATGGCACAACCACTTGTGGTAAACTCATGTCTATTGCATGCCCACAATGGTTGGTTGAATGGTTGTAGGAGGTTGTTTTGGAGGGCTTAGGGCTAAATGGGCCAATGAAGACTTAAAACCAAATAGGCCTATGAATACTTGAGGCCAAATGATCCTAGAGAGGTTTAATGGGCTAACATAGTGGTTGAGGGGTTTGTCAAGGTCAAACAAGCCCAAAATCATTATCAATGATGCCCATCAAAGCCTTATGAAAATCTAAGTGTGGGTAGATTTTGTGGTTATTGGTGGCCACAACTAGTAACATGCCTTACAAAAATACCCAAGGCATCAACGAGTTCAATTAGGGCCAAAACAACTTGAAAATAAAAATAAAACAAAAATAATACAAGGTGGTAGAGTCAAGGTCCTATTTGCTAAAAAAAAATATTTAAAAAAATCCATATGGGAATTAATATGTACGTATTCATATAATACAACAGTATACAAATTATAGTTTCTTTTAACAAAAATTCTCTATTACTAAAATTTGCAAAACAAAATATTTTTTTTTTTCATTTTTCAAGCCTTTTGGACTCAATGATGGTGTATGTTTGGCTCCATGACACTCTGATGATAGGGCAAGTGTTGGATTCATTGAAATTTAGGAAGGGAATTGCAATTCATGGCTCTAATTCCATGTTGGAGTAGACAAGATCCAAATGGAAAATCCAATGATAACTTCCACAAATAAAAAAGAGCACAACAAGCATGTTTATCCTAAAAAATGAGGGTAAAATGTACATTGAAGCTCCTTGGATTTTGGCCATTAAGCAATAATGTAGTCAAATGTGTCATTGTGAGTCCATTACATTGGTTTTTGGGGCGAGGCATATTTAAAATATCATAATATCTAGGGTAATGCCATTGAACATATCTTATCTAGGAATCTTATCTCCAATTGCATCAAGTGGTATCATAGCGTAGGTTGTAGCTTTAGGAGCATATGACTTGAGGAAGTTGGGTCACGTGGGATCGTAAGTCAAGACCTTGTATAGTGGTTCCATGGTAGAAACACCTATATAAGATTGTGATAAGGGGTTTACAACAACAGAGGACCTAGAGTTATAAGTAAGATTCTACATGAACCAAAGCCATACCCATTTCTATAGAAAGGTCATTGTATGAGGAGGAACCATAAGTTTTGTCTACATGTGAGGAGAATAGCCAAAAAGCTACAATAGAAATAGGTTGCATGAGAAAAATATTTGTGGACAATAGTATAGTTTAGCTACAATACTTGAAGACAAAAGATATCCTTATAGCTTGGGTGAGGATGGAGAAGTTGTGTGCACAAATCTAGTAGTTTGATGTAATCTTATCATGAAAGTAGATTAGAATGAGGAAGTTGAATGAGAGTGCGAAGATGTCTCATGGGAGGCATCGAGAGGAAGGATGAAGTGCTAAAGGAGCACACACCTTAAAGGAGGAGGTCAAGTAAAGCTGGGTCAATGCTTGCACAAGGAGGCAAGAAGGAAAAAAGATTCGGAGGAGTGCAAAGCTAAAATAACCCAACTTTACACAAGTCAAGGATGATGAAGAGACAAAGCCAAATAGAGAAGACAAATAATGAATGACCCAAGTAAGGTCAAGGGAAAGAGGAAGAAGGAAATGAAGGGAATCAAGGTAGCTATGTCAAAACAAAGACCTAAGATGAGGAATAGCTAGACCATTTTATTGATTAATCTAAACGATAGTGCTACCACTCATTTCCATTTGTGACTATCTACTCACAATCCTTGCTACCACTCATTTCTATTTGTGACTATCTACTCACAATCCTTTCTGTCTACATTTTTTATGGAAGGGGCATTGCAAGTCAAAACAAAAAGACTTTGTTGCAGACAGAAACCAAGGTAGCCTTTTTAGGGTTCTTAGGGTTTGCAAGAAAAGCTCATTAGCAAAGTGAGATAATAATCATTGAGCACAAGGGCAGTTACAAATGAAAGTCGCCAGGGAGGGAGATAAAGACAACAATCATGAATAGGGCACACAAATGTGGCATGAAAAGGTCACACGAAAGGTGCAAATGTGTGCAAAACAACAAATTGAGGCATGATGGGGAATGCAGAGGAGTGCACGAATTTAACCTATGCACAAGATTTTCATTGGAAAATCCATTCAAAAAGCCTGCAACTTCGATCAGATGGCGTGCAATGGAAGAAAAAGACAGAGTTGCAGACTATCGATCAATGGCCTGCATTCAAATAGACTAGATTTATGCAGAATGGATCTCATTCCCTTACAAGATCATCATTGAAACTGAACAGATACGTGGCAATGGCATGGAGTTTGTTTAAAGAAAGACGATTCCCAAACGTTTTGAACTCTCCAAGTACAATACCCACCACAGATTACAGAACATAAACAAACTCCCAATTGGAGTTTGTTAACCCAACAAATTGGGTCGACCCTGCCACGTCAGAAGCCGCGCTGCGGTCTGACGTGGCATTCACGCATCGATTTCCTTCCCCTCTGTCTTCCACCTGCTCGGCCAAATCACGAGAAAACGACATCTGATTTGATATGTTCGTTTCCCTCTGCTTTTGTGACGGTGCAATTAAATTCATCTCCCCAATGCCGTGATCTCAACTGCCTTGCTATATATCTATAACTCTGGGCTTTTTCTCCATATCAACACCCGCTTTTCTGCTCTCAGAAAAGGAGAAAAATGAGCCAGGAAATGCTTTCCATTGATACCGAACCCCGCACTCTCAATGAGCATCAGATGCACTCCGCCAGGGTTCGAAACCCAATTCTCTGTTCTCTGTGATCTGCATCCAAGGTTTTCTTCTTCATTCTGAATTAGTGATGGAGCTCTGCTGTGTTTTTTTGTTGGTGCAGGAAGCAGCGGTGAACATTCTCCAGAAAAAAGAGCCAGCGGAGGCTTCTGACATTTTTACCCAGGTCTGTGTGCAACATTTTTGGTTTTCTATTCTGTTTTTAGCATTTTCAAGCTTAAATTTTCATATGTTGGCAACATTTTTTGGTTTCTATTCTATCTGGTTTTTAGCATTTTCAAGCTTAAATTTTCATCTGTTGGTAACATTTTTTTGGTTTCTGTTTTAACTTGTTTTCAGCATTGTTAAGCTTAAGTTCTCATCTGATTGCAACTTAGTTTGTATTTTATCTGGTTTTTAGCATTGTCAGGCTTAAATTCTCATCTGTTGGTAACATTTTTTTGGTTTCTATTTTAACTGGTTTTTAGCATTGTTAAGCTTAAATTCTCATCTGATTGCAGCATAGTTTGTATTTTATCTTGTTTAAGCATTGTCAGGCTTAAATTCTCATCTGTTTGCAGCATGGTTTGCATTTTATCTGGTTTTTAGCATTTTCAAGCTTATATTCTCATCTGTTTGGAAATTGTTTTTAGTTTCTGTTTTATCAGGTTTCTAGCATTGTCATGCTTACATCCCCATCTGCTTGCATCATTTTTTGGTTTCTATTTTAACTGGTTTTTAGTATTTTCCAGCTTTAACTCTCATCTGTTTGCAACATGGTCTGGTTTTTTTTTAACTGTTTTTTACTATTTTCAAGCTTAAATTCTCATCTATTTGTAACATGATTTGGTTTCTGTTTATGTAGGTTTTAGCATTTTCAGACTTAAATTCTCATCTGTTTGTAAGTTTCTGTTTTAATATTTCAAGCTTAAATTCTCATCTACATATTGTTTGATGGATGGACACTAAAGCTTCAATTTCAAACAGCTAGCTGTTGAAATCTACATGCTCTTCTTGCCTATGCAGGTTTTAGTATTTTCAACTTGATGCAAATCTATATGTTTTCTCCTCGTTGTGTATTTTTTAGTCTGTTCATCCTGGTATAAGTTTTATCCACCTCTGTTTGCAACATTATTTGGTTTCTGTTCTATCTGGGTTTTAGCATATTCAAGCTTATCTTTTGGTTTCTGTTTTGACTGGTTTTTAGCATTTTCAAGCCTAAATTCGAATTTAGCTATTCTTTGATGGGTGGACAATAAAAGTTCAATTTCAAACAGCCAGCCATTGAAATCTATATGCTCTTCTTGCTTATGCAGTTTTTAGTATTTTCAACTTGTAGTAGATTTATATTCTTTCTCCTGGTTATGCGTTTTTCATCCTGTTCATCCTGGTTTTAAGTTTGTTAGCTCCTGCTTAAGCATTGCTTAACAAGTTCATCTTTATGTAAATTTCTTTTGTATGTTCATTTCTTCTTCTTGCTTATGCAGTTTTTCGTATTTTCATCTTGATGTAAATTATAATCTCTCTCTGGTTATGACTTTTTAGTGTGTTCATCCCGGTTTAAGTTTATAAGCTCATACTTATGCATTTCTTAATACGTTCATCATACTGTAATTTTTTATTTTTTTTGTATCTGCATCCTTCCATTTCTAACTAACACATAGTTCATAATTTTTTTCTTTTCAAAATAGGGTGAATATTTTTTATGGCTTATTAACCAGCACATTTTATATATTTTTTTTCCACTGATAAGAGCTGAGGAACTTGAACTTAACAGCTAATATTTTAGAAGCCACCAGTTTAGCTCCATTGTTAAGTTATTTGAAAGACAAAGTATGGGTTATGTTCAAACCTTAGCAATATTATTTGAAGCTTCTAGTTAAGGAGTTATAAGTGGGTGGATAGTAACTTTTGTTTCTAGATTCAGCAGTATTTTTTTGCATCAATGTTCTAGATCATACTTTGTCATTCATTATCAAGATGAGAGAGTTTATCTTTTGTTTTTGGATTCAACATGTAGAATTTTTTCAATCAATATTTCGGATCACTCTTTATGATTTATCATCAAATCTTGCATCAATATTTCAGATCACATCCTATATTGCATCATGAGGATGTGATCCCAGAGTGTGATCCGAAACATTTATTGAGAAAATCTTTCATAGTTGAAATCAGAAATAAAAGATACAAATCATAATAGATTGAGGAAATCTAATCTTTGAATGGTTGAATAAATTGATAATTTTAATACAATAGTAAGTCAATTCTCTGTATAAAAGAAAAAAACACCTAATACCTTATACTCACATCTGCTTGACAATGACACCATGCAACTATTTGTTATACAATGAATTTTTTGTGGTTGCATGAGATGAGACTTTTTTTTTTTTTTCCAGAATAGAAATCCCTCCAAGTCTCCAAACTTATGATATCCAATATTTTTCTACTTAAATCTATTTAGTAAGATTCTATTTAAATTATGATTTATCATTTTATTGATCAAGGTTATCAAGGGTACTATAATTATTGTTGCATATATTTGTTGACATTAATCTTTTGAATCTTCTCTTATTTGCAATTGTATGCAATGTTAAATAAAAGTTGATATTAAATATATAAGCATAAAATTATGAAGATAAGAGGCAAAGTTTCAAATCTAAATTTGTTTTTTATTTTTCTATCTATTATTTTGGAACTCTCCAATGTTACAACCTTGAGCCTTTTTCTCTTTTACAACTCTCTCTATCTCTATTTTGTGATGAACAACCTTCTTGATATTTTCAAGATTATACAAGAACAACTAGTTTATGCTTTTGTTATAATGTCTTATTTTAGACTTCTCAATGATGATTTATTAAATGTGATATAAAAAAAACGTTTTTATTCATAAAATTTATCGAATTATTAAAATATATTATAAAAATCTATTTTAATGCCCTTGATTGAGACATTCTTGTTGTGAGGATACAATTCACTCTTATTCTTGTTCTTTAGTTTTAAAAGAAGTGGTTGTAGCTCAAAGTGATGATATTAGCATGTTGAATATATTCATAGTTGTAATGGCAATGTAGGGATTGCAGCCAATTCAACTTGTTCGAGAGATGGAAAGGAGGGTACAAGGAAAAGTGCATGGACAAAAACATGATCAAGAGCAGCAGTGTATCATCCCTTTGCAATGTAGTAATTGTCAGAGTGTAGAGAATGATGTCCTTCCATCACATTTACATTATTGTGAATGTGAATGTGAATGTGAATGTGCTCGAAATGTACGAACACCAATCAAGGGGCCCTCTTCTGCTCCTTTTTGAATTTGATTTATTGGATTTGTTTTGTATGTAAATATAATTTTTATTTTTTCATTATTATAGTGCTACATTTTTATGGAAGGACCAATGTGGGGACAAGACAATTATATTTTTAATAATATAATTTAACATCTTTTAGATTGAATTTTTTTTTATTTATATTTATTAAATAAAAGTTTGAACAATTCAATTGGGAGAATTACCAAACTTACATTAACCAAAGGTTAGAAATAAAAAATCAATTTTTAATCACTATAACTTAAATAAATGATTTAAAAGAGAAGTTTTCAAGCTCTACAAACACATCAAATTTATCAACAGTATTTTAAAATTATAAATATTGCAATTTAGAGTCAATAAGTAGATCAAGCAATAAATAAAACAATTTTTTTTTGCCACAAGAACAACGATCACAAATCCTTATCAATACATAATAGCCACATTACCTTTTTAATCACTATTCTTATCAATATCTTTAATTAATAAAGATACGTGATCCACTAAATTGAAAATCTTTGTATTCTTTACTTTTTATTCTTCTATTGAATTATAGAAATAAGAGTTAATTTGAGGAATTTTTCAGGTGGATTGAAATATAAAATCTAGGCTTTTATTAAATTTGAAAGTACATTAAAATTTGATTAACCAAATTGTCTTAACTAATTGAGTGAGATAAATTAAGTTTAATTTGAGGAATTTTTTATGTGGTGGGGTAATGGATTGAAATATAAAATCTAAGCTTTTATTAAATTTGAAAGTACATTAAAATTGATTAACCAAATTGTGTTAACTAATTGAGTGAGATAAATTAAGTTTATTAAATACACAACCAAAGTTAAGTTGAAAAGTTGTATTTTTTATATTGCAATGCTGAATTTGTAATGAATCTACTGAGCAAATTGTAGGGTGATGCTTCTATTTTGGTCTTTCAATCTCCACAAGATAAAGTTGAAAACATGTAGTTGATTTATGCATCTAGATCTAAGAGCTAGTTTGTATGTGTATGTTTGCATATGCTTAGCCCAACTGCATCGAAGACTAAACAAAATTGTTGTGACTAATAATTAAAAAAACTTTAAAATTGTATCCTTGATGGCTACTCTAAGTGTAACCCTGACCAAGTTGTTGTTGGAGAGTTTAAAGAGATGACAAGGGGTTCATGATTGAAAATTGTGCTAGAACATCAATTGCAAAATATATAATAGCACGATAAATAATGAAGTTGAGGCTCATGATGTTTAGTAGGATATTAGAACCATTTTGCTTTGTTTTTAGTGAGTGGAAATTGAAGGGGATTGTAAGATGAAAATTGGTTTGATCTAGAACTCAAAATTTCCTTCAAGGATGACAAGAAACCATAAATCATATTGAACACAACATATCTCTAATTTAGATTTTTTCTCAAGTGAAAGTGAGTCGTACCTTTAGAGAAGGTAATAAAAACTGTTGATGCCTTGACTAACCTTGGTCTTCAATTTCATGATTGGAGGTATTCGCCCACTTATGGTGAAGGAAATTTTATTCATGGTAGGTGAAGTCTAATTTTATTGATCATTGTAAACAAGATGTTTGGGGGCAAGCTAATCATTTTGATTATAAACAAATAATTTTTCTTTTTATCAATGTGGTAAGACTTACCGTGCTAATAACTTGAAAGAACTGTATAAACAATTTGAGAGGTAGCATGGCATATGTTTTGATTACGTAAAAGCAGGTTTTGAAAGGACCCGAAACCTTTTACATCAAGATTACAAGATATGCATTAAAGCTCCAATAAAACTTGTGCACCAGCACCAAAAAAAGCCACACACACGAGTCCAAACACAAAAAAGAACAGGAAAAAAAACAAAGGATAGCAAAAAGACAACAGGACAACACCCTGCTGGCTAAATACACTTCATAATATCTGTCGCCTGATCAGCCAGCATCTGCATGTTAGCTGCGGACACTTTTAGTTCTTCAATGTCATTGTTTTTATCATCCACCAACTTCCTGAACCTGGATCTAGTTCTCCTATTGGGACCTTGATCATCTTTGACCTCAATTATCGTCTGCTACCCTTTTCCCTAGTCTAACTTGTCCACCAGTATTTTCACATGCTCAGTCGAAGCCTTTAGGATAGAAAAGCTCTGTTCTGCAATATTCCCGACCATTTTCTCCAATTTGTCAACTCTATTTTCCATAATCTCAATCCTTTTTTTCATCCCTTCACCACTTTCAATTTTTTCTTCCATAGCAATGATTCTATCATTAAAGATAGTGAGCCCCTTAGCCCTTCTAACAATCTCAATGAGCTCATCAATAGTTTGTCCCATGGTTTTCTCCCCTAGATTCATTTTAATAAGGACCCCAGTCTCTTTTTGGAGCTGATGGATATGAGACTTCATAGCTGTGATGTCATTTTTCATTATACTAAGGGTAGTAAAAAAAGCCAGACAACCCAGATTCTCAAAATCCTTGTTCCCTCTGTCCATCTTCTCCTTGGAACTCTCCACCTTATCCTTCCCCGTGCTGACCGTGTCCTTTTCCTGCCCATCCTTCTCAATGTTTCTCACATCCTGGGCAACATCATGCAAAATATTGTCCTCGACCAAAACATTTTGATCCAGCCCCATACTCTCTTCCACGGCTGGGTCATTCTCCACCTGGTCTTCCTAGTTATCAAGACTCTTCTCCTGAGAAGAAGAACCCTCATCAGAGGAAATGAAGACCCTCTTAGCAATATTCTTCCTCCCTTGTTTTTCTCTAGTACGCTTTCCAATGGGCTCCATTTTTTTCTTACCCTGCTTCTGGATACTTTCCTCCCTGCTCTCCTCTTCCTCCATATTGATCTCCATTTCCGAGTCCTCCTTCTTAATCTTCTTCTTCTTTCTTTTGGGATTAGACTCCAGATACTCCTCAGAATCACCCACATCATCCTTAGTATCCTCCATGAAGGGCTCCTCTGACTCTTTCCCGTCAGTATCATAGTCCTCAAGAGCTTTCCTATTCAGCTGGGGCCTCTCCACCTTCTTTGATTTCAAAACCTCATAAATGAGGACCATAAGCCCTCCATGATAGACATGATCACTTTCTGAATCCCTCTGCCAACTAAGGATAGAAGCATTCAAAGAGCTTAAAAGGTAAAAGGGGAAGTTGATTTTCACCCCATGCCTAAAATGATTCAGTAAAATCAAATGATGGTTGTAAATTTTGGTATAACGACCATCAAGTGTAATGTAGCTTATAATCACAAAAAGAACCAGACACCAAGGCCTGGAGATACTTTTAGGATTAAAATAAGAATTGTCCACCTTTATCATACACTTCCTCTCCTTCGCCGTTGGTGCAAAAGCCTCCAATGCTTTATCCGAGATCTTCCTATCCCTGTAGAAGTTGATACCATCAATCCTCAGACCTGTCGGCTCTGCAATTATCTCCTCAGTTACCTCCATACTCTGCGTACCCACCATTACTCTCCCCTTGTTAGCATGGCATATGTTTTAATGCATGTGGTGTTAGCATTTCAATTGACAAGGACATGATTATAAGAGATAATTTATTGAAGTTATGATATAACAAAGATTTTATTATTTGTAAGGATGGTCTCAATATCTCTAGTTACAGTGAAGTCAAGTGTATCAAGGATGGTGAACATCAAGGATCAAATGTTATAATTGCATATGGAGGTGAAACAAGGCTTGTTTAATAATTGTCAGAAGATCTCTAAGAAGAATGAAACATATAATTATACTTGTTCATTCATGTTCTTAGGAGGATGATTGTAAAGATGGATAATCTTTGAGATCACATAAAAGTCTTTGTATAGATACTTTCATTTGTTGCATTTGTGTTTTCTTCTTGATCTTTGGTTGTGCATTTTTCCTTTTGTATGTTGTAATGTGATGTCAAAGGTTGTGAGTGGAGTGAATGTATTGTGTTGCACTTAAAAATATCAAAAGCTTTGGGAACTTTTGAAAGGGGTGATTTTACCCCTTTCTGAACCTAGCTATGAAGGGTTATGATGGTCCTCCTTCACCTCTCAATTTTTTAACTCTTGTAAGAAGGTTGTTACCATTGGTAATGCTAGGTTTGTTGTTACTAAAGAGTTCATATCCTAAACAACTAGCCTCAATTTGTTGGAATCATTTTTCATTGTGCAAAAAGCTCAAACTGTCAATGCCCAATACAAACATCGGATTTAACCCGACCCGTGGGAGGTGGTTAAGCCATGTCACGAGTCCCCAAGGAGGTGTTGACCCCCAAGTCAACAGTCTCCTCCTAAACACCCAATGAAGGGAGACTCAATCCTGTGACCCAAGGCTTTGATACCAATTGTTGGAATCATTTGTCATTGCGCCAAAAACTCAAACTATCAACACCCAATATAAATGCCAAATTTAACCTGATCCACGAGAAGCGGTTAAGCCATGCCATGAGTCCCCAAGGAGGTGTTGACCAACAAGTCAACACAATTGTGAGGGAGAAAAAACTTAAAGGATAAGCAATCTAAAAGTTGCTAAAAGATTATTGAGGTGTTTTTGGGAGATGGAGAAAAGATTAAAAAACATATTGAGTACAACAAAGAGGCTTTCTCGATGCCTCAATACATGGTAAGTTTGCACACATTATGAAATATTTCACTTTGGAAAGGCGATTTGGTATCATTCACGAGTACAATTTCCTTTACTAAATCATCCTAGACAGAGAAATTTAATTAGTTTTAATGCTAATGCTTCTAGATTTGATTGTGTATATAATTTTTGCATCAACATTTTAGATCACACTCGGTGATCCATCATCAAGATGAAAGAGAGGGAAAGGAGAAAGATGGATGGTCTAGTTGGAGATCTATCTACATAAGAAGAGAAGGAGGGAAAGCAATACAAAGATCAAGGAAAGGTCAAGGGTTAGAGGTTGACTAAGGAAAAGGGATAAAACAAAGAGTAAGTTGAAAAAATAACAAATGAAACCAAAAGCAGCAATTAAACTTTAACTTGCTCTTGTATAAGGTTTCGGGTCCTTTCAAAACCTTCTTTTACGTAATCAAAATAATTAAACTCTAACTAATAAAGGAGAAACCTCGAAACAATAAAGAAGACAAAACAAGAAAAAAGAAAAAAGAACAACAAGAAGTCGAAAAAAGAAAAATAAAAAATAGAAAATTAGATTAAAACAAAAATAAACAAAGAAAAATAAAAAAGAAACTAACTAAAGGCTAAAACTAAATAAAATGGATTGAGGATTGTGGAAATCCACTGGCATTAATTTAATTTGTGTTCCTTTATTTCTACTCTCATCTTTGGAAAAGTGCATTACTAAGGGGGCTTAACCTCCTTTACACCAAGGATTAATTCTACATTTGTACAATTGTGGTTGTAGTCTTTTTTTAGCTACTATTCCCTGTGTAAGGAATCCTCATGTGTCCATAAAGATTTTAAGGGATGGTCCTTCTATTAACAATTTCCAAACTCCCCTATTAAGACTTTAAAGGCTAAAAACCTTGGACTGTTAAATATGGAAACCCTTATCTTAATACCCTCAGTCATACTAGCAAGAGAAAAAATAAAATATTATTTAGTGATAACTTATTGACCCCTTCTTCTTGAGATCTTTATGATGATAAAATTCCTTTTCCCTTAAATTGTACTCCTTCCTCCAAAATAAAGGCTTCCCATGTTCCTATTAAATCCCCTCTAATTGCATCTTAGCTTGGGAGGAAAAGTAAGAATAGCCCTTCCACCAATGAAGATATTTTAACTATTCTCAAAGGTAAAAGGAAATTCAAGAAGGGTTCTAAGACTATTAATGGTAAGAAGGAAATTATTAAGAACAATACTTAAACCTTTGTAGTTTATGCTATTGTCATATTAGACAAGGAGGATTCTAGAGATGTGAATAAGGAGCTCGTGAGGGGAAGAAGGTCAATGAGACTAGCTAAGACCTTGGGAGGTGCTAAAAATTAGTCTGATAATAAGATGAAATGTAGTACCCCCACCCGTAGGTTGCTTTTAGGTTTCTTTCTATTTCAGTTGTTTGACCGAATTCTTTTAGGTCACTTTTTGTTGTGATCAGTTATTGTTTCAATAAATGAAGATTAGGGATTATTGTTCATTTTATGTATATCATGTGATTGTATAGATTAGACGTTGATATCTTTATGATGCGATGTTTTATGTTTCAGTTGGATTACGATGTACTTACCCCATACTAGCATGTGTATGATGTTTATTTGTATGTACCTATTTTATGTGTCTGTATGGTAGAGGGCAGAGGCGTAGTTACTTGCTTAGTCGAGATCCACATGATCGACAGTACCCTATCATTATCTGCCATATATATATTATTGTATGTACATGCTTCATCTTGTGATGAAATGTTTGCAAGTACAGGGCATTGTCTTCCCTGAATTGGCAGAAGTGAGCGTGCCCACAAACATTCATCTCAATGGTAAAGAGGGGAGATAATACACAGACCCAAAACCCTATCCTAAGCCTATTTATCCTAAGTGTTGGATAAGTATCTATTGACTACCCTATCCGAATTTGTTAGGTGACAAAGTTCGTGGATCTCTTCTTTGAGTTTGTATGTTTATTTGATGATCTTGATTTATTGTTGTTTGATTATGTGATTTTCTATAGTCATGAAAATTAATATTGTAGTTGGGAAATAATATTAAATTTATTTCCTATGTTTTGTATGATTATTAATTAATTAAAAATCAAATATTAGGATATTTGGTTTTAATTAATTAATTATGTGAAATAGGATTAACATTGTCCATTAGATATTAAATAATTAAATTGCATGATTTAATGGTGTTTTGAATATTAAATTATTTAATGAGAGATTATAATAAAAACATGTGCTTTATGAGATTTGTCTCAAAAAGGTGACAACTTGTCTTTAGGAGTCTAAGTTGAGTTGTGCACAATTAAATATATTTTTAATTATTAATTAGCAATTTCTGTCAACTTAAGAGGGTGAGTTTGATTAGGAGTTGTATTGTGAGTCATCTAGAGTTTGCATGAATGGTGGAGTTGAATCCCTAATAGGGGGAAAATCATTCATTTGGAGATTAGACAGGTTTCTTTTGGAGGAGAATTTTGGAGAGCTTGTGTGCTTGAGTTTTTTAGGATTTTTGGATTGTTGTGGCTGCTTGTTGATTTGGCTTCATTGTGCATCTGGATCTAATTCCTTCTTTCATCATAGTTTTCAGATCTGCATGCAGGATTGGTCTTGGAAGGAATCCTACTCTCAGATCTACAACAGGGGTTTCATTATAGTTTCTAGCATTGGATCTAAGGTAGGATCTGGAATTTTTGTTGTGTGTTTTTTGTTATTTTATCTGGTAAAATTCTGTGTTTGTGTAGATTTGGATTTATCTCATTAGATCTATATGATTTCTTTGATTCTGGGTGTTAGAGAAACCCTAGATTTGTCATTTTATATTTTTATGATGATTTGGCATTGTACCGTTATGTTGACAAAATTTTGTCAAAAGATTATTTATAGTTTGCTTATAAAACGAAAAAAATTAATTCTGCTATATAGTTAGACTATAGTGCTGGTAGAAAAATAAATATCCTTAAAGGAAAATTAATTTAGATGCAAAAATTCCAATTCTGAAAAAAAAATATCATTCTCTATATTAAATGATTGTTGTAAAAAAAGAAGTCTAATAAAACAAAAATGGAATAGATTCTTGGTAAAAGAATCTCAATATGGTTGTTTAAAAATGTAAATAGATTAAAAGAAAACAAGTATTAAAAAAAAACCCAATTTGGGTATTAGAATCAATTCTGAAAAAATGTGAAGTACTCTGTGTAAAAGTACAGTACAGTAAATAAATGTATATGACAGTCAAAAAAATTAAATTATAAAATAAATTTATGTGTTGCTTGCTTTATTATTTATTTAATTTTTGTTATGCATTATGTATTAACAAATAAACTTAAAAAAAAAATAAAAAAATAAAAAAAACTTGGTTATATGCTAAAGTGCATTGTTTTGAATTTTTTTTTTTAAAAATTAAAAAATTTAAAAAGAGGGAGGTGGGGCCCACACCCCTCTCCTCCCCTCCCCTTCACCCATGCACGGTAGACTAGGTTGTTGCATGACAACGTGGGCAAGTAAGACTGTGGCCCCCCCACATGTTGGTAAATTATTATTTTATGTTTTTTTTTTATTTTTGTTTTATATTTAATAAATCGTATTTATTATTTTTTTAATGAATATTATTTATTAATAATATTTTTTATTAATAAGTTTTGGTTATTAATAATAATTTTTATTTTAAGTTTTGGTTATTAATAATAATTTTTATTAATAAGTTTTGGTTTTTTTTTTTTATCAATAAACGGCCGAAGCCTTGATTTTATTTATTTAAAATTTATCTTTTTACATTTTCCTCCGTTTGTGCGGGCACTGGTAGGAAAGAACGGGGAAGAAAACCTCCAGTCTAGCCCGGGACTTTAGTCCAGAAATAATATATCAAGTTTAGAGTTCCTACAAGCGTAGGATTACAAAGCTCCACTTGATGGAGTCGAAGAGGGCATTCCCTCTTTAATACAGATTAAAGGAGGCATACCTCCATGATAGTGAACACAGATCTTCATTAATCTTTTAAATACAATGCTCTTTTAAGAAGAACTAATGAGCATTCCCATCTTGTGCCGTATATTTATTTATATTGAGATTACATGTACCTTGCTCTTATCTTTAGAGCTAATGAGCCTTCCTTTAACTTTAACTATGCTTTTGAAAAATCATGTTATTTTTTCTCATCCTCGCTCTTCGAGTATTTGCCTTAGCTTTGATAAGTTCTCGAGCCTCCTTTTCTTTATTTCTGCCTTTTTGGTCTGTTATGGTTTTCCTGTATATCTGCAAAATAGATAGACACCATGCCACCTCTACTCTCCTAATTTACAGTTAATTAATCATTTTCATGATTCAATCCTCATTAAGCTTGTTCAGGTTAGGTATTGATGAAATAATGTAATTGCAAATCTTAATCCATGAGTTAGTCTACTAAATAAAACATTACCATCTAAGTCCATTTCTATTGGCAGTCATGCTATAAGCTTTATTTCATTATTATGAACATAAGAAATTTAAGAGCACTTTAGGAGCCTTTTAATTTGTCATAACATTTTCTGTTTTAAAGATTATCATTTTTGTGATCGATGAGACTTCATTGTAGGTTGGCATGTCCCTAATATATGATGATTGTTTTAACTAAATGAGATGTTAACTTCTTACATTCCCTATCTTGAGGTCTACTATGTAAGAGGGCAATTTATATATGAGTGTGTGTTTGTGCGTTTATTTTTGCATTTTTATATTATACTCACAAATGTTTCTATTCATTTACATTTATTTACATCTAATCTTGATTTCCTATTTTGAAATCATTTTTCTTCACCTTCCGAGTTCTTCTTTCAAAATCTCATGAATTTCTTCAATTTCTTCAATTATATATATATATATATATATATATATATATATATATATATATATATATATATATATATATATATATTTATATATTATCGATAAAAGGCTGAAGCCCTAGACATTTTTATTAATATAAATAATTATATTACAATGTGACCCCGCTCACTGCAGGCGCTAGTAGGAAAGAGTGGGGCTGAGAAAACCTCCAGCCTTGCCCAGGACCATAGGTCCTGACCTTATACAAAAATTTACATGGGCATACCCACGACTTGACAATTATCAAGATTTGTTAAAATACATATTTTCCGTAGGCATACCCACGGCTCGATACCTATCAAGATTTGTACATAATTTATGTAGGCATACCTACGTCCCGAAAAACTCTAGATTGCTTTTTTTAAATTCATGAATTATACATAGAAAGGCGATTAGACAAGGATTACATCATTTGTACAATTGAAGCAGAGTCTTTGATCCTCCTACTATGTCAAGTATATGTGTTGAACATCCGAATGATAGTCCTTCCTGAAAAAAAGAAAAAAAGAAAAAAAAAATAAGACAAAATTCCTCCGAGACCAAGGTTAACCTGCATCAAGATAAAAATTCTACATCTCTGCTACATAACCTATCTAAGAATATTTGATATTGACTATGAAGCCTGTAGTTAAATACTTTTATTATTGACAATATAATACTAGAAACAAATACTCTTGTGATTAAAAATCCTTACCGCTAAAGATTAACAATTCCTGCCACGAGAGTCTTAACATTTTAGGCATATTTACATCAGAACTAAATATACTCCTCAGTACTATACTAGTGTTCTAACTAAATTCAAGTCATACCTGGCTAACTATCGGAAAGAAGATAATAGCAGAGTTCATTATGGGCCTCTAATATTTACATCATTCAGAAAAAGCTGCAAAGATTTCCAAGCTTCTCAAATTGTAAGTCAAAAAATAATTAGTTTTAACATATGGTTATATATATATGTAGATTATATATATATAACCATGTGTTCATACCTTTACCAGATCTGTGAGATCTCAATGTCCCACAATCCCTTTATAATTTGGTACAGACTCCTTGTCGTTCATTATCTTCTCTCATCTACCTGGTTTATGTTGTCACATGATCGCAAGATATTGTTTTAATTCTTGCGATCATGCGGCATATGCGGTAATACATCTGAGAGGACGCTATATTTGAGTTTGGCATCCGTTGAAAAAATTCTCAGATTTGAACTTATGCCATTGATCTGGTAACTTTTGAAATGAATGACCACGATTCTATCATCTTCGACAGTTCCTTTAAGACTCAGGTCCCACAGGCTACATGTCAACATCCCGCTTAGTCACAAAGCATCTTTCTTCCCATAGCGACTAAGCGACTACCATTGATTTGATATCGCATACAAACTCTTTCGGCCCCACCTGGACACGTGGAAGGATCCCGCTTAGTCGCAAAGCAACTTCCACACCATAGCGACTAAGCGATTACCGTTGATTTGATATCGCATACAAACTCTTTCAGCCCCACCTGGACATGTGGAAGGATCCCGCTTAGTTGCAAAGCATCTTCCACACCATAGCGACTAAGCGACTACCGTTGATTTAGTATCTACAACTCTTTTGGTCCCATGGCTACGTGTCAATATCCCGCTAAGCATTTTTCTTTCCATAACGGCAAAGCAGGAGTCGTTGATCAAAAATCTTATGCAACCTCCTTCTGGACAACTTTTCTCAGCCCCACCTTTACACGTGGAAAGATCTCACAAGTTCGCAAAAGTATTTGATAGGGATTGCGATTATGCGAGGGCCGTTGGATCCTTTCCTTGTTCCACCATAGGTAAGCCCGTTGACTCAGGTCCCACCTGGTCCTCCATTGTCGCATGATCGCAAGAGTGTTATTTTATTCACGCGATCATGCGACCGCTTTATCATTGGCGCATGAAATAATATTTAATACTATCCTTGTCGGGCTCAGACTTATAACTTTTCATTATCGCATTTGCGCTGTTAGCATACTTTGGTCCTAGTAGAGTGCATTCACCTGCCCGAACTCCATTGTCGCATGATCGCAAGGCATTATTTTATTCCATGCGATCATGCGACCGCTCTATGATTGGTGCACGTAGATTCCCAACCTGGCTCATTTCAACATCAAATCGTACACCATTTTCACTATTAGGATCATGGAGACTTAAGGAATTGATTTATACATTCATTTCATGGAGAACATCAGTTTCTACTGTTACTTGAAAATACATTAGATCGATGAGTGTTCGGCTTTGCAACATCAATAGTTCGAACTTATTATTAAGTCTTTCATAACAACATAACACTATTCTTAGATCCTAGGAGATTCCATAAAAACATATGTCCCTGTCTCATGATACTACATTCTTAATTAAGGAAAAGATTCAATTGCAAGTTGCCCATTAAAGCAAGTAATAACTTTATTTGTTGCTCAATACATCCCCAGTTCTTATCATACATGTATCTTGTGCTTTCCTCTTTTAGATTATTTTCTGGAGGTGATCAAATGTATATAAATATAGATATACTATTATCAACATATCTATATTTATATATATTAAACTATAAAAGGTAATAGGATTGAAGACTTCCTGATTTTGATCTTGCAAATCATTATATCTTAGCTTTAGGCATCAGTATATATATCTATATATACTATTACTAGTATATATATATCTATATACCTAATATAAACTCTGACATTAGGATCCTTTAACTTAATATAGGAATACCAATTGTGACTATGATCCATACTGTATTCTCAAATGCATTAACTGTGCCTCATCTTCTGTAACACGAAATGCTTCCCTGAGTAAAAACAATGTTTAGAAGACCTTGCTAGCTTAAAGTAAGATAAGATGGTATATACATACGTTTATATATACATATATATAATGTGCATATATATAAGCATATGTACATACCATTATCTTGTCTGAGGACATCATTAATACAACACTTAGCAAGGTTTGTTAAGAAGTATATGAATATATGTATATACCTATACATATATTCATATACTCTTACCCATGTCTAGCTGTGTAGCAAAACAGTAAAAGTATCCATTGACCCCCTTCCCAGGGGCATCACCTCAGGGATTTTATTAACTCCTTACAGTAACATAATTAACATGACTTAGTCCATATAATGATAACAAAATAGCTATGAATACCTCCATGTCAAAGGGAAACCGATCATGATTATCAATTCCAAGTATTTGCTCTAAGAGTGTATAATAATGTCACCCATGTATTATGGAGACACCCTTTAATCTGCTGTTGTGAAAGTACTGTTGCCCAAAATTTCCTTATCATTCCCTTTTTGGCCGCATCCTGTTTGTTCCAAGAAATGCTCAAGTGTCAAAGCCCACTATGTTTTCTGCCTTTTGGCCCGAAAACCCAGTGTGTTTTCGACCTTCGCTTTGAAGGCTCAGGATGTTTTTGACTTTTGGTCCAAAAATTCTCTGTGTTTTTGACCTCCAATTAGAAAACCTTATGTATTTTCAGCCTTCAAGTGCACAACTCCGACTAGGTGGGTCCCAGATCCTCATAGCCGTGCAAGTGCAGTGGAGATCCGACGGCTGTCGCATAATCTCATGGAATCTTTCGAGCCCATGAGATCATGCGACAACGGTCGGATTAGAATCTTAGTGGGTTCGCACTTTTTGAGTGAGGTGGCATATTTCCTAAGCGCGCTATCACAACTAGGTGGGTCCTAGTTGCTAACGTCACCACGGGGCCAGTCAGTAGTCATGCAAACAACAAGCCGCCAACAATCAGTGGTTAACATCTTACGGTTGGTCGCATGATGGCATGGGCTCTTCGGAGCCCATGCGACCATGCAACAAACCGTCAGTGGTCATAGTAAAGACATTTCACAATAGTTTTGGTGGTGCGGTTACATGCTTGTCACATGATCGCATGCGGCTTCCCAAGCACATGCGACCATGCGACAAGCCTTTAGTGGTCAACAGGGACTATGACTCCGGCGGTGGGTCTGTGGATGGTAATATATCCATTTGGACTGAGGTAAATGCATAGGATTCAACATTTGATTCCACCTTTCTAGATAAATGCAACCTTTGGAAGCCATTGGACTGAGGTAAAAGTAGTGGAGATCCGACGGCTATCGCATAATCTCATGGAATCTTTCGAGCCCATGAGATCATGCGACAACGGTCGGATTAGAAACTCAGTGGGTCTACGTTTAATGAGTGAGGTGGCATAATTCCTAAGCGCACTATCGCGACTAGGTGGGTCCTAGTTTCTAACTTTACCACGGGGCCAGTCAGCAGTCAAGCAAACAAGAAGCCATCATCGATCAGTGGTTAACATCTTACGGTTGGTCGCATGATCGCATGGGCTCTTTCGAGCCCATGCAACCATGTGACAAACCATCAGTGGTCACAGTAAACCATCTTTTCCAGCCCTTCTAAGTGCTATTATTGGCATAATCCCACTAATGATGATAATGATAACTTCCCCAAGCAAACATACAAGTAATGCACTAAGCTTCTAGCTTCGGCTATTATTCCATAAGTAATCACTAGTTGAAATGATAATAAGGAGAAAAAGGATTAAATTCTGATTTCTTGCCGGTTCATGATGAGCTCACGAGTATAAGAGATGATGATCCAAATTTATGCCTTGCTGGTAGTTTCACCATGGAACGGGAAAACTAGGTGCATTTAATTATGATTTTATTTGCAAGTGCTCTACTATTTATTATGCTCCTTGTAAAAAAGGCTCTGCAAACACTCAATACCTGATGCACACCTCTGAATAAAAAGGTGTACTATGTACATAATATAAACCAAGATTATAGGTACCTACATCCCTTACTCTAATACCCCGGTCCATCCCTATCCTCCTATCTTAGCTAAGTTTACAGGTAATAATTTTTAGTTGCTTGGGGATCTTCAAGCAAGGCCGCTAATATTAGTATCTACCTATAGCCGAATTTAATGTCTTTGGGCTAAATGACCTCCTATAATTGTACTAATCCCCCTATAACTACTACAAACCTATAGTTTAGTAGAAATTCATATTAAGTGGAATGTTACTGCATCTGTGTTCAAACCAAAAAGTTTGTTAGAATATAAGCCTATGTAGATTATTAGATATACTGATCCATAATTGTAACTCCGTTGGCTCCTAGATTGGCTAGCTTATCTACCTCTGTATTACCCTCTCTATATGTGTGTCTTATTTCATACTTAGGGATCCCCTCAATAACTTGGTTAATCTCTTCTATTTTCGAGTTAAGGGACCAATTGGGAGTTTTCTTGTTTCGGATGGCATTGATGATAATTTGCGAATCTCCTTCGATAACTACTTTGGATAAGTTGATCTTCCTACACAATTTTAAACCTTCTAAGGCCACTACACATTCCACCATGTTATTCATGGAAGGATTTATGGGACTGGAGAACTTAGCGATGGCTTCTGACTTCCAATTGCGAATAATCCCCCCAATACCTGCTACCCCGGGGTTACCTCTAAAAGCTCCGTCAAAGTTAAGTTTATACCATCCCTCTCTCAGAGGGATCCATTTGCAAGAAACTCGGTCAGCCTTCACTTTGGGTCCCCCTTTGCCATATAGGGGAGGAATATCTAATTTTGGCCATTTTGCTCTGATTTTGTTATCCCGATTCTTGAATGCCTCTTCATAGCTTAGCTTGTTTCTGAGATTACTATTGATATTTTCTACTATTGATGCTTCTATTTTATTTGTGATTGAATTCCATGGTAATTTTTGACCTGTGAAAATCCTCCTATTTCTTTCTTTCCATAATTCCCAGGCAACTATTGCCGGGGAGATGGTCCATATATCCTTATATAGATTATCTTTATAAAGTGATGGCCATGCTTTAAGGTTACTTAATAGATCAACATGGAGAGCAGACTTCTAGCCTAAACATTGATGAAGCCAATTCCAGTAGTTTTGGGCATATGGGCAGTTTAGGAGGATGTGATTAACATCCTCAGATTGACTCTCACACATGGGGCATCTGGATGGCCCTTCAAAACCCAATTTCTTAAATCTGTCTGCTGTCAGAATTTTATTTTGCAAAGCAGCCCATAGAAACATACCCGCTTTTGAGAGGCCAGATTTATTCTAGCAAAGGTTTAGAGGGATATCTATATCATCCATCTTCTATTCTCGGAGAATGGTATTATAGCCCTCCTTTACAGAATAGTTACCATTCTTTGATCCTGCCCAAATCAGTCTGTCTAATCTATTTTTAAGTACAACTTCTCTCTTTTCCATTATTGATGTAAATTTTTGCTTCTCCTGCCATACAGAGTCAATTTCTTCTAAATTGCTCCATTTATTACTCTCTTTCTTACATATATAATCCTTGAGAAAGATGCCTTTGACTCTTTTACATTCTTCCATAAACTCCATGGAAAAACCCAAATTGCTAAGGGGAGTGAGACCTTCCCACGAATCCTCCCAAAAAAGAACTTGATCCCCTACACCTACATCCCACGATAAATAGTTATTAATAATTCCTCTGCATTCTTTGATGAAATTCCATATCCTAGATCCTTTGAAATGTGTGGAGGACCTGAAGATGTTGATGGGATCTGCATCGAGAATGTATTTCTGTAATAATATCGACACCCATTTACATCTAGGTTCCTTATACATTCTCCATATAAGTTTAGCTCCCAAGGCTTGGTTTTTCCATAGAAGGTTTTTAATGTCAAGGCCTCCCTTAGAAATAGGTTTACATAAGGTATCCCATTTTATTAGGGCAAGTTTTTTGTCTTCTGATGGGTCTTGCCAATAAAATTCTCTAAACATTTTATCTAGGTTCTTTTTAATATTTATTGGTAAAGGGAGAATTGACATCTGGTACGTGGGTATGGCCGAAAGGACCGACTTGATCATAGTTGTCCTTCCTGCCTTTGTTAGCCATCTTCCTTTCCATGAGCTCTTCTTATTTTGGACTTTGGTAATCACTTGTTGCTAGAGTTTGGAAGATAGGAGACCTTTATCTAGGTCAATGCCCAAATACTTACATGGAAACTTGCCAATTTTATAACCCATCAACTTACAAATCTCTCTTTCTACTCTCGGTGAGGTATTAATGAAGAAAATTTCTGATTTAGTGGGGTTAACCCGTTGCCTTGAGGATTTCATGTAAATAGTTAGGATATCTTTAAATGCTTTAGCATCTTGACAGTTGGCTTGACCAGGTAGAATCGTATCATCTGCAAACTGTTGGTGTGTGATATTTGAAATGTTTTTAGTGACCTATAGACTTGAGATCTTTCCTTCCAAATGTGTCTTTGTTATAGATCTTCCCAAAGCTTCTGCCATGATTACATATAGAAAGGGGGACATTGGGTCCCCTTGCCCAATGCCTCTCGAGATACTAAAGAAGCCTTCCGGAGTGCCATTAATTAGAACTGATATCTTAGGGGTTGAAATACAATTAAAAATAAGATTGACCCATTGCTTAGAGAAACCGAAAGCTTCCATGCATTTGCAAAGGAATCTCCATTCAACTTTGTTATATGCTTTTTGAATGTCTATTTTCATAAACATACTTGGTACTTTTGTCATTTGAGCAGTATGGACTAATTCTTGTGCTATAATTATTCCATCCAGGATCGATCTATTTGCTACAAAACATGTCTGTTCCTCAGAAATTATATTGGGCAACAATGTTTTAAGTCTATTTGCTAAGCATTTAGAGAGGATCTTGTATATTGTGTTACAGAGGGATATTGGCCTGAAATCCCCAGGATCCACACTTTCATTTTTCTTTGGGATTAAAGCAAAAAAGGTGTTATTGATTTCACTTAGCAAGGACCCTGCTTTCCTGGTAGCTTCCACTGCTTGCCATACCTATTCCCCAATAAAATGCCAACACTTCTAGAAAAAACCTGCTTGAAAACCATCCAGACCCGGTGCTTTATTTGGGTGAAGTTGGAATACTGCCACTTTGACTTCTTCGAGGGATAACTTATTATTTAACATTTTATTATTGAGCTCTGTAATCAGTTTAGGAATAGCTTTAAGCATTTCATTTTGTGCTAAAAGGTCAAATGCATCTGCACCATTGAAAAGGGTATGATAGAAGTTCATTATCACACTCAATATCTGCTTAGGGTCCTCATTTATAAGCCCATCACTGGACTTAATTTTAGCTATTCTATTGATGCTTCTATTGCACTTAGTGGTGTTATGAAATTTTTTTGTATTGTTGTCTCCTTCTTTTAACCAAGACTCCCTAGATTTTTGTTTCCAAAAAAATTTCTTCTTTAAGAAGAATATCATTGTACTTAGCCATTAATTCCTTTTCTCTATGATAGCTTAGTTCGTCCATACCTTGTTCTATAACTAAATTGTTGAGGTCAGCTATTTCTTGCTCCAACTGATCCTTTTCTTCGAAGATATTATTAAAATTATTCTTATTCCATTCTAATGCTTTATGTTTAATAATTTTTAATTTTGTTGTTAAACAATACATTTTAGATCCTTTTATTGAAATTTCTTTCCACCATTCCTCCAAGAGATTTATAAACTCTGGGTTTTGGAACCACATAAACTCGAATTTGAAAGGACTTCTAGCTGGTTTGGAATCCTCTATAATAGTGAGCCTAACCAGAAAATGATCTGATCCTACCTCTGGCAGAATCTCTGCACTATACAATAAGTTACAAATTCCTTCATTCATCTTAACGAAGAATCTATCTAATTTTTCTGCTATATAACTAAAACCTGCTCTTCTATTGTTCCAAGTGTAAATGCCATTGTTTGTGTTTATGCTAATTAGATTATTGTCCGATGCCCATTTACTGAAATCCTTATGAGCTTGTGATATATATTGAGAACCCCCATATTTCTCTTATGTATCTAAAATAGCATTGAAATCCCCTCCAATAAAGAAGAGGGAATTTGAATTTACAGATAAAAAGAGGTGGATTTCCTGCCAGACTCTCCTCTTATCCTCATTAGGTATGGGGCCATATACGTTAATTAAGTTGAATTTTAAATTAGACTTTAGACTTTTAATTTCTAGAGCCAACCAGTTACTATTATGGGATAAAAGTGTGGCTACTAACTTCCTAGGATCCCATAATACTTCTAACCCTCCGAAAGTACCTATTGAGGTCGCGTACTCTGCTTTCCATATGCCTATTTTTTTGCTGAACTTGGAGCTTCCTACTTTATTAAGTTTAGTTTCCTGTAGTAAAATAATTTCGGAGTCAAAATTTTTAAGGTATCTTTTAATTAATCTCTGCTTATTAGGGGCATTTAGTCCCCTAATATTCCATGTAGTGACTTTCATTGTTCTTGGGGAAGGCACTTCCCCTTCCCTGTGTTCAGAATATCGGCTAATTTCTTTTGATTACCTGAATTTCCATCTATGGTTCTGAGTTCAACAACTAATTTTCTCCCTCTTTTCTTTTTGATTCTATTAATATTTGGTGTACTAAGGCATCCTCTATTCATTGCTATTCCCAAATGTCTATTTTCATTAGTTATGCCAAAGAGGCCTTCTATGGAATCTTTAACCATTGACATGTTTCCCGCTATACTGATGATCTTGTCCTGCTGCCCTGCACTCACTTGTTCTGGTTCTGTTTGTATATTGATCTCATTGTTATCTATAATCTCTTTACCATAGATCTCAATTACCTCATCTGGATTCTTTGGTATTATCACATTAAGGGATTCTATTTCTATCAGGATTGATGTTTCTGGTTCCTTCCCCTTGTGCATTGATTCAGTATCATTTATATTGCAACATGGAACCTCTTTATTGGTTCTCTCATTTCTTGAGCCTTCATTTTGAATACAAATAGGGTCCTTTTTTGGACTCTGTCTATCTTCACCTTTATCCTTTGCGTTTATTTCATAGTCTCCTAGGAGCCTATCACCACTTTGATCAGGGGTTTTTAATAGTTGTATTGTTTCATTATTCTCCTTCTCTTCCTAAACTAAAGTTGCATTGCTGATATATCTAATTAATGTTTCTCTTTGGTAATTTGGTTCCTTCAGATCAAAAATTTCACCCATGAACATTTTCATAAGATCCTCTACAAGAGATTCTCCTAGGCACTTTATAATTTGGTCTACTTCCTCATTACATTTTTCTTCAGGATCCCTATCTTCTATTGAGGATGAGCCCTCTGGGTACACCGATTGATCTGCTAATAAATATGTATCATCTTTGACAGTCTTGCTTTCTATCTCTATCTGTTCTGTTTCCAAAAATAGAATACCCTCCACATTTGGGTTGGGCATACTGTTATCAGCTAAGTCCCCCATTTCCAAATTAAGAACTGGATTTCTATTGTCCTCCTTCTGCATTGCTTTATGAAGAGAGGGGGAAACTATTGCCTTTTCCTCTCCTTCTAAGGGGCAAATTCCTATATCCTTAATCTCTTGTGGAAGGTTGTTTATCAACTTGCCCTGATCTTCCCCTAAAGTTCTAGGCTCAAATTGAGATATAGGTCTATCTGCATTATATTCTTTAGGTCCCTTTATATTGAAACCTCCCTCGCCCTTACAGAAGTGGATTTCATAATCATTGCTAAACCGATTTAATGGATTAGTGCTTGCTTGTTCTATATTGGTGGCTTTGTTAATTTCCATATAATCTTCTAAGATAATTGGGTTAACAATAATAGAGTTAGAATTGAAACTTAATTCTATAGGAGAGATATATTTTTGGTGGTAATCCAATTCTACAATGATTATCTGATCTACATGCATGTTTGTTGTTTCAGCCATTCTAATAAAACTACCAATCTTATTTCCTATATTGCAGAAAATATCCTGACTAGACAATCCAATGGTACATTCTTAATGGTTATAGCTTTTTCAACTTTAAAATTCTTCAAATACATGGGATTGAATAGAGGGATCCAATCAAACAAAGCAAAAGGAATACTTCTAAATTTAAGACACTTTTTTCTTTTAATGCTATTTTTAATATCTATATTCTTGCAATCAGTATACATGAAATTTTCCATGAGTCGAGAAATACTTACCTCTCCGGGAAGTAGTGATGTCAGCTCTATGACTAAGACATTGATAGGAACCCCTGTACCTTTCCATATGCAGATTAAGCTTGTGTCTGCAAGGTATTTCTGCTTTTGGGCAACAACATCACTATCTAGGATGAGATTATCATAGTGCATACCAACCTTTGAGATGCCTTTATTCAGATCCTTACCCCGCCTATGGGGAGGCGTATATGTGAGATTCTGGTGATTATTATTTTGCAGAACAAAGTATTGCCCATGTTGCTTACAATTAGACAGAGCGGGCCTTGCTAATCTTTTGTGATGCAGAGGGCTATAGATTTTGGTAGTTGCAATGTTCCTCCAATCCCTGATAGAGAAGAAGGAATTTTGGCTATAATAGGGTAGGGTTTCCTTTGCTTAGGTTGTGCTATCACATCTTTCTTGCTCTGATGTGCTGGCACCCTATTAATTTCCTTACCTATCATAACTCCTTTCCTTTTATGCGGGGGCGAGTAAATGCCAGGTAAGTTTTCCTTCTTACTTAGTAAATCAAACGCATTCCTTAATGGTAAACTATTATCAATGTGAGCCGAAGTAGAAACCCTAACCTTATTCTTCCTTTTAACCGAATGCCATGCCCAATTTTGATCTATGAAGCGCCTTGAGGTAGCCTGTGCTGTAACTTTTCCTTCCCCCGAACCTGACTAGGGTATATTGGCATTATGATCTGAATTAATTCCAGATTCATGAATACTTGTGTACCTGCTGCTTAGCTTAGCCCTTAACGCATACTTGGTTTTTGCAAACATATCAAACTGCCTATCCAGAGATTGAATTGTAAAAATGTTAAATGTAGGTTTATTGTTCTGCCCTAATTTTTTAAAGCCAGTCGAAGCCTCTGCTAAGAAACTAAAGTTCTTTTCTTCAATCCCTCTTTCTTTTAGAGAAGATTCGGCCATGCTTTTCTCCTTCTGCTTAGCAATGAAACCCTTTAAGTGTTCATAATCTGATCGATACGATCTTTGGTCTGGTTCCCTACATTCCAACATTTTGTGCCCATATAACAAGCAATTGAAACAATAACCAGAAAAAACCTTGGCATCTCTATGTTTCGTGCTAGTGTTCGCATGAAAGATAGCCTCGGGGGAAGAAGATGGAAGCAAGATGCCCTGCTTCCTTGCCTCCTCTTTTTGATGGAAAAGGAGCCCTTTTCTAATCTGTCGCTACTGCAGAAAAGACTTTTGCTGAATTCGCATTTTCTTCATATCTCGCACATAGCAGTCAACTTTTTTTATCTTATAATAATAATTTTCTTTATTAATGATTATTATTTTTTAATAATAGTAATTTTGTTAATGGGTTTAGTTTATTAATATTTAAATTTTTTTATTAATAATAATTATTTTAATAATAATTTTTATTAATAAATTTTATTAAGAGTTAGTATTTTTCTTTTAGTGATTATTATTTAGTATTAATAATAATAATAATAATTTATTGTTTTTTATTTAATATTGGAAAACTTTATTAATGATAATTATTAATAATTTTTATTCAATATTGGATAGATGGAAATATTGTACAGATTATTAGGACTATTGGTAAAATTGGTCTGTTGTTTTTGTTAATGATTTAGTGGACTTTGTTCACGAAATGTTTTAGTAAACTATTTATTTAATAAGTTAATTAAGTCTGATTGGCAAATGGATTAGGTTTAGATTAATTGATTGAATTTGAAGTAATCATTTAAATCTAACTTAGGTATGAAGTGTAAATTGGGTTTGCAACTTATGTGTTCAAATTGGATTTTAATTAATATTGTAATATATGTATTGTTTATATATATATATCTGTACATGCATCTAGTTATACTAAAATTTGACTTTTTATTTTGTTAGTTCCATAGGGAATCTTTAGGGAATATTCTTTGTTTTTAACGTTGTCACAGCATTTATGTTCCTTTCCTCTTAGTGAGTTAATTATTTATATGCTTGGATTCAATTATGTACCGTAATGGAATTCAAATGCTTATGAATTTATTTCAAGTTCTTTATAGTGTGTGTGTTGTCTCCTTCGTGCCTGGAGTGCCTTCTTGGGCTTATTGTGTTATCGGGCACTAGAAGACCTAGGGGGGAAACAGAGGCCGGGGTATGTGTCAGATGATTCTGTTTTCAGCTGTGTTGATGTGTATGTATTTTTCTGATTATCATCCCTTACTTGACCTTATGGGCTCTTGATGTTTTGTATTTTGTTTGTAGTATCTCTGTAATCATTTCTAGTTCTTCTATGTGAAACTAGATTTAGGATTACTTAGTTGTATACCTGATTAGATCTAGGAGAGATCTGTGAGCCTAGGGTAGTTTACCTGGACATGTAGTAGGAGGTGGCTTGCAATAAGCATTGGGGCCCACAAGTGGCTGCCAGGATCACTTATTGTAAGTATCAGTAATCAAGTGATAACCTAATATAATTAAGGGGTATTTAAATGAACCTAATAAGATATGAGTCCTCGCCCATGCTTAAGTGCTAGTACAGACTAAGATGGTGTAGAGAAGATGACTAGCCCCCTTTAAAGGGATGAGTTGGCATAGTTGATGACTTCATCTGTATGAGAGGTCATTGATACCATGTATGGTCACTTGGGTGCCGGGATCCAGAGAGATTACCAGGACAAAAATCAAGGGTTAGACGTACATGATGACACCTTCTTATGCATAGTCTGGTTATTCTACATGTGTCAGTTGCCTCTGGAATAGTGAGTTGTACCTATTACTTTATTATGTTTACCTTGAGTTAGAGTGCTTCCAGGATCCTTCTACTTGGGGTTTTATCCTTGTTTTGTATTGGTTATCCGATTGGGGTTTGTTGTTATCTTCTCAGCACGCTGGGGTAGGCCTTTGTGGTTCTACACGGACGGGTGGTAGCGATTCTTTACCATTTGAGATTTGACATCCTGGTGCTAGTGCTTGTTGAGGATTCTGCAGTTGGATTCCTTATTATGCTTCTTCTTTGATGTTTCTTTCATATCTTCATTATTTGTAATCCTATATTAGAGTATCGCATGTGATACCTAATCTGGACATTGTACTACTATAGTTAGATTGATTACTACATACCCTGCGACATGTGCAGCGAATGTCAGTTTATTTATATGTCATGGATGTCCATGAGATTTGTATTTATTGTTATATCATGTAATTGTAATATTTAAGTTATGGAATCTTTTGTTGATGTTAGTTCTAGTGGTGTTTTGTTCTTAAGTAAATTTATGTCATGGGACCCTCAAGTTTTGTAATCTATGTTGGATGTTGTATCAATGTGAGTAAATGGTATTTGCTTCCGCACTTTTGTTTATCTTGTATGTTAACTTTAGAAAAAAAATAAAAAATAATTCACCAAACTTAGTAGCATGTTTTAGATTAACTTCTCTTGGGTTCCCTGGCGGGGCGTTACATGAAAAATGTTGAGGTGGACTATGGGGATGATGTTAAAGAAGGAGATGAATAAGAATTTCTTCCTCTATCTACTTTCAAGTCTTGCTATAATTTTGAGGAGAATGCTTCCATGCATCCTCAATGTGATGTTGAATATTCCATCTCCCTTCCCCCTACAAATGTGATCCATGAGAATTCAAGTTGCTATGGAAATGTGGAGATGAATGTGTCTCATGATGACAATAGCAATGGTGATGGTGTTGGGGAGGATATTCATAAGGATGAGAAGAAAGATCTAAAAGATGATCCCATGATGTCCTGCTAGTGTGTTATCATGAAAATATTAGGCCCCAATTTGATGAAAATCTTACTTTGATAACTAATCAAATTTCTACTTTTTATAGTAGTTGAAAATTAATCAAATTAGATTAATGGTCATTTTAGTAGTTGACTTATCATTTTGAGGATTGAAACTTCTTTTTCATCTTAAGGAGGAATTTTTCAATGCCCACATGTTCCATCATTGGTCTGAGATTTTTGGCATTGGAACTTTGATCAATTTGTAGATGTATAGTGTATAAATGTGGGCATTATCTATCTTTTACCTTTTCTGTATTACTTTCTCTTTAGCACATACCCACGAGATATATCCATGGGGGTATTCATCATTTAAGTCTCATTGCTAATCTTCAAGTCTCAATGACTGTGGATTTATAAAGGGTTGTTGGATATATGTTAACATACTTTGGTTTATAGTCCATTTCTTCCTGTCATTACATGTCTCTTGATCTCATTAGTTAAGTACACTTTGTTCAGATGGGTACTTGTGCATTTAGATTTTGTGTGATTGAGGTACAACTATCCTAAATATGATTCAAAATATACAACTACTATTCACATAAAGAGTGAACATTGATGAAGTTTAACATCATTTATAGTTTATGTAGAGTAACTACAACTATTTTGATAACTATAAACATAGATTCTATTTTTGTATAAATTGATGATCAATTAATATTATTTGAACGATCATGATTTTAGAACATGATTGCAAACTCAATTCAAAACATTAAAAAAAAATCACATAAAATCTTATACATCTACACAACCAAATTGAATAACACTAAAGATAATTTAAAATAAAATAAATTTACCATATATTTACCTTCAGCCATGAAACAAAAGACAATATCTTTTTAACTCAAGAAACATGCCTCTGCAAAAAGCAAACAAGCAAGTACCCAAAAGATTTTTGTTAGCTTGACCTGATCACTCATCACTCATCATTGACCAGTGATCACTTTGTAAGGAACAAAGCATTTAAAGGACTCATGATTTACCATCCATGGCGACAGTGATCAGTTGGTAGAGAATAAAGCATTTAAAAGCACTCATGATTTAACGTCAATGGTGACAGTTATACCCATCTCTGCAGAAATCCTGGAGATCTGTAACATGGGCTACAGAGTTTTATGTGCAGGAGATCTGTAACATGGGCTGCAGAGTTTTATGTGCAGGAGATCTCATTTTTATTAATACGTGTGAGACATGAACAGGCACGTTCATTTTAATTAATATGTGTACCATATTCTAATCTATGAACAGATTTGATCGTGCCTGTTAATGTCTGCCTACCAACAATCATCTGTAAACCTGATACCAATAATCCTTAAGCAAACCAATAAAATGGAATTTGGACGGATAAATTATCAAGGGAGAGGACCTCTAGTAGCAATTTATTTTAATCTTTTAAACTGTACATCAGATATCAACATTTTTTAGGTTTTTTTATGTAATTTAAGAGCTTAAAGGTATTGTTCATCTTTTATGTAATTAAGATGAATTGAGGAGCAGTCTTTATATGCATAAAGATCTAAAAGTGATCATTTAAAAGTGTCAAAGGAGTCATTATATGCATAAAGATCCAAAAGTGAACATTTAAATGTGTGTGTGATAGTCAATTGACTAACATATTTAGCACTTGAAATCATCATGCATGTTAATAGATTAAAATGATTAACTTTTAAGATCATCTTTAGGTGCATTGGTACGACATTTATATTCAGCTTAAATTGTAGAGCCAAGAGCAATGACTTTGATAATATCTGCTTTCATTATTGTAGAAGGAAAACATGCTTAAATAAAGTTCCTTTCTTATTACAATAATGATCAAATATAGTTGGATGTTTGATTCTCCGTAAGTATGAAAGGATAGCATGTTCGAGTAAATCAACAAGCACATTATTATTTTTACTTATGAAACACTTCTCAATTTATATGATGATCAAATTAAACAAGTAAATCTCAAAAAATAGCAAACCAATGGATCTAACAAAAATGCAGTGTTAGATTAAGTGTTCATAGTTACATGGGATTGGCAAAAGGGGCATTTCACTGGTTGAACACGTAAGTATTTTAATATATATCACCAAAAAATTATTTCTAATGTAAGATTTTTTAAGTAAAAATTTGAGCATCTATATCGACTTTGAATTGTGCACTCAATCTAACCAGTGTTGATGGTTGCATTTGCACTTACATTTCATGTTGAGGTGGAGAACTAAAAATATTTTGGAAAGTAGGAGAAGATGTATTTGTTTAAGGGTGAAGATAAATGTTTGGAAGGCAGCTAATGACAGTCCTTGAAGAAATTATATAGTATAGGAGGGATCAAATATTGTGCAAAATTAAGGAATTGCTTGGATCTATTGTTCAAGCTAAAAATTTCTTCAATAACCTACAAAGGGCACTAATGCAAGAAAGTGAAGCCCCATATATCACTAAATTAGCATTATCCCTTTCTTGAAACATTGATAAGCTTGTTAAATAAAGTTGGTGGCTATGTGTTCTATTGAATACTCTTACTAGTTAATCCAAGGATGACAAACTTTTTACTAGGATTTTCAAATGGATTGAATAGAACATGAAGCTTTAATCTAAAATGATGATACATGAAATTTGTTGTCCAATTAATTAACTTTCTATCATTTCCATTTTGTAGTTGTGATAATTCTATGTAACACCAAAATTCTATATGGTCCGTCAACTAGGTTGCATGCAATAACACTAAGAAGTGGCTCTAAAACCAACACTACCATCTCATTTGCTTCATAGGAATTATTTGATTAAATTGTCCAATCTTCACACCCTCATTAGACAACATTTAGCAAGAAGAAAAGCGTAGCTATCATAGGAATATTTTGTTTGCCAAATAAATTTTTCGATGTAATGAAAATAATTTGTTTCCTTTATTAAATAATTAATTCTCAAGTCTATTTAGATAATAATTGCACACATCATTACATAATAACCTAAAACTAAATGTAACATGAAAAATTTAACCACATTTTAATATTTTTTTAGTCTTTGAGAAACTATTGAGTGAGACCAACTTGAGGTAATAAGAACATTAATTTATGATGGGCCAATTGAGATCCTAGCACATAATATTGTATATCCAATTTGTAAGGTATCATTCAACTCTTTTTAAAGTTTTACAAAAATAACAAGCTATCATTAAACACGTCAACTAACACAACAACATTTTATGGAATACGAATATCAAATTTAAGTTGCAAATGAATTCAAATTTTTGCAATAAATAACCTAAAGTGCTAGAAAAATGCTTATCTAGAAAAGGTGATAGAGGAGATTGTTGCCTGTAGGATTCTTGCAGAGGAAAGCATTTAGATATTAAGTTATTAACCATTATTTTGATATTGACATCTTTGAAAATATTTGAATATGAGCATGAATTTAGGACCCAAACCCAACCATTACATCATTTGGAGGATGAAGTTTCAACACATTTTGTTATATACATTTGGTTAAAATCTAGCTTGACCAACGAAGTATTTTGGCTCAATTGTTGAGCACATTTTCTATTTTCCCATACCAAAATTAAACTATCAAGGATATATGTTTCTCTAGAAAAAACCATATTTTTTCTAGTCTCACAATACTCTTACCCACTATTTTTTTTATAATAGCTAATGTCTTAGCAATATTTTTTAAGAAGTATTTAATATTGTGATAGGTTGCCAATAAAAAATGGTTTATTCACTTCTCCCTAGAGAAAAAATCTTTATTAAGATCATCGGGCCTAAAAATTCTTGTTCAAATGCTTTCAAGTTAGGACATGGACACCTAGTCTAATAAATTTGTATAAGCATCCCACATATTCATTGACTTTATACTATTCCATAGAAAAGAGAGAAATTTCAATCTCTTGTAAGGAAAAGTCAATCCAAAAACTAGTTATAATTGTTAGAATCTAAGACACTACAACATTTGGGGTCGAATTCCGATGCCAATTTGTGACGACACTACCATTTGTGTGTGTTTTTTGTATTTTTTTTGCAAGTTCCCCCAATGCTATCATTATTTCGACACCCTCGTGATTATAAACAAAAAAAAAAAGACAGATCAAATTCATTTTGAGTTTATCGTGTGAAAGAAGCCACTGCTATGCGGAAGTCCATCCCATTCTTGGGAAGCCGTCGGGGCCTCAAATGTAATAGTGTGTGTCGAGATTCTATGCAAATCACAGGTATGTTCTCATTTTTTTCTACTTTGAGCTTAAATTTGGTTCTGATTCTACACTTGGTATTTATTTTAGAGTTAAAAATTCCTTGCATGAGCTCTGTCTGTGTGTCAATTTTTGTATTCTCTTGAATGTTGTTAATAACCTAGAAAAGTACACAAAAATATGTGCATTTCACTATACCTCTGCTACTCGAGGGTTTCTTTTATGTACGAGAAATTTGTCACCTATGATGGATAGTAATCTAATCAGACCATAAATCGAGTTGGGAGAGGGAAAGAATAGAGTGGAAAGCTGGCTATTGTCAAGCTAGGAAATATCTCGAGAAAAGGATGAAGAGATCCTAGCACCCATTCACAATAGATAAAGTGGGCTCACAATAGGTGGGAAAGGGTTCCAATGTCAGAAGAGTGCCCATCTTTCATATTATGAAGGCACTCGACCAAGAGTTCCCTCTCCTCTGTAATCAGCTGGGCTTTCAAGAAATCACTGAAAGACTCACCCTTCTTAGGCATTATTAACAACAAAAAAACACCTAGGGCTTTCAAGAAATCATTGAATTTTTGCATTGCAATCTTGTAAATAGAGGAAATTATAGAGAAAATGCTTCTACCAATTGATAGAGAGAAACTTGTTAAACCAGAGTTTAGAACCTAGTTGGCTATGTACACACATATTTACAATGTGCAGAGATCCTTCAATTGGTTTCATGGATATAGACTAGCAAAATATCTCACACAATTTTTAATTTAACATTTGTGGGCTACAAGTTATGTCACCATTAATTCATACCATGCAAATTAATTTGGATTACATAGTCGTGAACAACCTTAAATCATGACTGTTGATCTTTATTTAGTGGACAACCATGATTGATTTGACCATTTTTTACTGGGTGACATGAACACTCGAGCTTCCACGATTAAGATTTCACATTGGCTTTCACCCTTTCAAAATCACAGGGTAACCATCTTATTTTGTTCTTCGACATCCCAAATACTAGAAATAAAGAGTCCTCTTGAGCCTTTATCCATGTGGGACCACATGGATTTATTTGATTATTTCCTTCATGCCCCACTAACCCACAAGTATTGTCTTCTTATTACTTGATATTATTTGGGTATGTGGGGTAACCATGTTCATTTACCATATCTTCATCCTAAGCTATCATGGTTTCATCCTTATTAGCATCAATACTTTAACCCACTCCTAGGAAAATAAGCTAGTTGATATGCATATACATATTCAAATAAACATTGATGGAAATTATTGGTGACATGGAATAAATATTTATTTTCTCACATATAAAAGAAGGTTACCACTCATCGCTCCCATCTCATATTTTATATTTGAAGGGTTGTTCTACCATTGACATCATCCTCTTATTATGTCACCTCATTTTTAATGAGATGTGATTTATGAAATTATTCCTTCCCCTAAGTTCATAGTATTATATCGTACACATTTTATTATTCAGATCTTGGCACATTTAAAGGTATGAATGTGCAACCACTCTCAACACGTCACATCCAATATTTTATTCAAATGTAAATAAGTTTTGGGGCTCCGCTCTAGGAATTCCACCTCATTTTTCACTTCCACATGAGTGAAACAAAACTCTAATTTCTTTTTAGAATTAAAAGTGTTTGCAATGTTTTTTTCTTGTGGATTTTTAATGACATGTACTAGGAAGTTATTTTCATTGCATTAGTGACTCATCCTTATGCTATTTTTGCATGTAAAAGTGCTTTCAAATTTCAAATGTGGCATCCATATTGTACATATTTTGGGTGGCTATTAGTAGTATATTTAAGAGCTTTGTGATGCAGAGCCCTCTACTATCCCCTAAGGGAACCCAACTCAACTTGAGGATTCTACAAGTGTACTCGTTGAAGGAGTTAGTCTCAACTTAAGGGTCAAATAGAGTGCTCTAACTTTAGAAAACCAACACCTCATACATTTTGAACAAACTCACTTCCTCTAACCTCTTATCCCAACTTCTCTTGACACCATACATCCACTCAAGGATCCCAATCTAGGCCTTCTCCCAATGCACCTAGAGCCTCCAAGTCATCAAATATTCAAATAGGTCATCCACCTTTTTTCTAACTCCATATAACATCTTATCATGGTCCATATACCATGTTTCATTAACCCACCAAGTCTGGTTAATTGATCTCCCGCACAACTCGCACGACTAGCCCTTTAGGCTTATAGCCTTCACTAGTCACCAATCTTCCTTTTTATCCCAATATTCCAAAACTACTCTAGAAACTAATTAGTGTTTCAAATACCCTTTTGGATTCTCTAAATCCTCCCCAAGTCTAAAAGTACACTCCTTTGGACCATCTAGTAGATCCAACAACCTAGTAGTCACCAAATATGCCTAATTGAACCCCATTTACAAATCATCTTGTAAATGCACTTACTCCCCGCACCCCAAAGCATGAAATAATCTTTCACAAGGTTTTTAAACACAAGATTTCCAAGTTTATAAGGCTTCACCATCTATCCATTCATCTAGCCACCAAACCCTTGTTTCTAGGGTCACACAACTAGGGTCTACTCAAAATAAATTTC